>OY856409.1:1373978114-1374488114 GCA_963693085.1 Alisma plantago-aquatica | reverse complement strand
TGTATATATATATATAAATATATATATATATATATATATATATATATATATATATATATATATATATATATGGCTGTTCATTCGTTACCCGCGCGGGTAGCCAGATTTTTGCTACATGCTGGAGTAACTCGGGGTTAAAAGAGTAACTATATGGTACACTACAGTATCTCTTCTGAATTAAAAGAGTAACTGTATTGATATATAGAGTAACTCCGAGAGCAAAGGAGTAATTGTGCAGAAAATATACAGTCAGTAAATATATGGACGGGTTTTTTTATTTTTGGGGGGTAAATGATATTATTTTTGGATCAAATTTTTTAGGGATCTAGATAAAATGCTCCTCTACAATTGCAAAATTTTTTTTAAAAAATATCGAAAGTGTGCGCGGGTAGCTACCTGCGTGGGTATTAAAGATGAGCCACATATATATACATTCTACATTATTTTATCTAGCTTCCCAAAAAAATTGTGATAATTCTTCAACATTTTTATAGTATTATGCTAAAGAGGAATCACAAGTCAGATCTTTTTTTCCACTCAATATATGAGCTACCACGTTCTCCTTGCCTGAGTGATAAGAGATAGTAAAGTTAGAATAGTTTATACATTCTACACAATGGCGTTGGAATAGCTTCAGGTCTTTTTAAGTCAACAATTACTTCAAGATTTTATGATTAGTGAACACTTTGAAATTTACATTATATAAGTAATGACTCTAAATATTTAAGGAAAATTGATGGAAACTAGTTCCAAGTCATGCTTACAGTATTTTTTTTCTCATTCTATTACAATTGTCATGAGGCATACGTGAGGACTCTTCCTTCATGCCTCAAAATACAACTCAAGACTTGTATGTATGCATCACTATATATCACATAATATGTTTCTTCAGTAGGTAATGCTAAGATACTTGTATAGGTAAGCCTAATCTTGAGTTGTTGAAAACTTTCTTCACATTATGAAGGACAAATGAACTTCAGATATTTTTGAGTTAACTTTATGAGCTAGAGAGATAAATTTTGAGAAATCTTGTATATATCTCTGGTAATACCCAGTAATCCCAAGAGACTACATATATTAGAGAAATTTTGGGGGTCTTTCTAGTTAAGAACCGATTCAACTTTTGCTTGATTGACAAAGACATGTCCAGATGAGATAAAATGGCTTAAGAACATCCCTTCAGATAACCAGAATTCACACTTTAAATATTTGATTAACAAATCCTTAAAAAATGTCGACGCATTAGTCAACAGAAAGGGCATGACTAAGTAAACATAATGTCCATAATGAGTTTGAAAAGCTATATTAGGAATGTCTTCATACACTATTGTCACTTGATGATAACTATTTCTATATAAATCTTGGAGAAGACCATTCAAGAATTCAACATACCAAAAAGATCATCAATGTGAGGCAAAGGGTGTCACTTTTTTAGTGGTCTGATTCACCATATGGTAGCTTACACATATGTCTATAGACTTATCATTCTTATTTACAAAGAGAATAAGAGACACCCAAGGTGATACACTAAGTTGTATGAAACTGATATCTAGGAGTTCTTGAAGTTGTTTATTTTTTTCTGATTTGGGTGGAACCATACAGTGTGGTTTCTTGGACGTAGGGATGGTATTCAAAAGATGATCCATAGAAAATTCTTTTCTCGATTTGGAAGAAGTCCAACTTGAGAATTAAATATAACCACAATTGTAAGATGTCTCAATGACCATGACTCATTTGTTTTAGTTCCTTAATTGTAGAGATGATGATCCTCTTGACATAGTGTTATATTGAACTTAATGCAAAGACTCTCTCCATCATGGTAAGCTATTTTCACCTTTTTGTATCCATAGAAAAAGATTGTATCTTGCTTCTTCAGCCAATCAATGTTGAGGACAATATTGAAGTCTATAATATCCAAGGTTATCAAATCTAAATATAACTTCCTTCTAGATAAGGAAATGGGTATAATAGGAATTTTTTGATTTATACTTTTATTCCTACCACTAGGAGTATTAACTATTAACATTCAAAATGAAATCCATTCCATAAGTAGATAGTTATAAGGATTTAATTAGTACTACTGAGATAAAGTATGAAATGAACTATAATAAAAAAGTGCTTAAATAGGTCAATCAAAAAAGTGCCCTCAATCACATCATTTCTGGCCTCAACTTCCTAAGTAATAATCATAGAAACTCATTATGTCTGACATTCAAGTGGTTTCTTCTGGTTTGAAGTTGCACCAAAATTAACTACTACTCAGATGAGGCATGTTTTTACTCTTTTTTATAGTGATGGGTACTTGGCTATGATGTTTCTAGTATGTTTGTAGTGATGAAAACTTGTAGATGTAGTCAAATAAGAGAAGGTTCACTTCCCAATGTGAACATTTTTGTATCAAGTGAACTATTTTCTCTTGTAAATCTCTTTCGTTTGCTTCCTCTTATGATTTTCTTTAAGGAGGTTGCAAAAAAAAAATTTGCTTGGTTATGAAAATAGGCATCAAAGAAAATTCCTTATCAACTTGATAGGTTAGAGGCATCAAAGAAAATTTCCCACACTATGGTTTAGGACATCTAGAAAAAGCTCCATACGTATTTTCTCATCCATGCCCTTAATATAGCACTCGAGAAAGAGAAACATTAGCACACACTTGCCAACAAATAGGGATCCTTGAACAAATCATAGAGCTCTCTTATATTCTTCTTTAAGGCATTGTAGAACTATACTTCTGCCTACACATTGTGAGAAAATTGTCACATGATAGAGTAGGAGAATCAATAGAACAGGAGTATATCACCACCTCCCACCAGACAAGGATTTATTCTTCAAAACATGACTTACAAAGTAGACTTTCACATTATTAGGGAAACCTAGACCTTGAAAGGCCCTCCCTATAAAACGAACCCAATTGTCAGACTTGTAGACCATACTAGTGTCACTCTCTCCAACTAAGGAGTCATGTTTCATATTTAGGAAGTATGTAATATAGACCTTGAGTCTGATGAGTAATGGCACTAAACTCTTACGTAGTTCACCCAGAGAAATATTGTCACAATATCCAATCTATACATGAAGTGTAGGTAGTTGTGGGCGTTATTGCATAATAGTAGGAACCACCTAAGAATGTGGCATGAACTGATACATCATAGGATGTAGATAGTGTTCCATATACAATTGATGTATAGGATGAACTGACAGTTATGGTCGAGATACATGATGATTTAGGTCAAGAGTACAACATGAATAAAGCTTGATTCCACTAACTTTCATCTTAGTAAGTGCCTCAAACAAATTAGCACCAAAAACTCAGGTTGTGGGAGGAATTTCATATAGCATTTGATATGTAGCGTAGAGTCATCTCCAAAGAGATCAAATTTAAGGAAACACATGTAAAGAAAATATTAAACCATTATCCATAGGATGAATTTGACATATATGACTATAAGCTTGAGATGGTTAGATAGTTGAATATATTAGGATCTAATACCCTACCTACAAAGAAGGGGTTTGGGGTTCCCTTTATTGACATTTAGTAACAAGATATATCCAATTCCAACTAAATATTTTAATTGTTGGAATAAAATTTACATATAAAATTAAGTCCTAAGGGATTTTGGATAATCAAGAATGGTGGTATGTAAATAGAGATGAATATTATGAAAACTGGCAGACTCCAACAGTTGTCCTCAAATAAAAAATGTTCACTACAAGAGTGTAGTACATAGCTAAAACAAAAGAACAATAAACTATCACAAACAGAGGGAAACCTAGACATCTCTAATCCTCAGAAGTAAATCTTGACTCCTAGGCCTTGATCTGGTCCTCAACTATCTCCTTCTCTAGGGATTTGAAATACCTAAAAGGAAAACATAAGAAACATGATGTACATCAGCAAAAGATGGTATGCACTACAAGGCCTACTTGGGCAAACTGGACTAAGATTTAGAAATAAGTTAATATGTAATAATATAAATTTAATAAGAGCATATACAATGAAATAAGACATGTAATCAAGATTTTATGAAAACATGTAGATTATGAGCATTTCAAGTGGTACTGATTTAATCTAAAACTTTTAACTTCTCATTAACAATAAAGCAATACTTCATAGATAAAGAACAAACAACATATGTGAAAAACTAAACTAGTAACATCTAGTTATATGGAAAGTTGTATCTGCACAACCACATAATACCTATTTTGGGACTAAAATTGAAGGAGCATATCCAACCATAGCCATATACCCCTAATTTAGAGATTTTGCTCAAGGGGCATGTGCAAATAAATCCATACACCCCTAATTTAGGAACTAAGCCAAAGAAGTGTGTACAACAAAGAAAATACACCCCACTCGTATGTTACACTAAATTAGGTAAGTGTCACAATTTCTTGTATAATAGAGCATGGCATGAGTAAATAAGTCATTGTCATCATTTCAATTTAAAGGGAATACACGGTATATATGTCAAAATATTGCAAATTATTATTACATGAATTAGGACCTTGGGGGCATCAAGATTGATTTAGGATTGAGTGAGGTGGTAGTTCGATACTGGTCTCGGTCAAGTGTAGTTTGAGATCTAATGATCTCATATTGTCCTGCTTTCTTATCCTATGAGTGAGAGAACTACTTGCTTGCAGTGGAGAAGGTCATCAAAGTTGAGGAAGAAGGTAAAGAAGAAATGGGAGCCGCATTGGAGTTTAGGGAAGGGTGGTGAATCCCATGGAGATCTTTATATTGGAAGATGGAGTGGGAAATTAGGATTTAGGGGGGTATAATTTTGGATTTTTGAGAAGGGTCTTCTAGTAAGAGCTAGTACATGGAGCCCAAAAGACCTAGAATGCCTTCCAATCAACCACCCATCTGCTCAGATTGGGGTGATAAAATGATTGGGCAAGTTTTCAATGGATAAGGAGAAGAGTGAGGGAGAGAGAGATAGAGAACTTAGACTACCATGTGCACCCCTTTTGTTTTCTGGCTCAGGGTTTATGAGATCATGGGAGTCATTGATCCTAGATCCATGGGTCATGATTGGAGTGATACATTAGGAACTGTGTCAAGGTTTCTTTCTAAATCCACAATCATTAATTTGATTTTAAATAATCAATTTTTGATATTTTATATTCAATAAGTCATTTACTTCTTGAATATTCATAGGCCACTAGGAATGTTCTTTCTCTATCAATTTTGGATGGAAACTCATAAATACTCTTTCCTACATCAAGTAAAAATATGGGATTTATTTTGATGGTCCACATATCCAAAGCGTATTGTCCAAGTTATGCTCTAATAACAAGCATAAAAGGCGAAAATAAATAACAACCAATTTTCAAATTCATTCAGAATTGTTTTTCGGCTTTATTAGTTGATAAATTGATTAAAGAGCTTTCCATTAAACAATCCTTAAAATAAAAAACCCCCTTATTGAGTGAATTAGCCATCATTTTTTTATTGCAAATAACTATCCATGTTGTTTAAGGAAAAGTTGGAGTTATAGAATATAACCTAGTTGAATAACAATAATAAAACTGAAGAAGAAAAAATGGTTTTTCTAAAATTATCTCCCTTTGAGAGAAGTGTTTCCCCAAATTTTATTTTAATTGACAAAGAAGTATGTTTGTGGTTTTTCCGTGCCCGTCTCAATCTCCCATAAATGGCTTATAAAGTCACTTTTCAAGGTGTCGGTTGTATAAATAAACCGACACCTGAACTCTACAGTGTCGGTTGATAACATAAACCGACATCCAATCTATGAAGGGCGAACAGACACGGGTACCGCTTTTCTTAAGTGTCGGTTACTTAATAAAAAACCGACGCCTAAAATTAACCGCCAAATCCAAAATTTCCAACGAAAAAAATTACCTCCAAAATTTGACATATGGCGTCGGTTGATAAATAAAAAACCGACGACTAAAGGTTATTCGCGAGACACATTTTGGTCGTCGGTTTTACTACAACTACCGACGCTTATGAGTTTTCCCGCGCTGTCCGCGGGGAATTTTTCACACCCTTAAAGCGTCGGTTTTAAGTAGAAACCGACGACTATGGTCATAAATCGAGAACTATTTTTTTAATCGGCATATGAATATAGACGTCGATTTTTTTGTAGTTAAAACCGACGAATATATTCAAGTATTGGTGTCGGTTGTTGTTCAGAACCGACACTGTTAGTTTTAGTTGTCGGTTTTTTTGAATAACCGACGCCTATGGTACAATTAATAGCCCCGCAAACAGAACTTTTCCTCCCCATTGTCTCTGTTTCATTGCGATTCTGCGCTAGGTCTGGCGATTTCCCCCGATTGCTCCCCACCGTCGTTCGTCTCCTCGCGTGCCGCTCACCGCCGTTGTCGTCGCCGTCGCCGCTCACCGCTGTCGCCGCAGTTCTCCTCATCTCCGTCGCCGCTCGCCGCCGTCGCCATAGTTCTCCTCTGATCCTCGCCACCGGCGCTGCCAGCTTCACCTCCAGCTGCTCTCCTCTGCTCCGGCGCTGCCAGCTTCACCTCGTTGCCCTCAAGGTACGCTGGCTTCTTCCTCTCCTCGTTCTGCTCCTCGTTTGTCCCAATTTTGAGTGCCAGTATGGGAACCATCTGCAGGTGGTTCGTGTTGATAGCCCCGCAGGTGGGAAATCTGATGACAATGTTTTATTATCACAACCATATACATTCTTCTTTCCCATGCTTTATATAATAATAAAAATTGTCAAAGAACAGTGGGTAGTAATAGCTACAAAAGATCATAAAAAGCACAAAGAACAGTGGGTAGTAAAGTTGAATACCTTGTTGTAGGCTACACAACAGATGAAACTATAGTAGCATTTTCTTGTATATGTGTTTGATATTCTTATATCGCTAGAAAGAAAGACTGCCATTTTCATTACTAACAATCTGATAGTCCATGATAGAACAAAGCATATTGACTGCAACTTTGTGCGTCATGCTATTCTGAATTAAGTGTATATGTACTTTATAATTGAATGTTTAAGTAAGTTATAGATATCTTCACCAAACCTCTTTCGGAAACTTGTTTCATTGTTGAGTATATTGAGAATCCTAATCACCCTTCTTGCTTAATGATGAACTGTAATGCACACATGTGACATGCTTGGAATGTAAATGATGAACTTTTCCCTAAATTGCCAATCATGCTTTTAAAGACATCAATAATCACCCTAACTTGAAGAACTAGGATTTTAGGTATAAGAATGACAACACATTATTTGTTGGCCTAGAAACCCGTCCAAGATTTACTCATTAGGAGTAAATCTTGGATAGTCCCCGGTTTGGTACTATTCTTGAACACCTAATCTCACTTAGGATGTAAGTGTATAATGTGTATTGGGTTTTCAAGAAAATTTTGGCAGCATTTCCCCGTTTGTTCTCTAAGTACATATGTACTTGGAGAACGGCGGGGAAATGCTGCCGAAATTTTCTTGAAAACCCAATACACATTATACACTTACTAGTAAGATTAGGTGTTCAAGAATGGGATAGGTGGTACACATTTATTATATATAATAATGACATCACATGTATTTGTTAACCCTAGACCCTAATCTTGTTATAATATATACTTGTTTTCTCTTTGATCATAGAATGAATAGATCATGGATGTCCATTCGCAATCGCTGCACCCTAGAGTTTATTTCTAGTCTTAACTAGTTTATTAGATTTGCTGAGGAACATAGGAAACAACCTGGAGATAGGTTTACTGTCCATGTAGGCATTGCGGTAACAACTTGAAAGTCAACACTGGTGACGAAATCAAAAGTCATGTCATGTGCAACAGGATTATACAAGGCTATATAGAATGGCACTGGCATGGAGAGATTTCAAACCCAAAACCAGTGGATGTCGATAGCAGTGCTTGTGTGGAAGAAGAAATTGCCTACAATGACGTAGATGTGAATGAACCAGTTCCAGTAGACATCGTTGATGCGATGCTGGATAGTTGTGGGTTAGAGCACACCGATCCACCTCTTAGAAACATTGTGCATGATGCTGAGATATCATTATACATAGGTTGTACTAAGTTTACAAAGCTTAGCTCTGTGTTGAGATTGTATAAGCTGAAAGCTAACAATAGATGGAGCGACAAAAGCTTCACGTCATTGTTGTCTTTGTTGAAAGAAATGCTTCCTAAAGGAAACGAGCTGCCAATCTCAACATACCAAGTAAAGAAATTGTTGTGCCCAATGGGAATGGATGCCAAGAAGATACACGCATGCCCGAATGATTGTGTATTATTTCAAAAGGACTATGCGGATTTGAAAGATTGTCCAAAATGTGGTGCGTCACGGTATAAATTGACGACTTCGGGGGAGTCCAAAACTGGTTCTCCTTCCAAGGTGATGTGGTATCTACCTATAATATCACGGTTTCAACACTTGTTTGCCAATCCGATAGATGCGAAAAATTTGAGGTGGCATGCAGATGTTAAGAAAAATAATGATGGGATCCTGCGACATGCGTCTGATTCCCCATAGTGGAAGAAGATTGATCTATTGTACCCTGAATTTGGTGAAGAAGTCAGGAATCTAAGACTTGGGCTTTGTATAGACGGGATGAATCTGTACGGGACATTGAGCAGCCAACATAGCACTTGGCCAGTCATGCTTGTTATATACAATCTTCCTCCCTGGTTGTGTATGAAAAATAAGTACGTAATGTTGTCGTTGTTGTTATTGGGCCCTAAACAACCTGGAAATGACATCGATGTTTATCTTGAACCTCTGATTGATGACTTAAAGAATCTCTGGGGTGAAGGTGTGATGACCTATGATGCTTCACGAAGAGAGACATTTCGTTTGCATGCTATGTTGTTTTGCACTACTAATGACTTTCCAGCATATGGGAATTTGTCTAGATATAGTGTCAAAGGAGCTAAAGTGTGTCCTATATGTGAAGAGAACACTGATTCAACAAGACTAAAACATGGTGGTAAGATTGTATATCTCGGTCATCGAAGGTTTCTTCCAAAATTCCATCCGTATCGTAGGAAGTGCAAAGCATTCAATGGATTGAATGAGGAACGGAGTGCACCTAAACCTATACCAGGGGAGGTTGTTTATGAAAGAGTAAAAGACTTTGTCAATGAATTTGGTAAGAGATCACAATGTACTATGGCCACATAGAGTGACAAATCTTTATTCAAGAAGAAGTCAATATTTTGGAATCTTCCTTATTGGAGTTCTTTGACAGTCAGGCATTGTATCGATGTCATGCACGTTGAGAAAAATGTTTGTGATAGTGTCATTGGTACTTTGTTGAATATACCAGGTAAGACTAAAGATGGGATAAAATCCAGACTGGGCCTATGTGAAATGGGAATAAGGTCAGAATTAACAGAATTTTGTGAAATGGGAAATCGGAGAACATACTTACCTCCCGCTTGTTACACATTGTCTAGAAAGGAGAAGAAAGTTTTTTGTGAATGTTTGGTAAATGTTAAGGTGCCACAGGGTTACTCATCCAACATCCGTAGATTGGTATCAATGAAAGATCTGAAGTTGATAGGTCTTAAATCTCATGATTGTCACACTCTAATGCAACAAATATTGCCTGTGGCAATTAGATCTATATTGCCGAAGCATGTAAGGTTTGCAATCACCAGACTTTGTTTCTTTTTCAACAGTTTGTGCAGCAAAGTTATTGACCCTGATACTCTCGATAAATTGCGAAGAGAAGTGGTTGTTACCCTATGTCAGATTGAGGTGTATTTTCCTCCGTCGTTCTTTGATATCATGGTACATCTTGTTGTCCACTTGACTAGGGAAGTGAAAATGTTGGGACCAATTTTCTTGCATTGGATGTATCCCTTTGAACGATACATGAGCATTTTTAAAAGTGATGTTTGAAACCGTTATCGGCCTGAAGGGAGTATTATCGAGGGTTATGTGGCGAGAGAGGTTATGGATTTTTGCAATGACTTTCTCAGTGGTAATGACACTCCTGATAATGACAAGAATATTGACGAGCAATTTGGCAAAGGAATTTTGGGATCACGTGTGAAAGTAATCAGTCGTGAGAAGTTGGAACAAGGTCACTTGTATATTTTACACATGGACGAAGTGAACGTTTATATCAAGGAACATACCAATTTCATCAAGAGACAATATCCTCAAGCCAATACAATGTGGCTTGCTAGAGAGCATAACAAGACATTTATTAAGTGGTTTGAAAATAAAGTCTTACATCAACTATCTCAAACACCAGATGATATTACTGAAACTATCAAATGCCTCGCCTTTAAATCAAAATTGACTGTTATGTCTTATGAAGGGTATGACATTAATGGATTCACATATTACACAAAGCGCCAAGATGATAAGAGTGTCGTCCAAAACAGTGGGGTCACCCTTCAAGCATCGACTATGTTTTTTGCAAGTGCAAAGGATAAGAGTCCACATGAAGCTAAAATGTCATATTACGGTGTCATTGAAGACATATGGGAGTTTGACTACATAGATTTCAGAATTCCGCTCTTCAAATGTAATTGGGTTGATAACACCAAAGGAATTATAGTGGATGAATTGGGTTTCACTTTAGTGAACTTTGAAAAGATTGGCGAGAAGGATGAACCATTCATATTGGCATCACATGCGAAACAAGTATTTTATATCAATGATCCTGCAAATGATAAATGGTCGGTTGTTCTTCATGGTAAAAGACAGTTCATTGAAGATCCTATAGATGAAGAACAGTATTATGATAAGTATGATGACTCCAGTCCATTCTCAGTTGGGTTGCCAACACCAGCAAATATTGAAGCTAATGATGACTTGTATGTGCGCGGAGATCACAATGAAGGATTGTTAATTGATAAAAAATCACAATATTAGAGGCATGTTTATATTTTTTTTATATGTTTTATTTTTCTGAATGTGAACTTTACAATGTGAATGTGAACTTTACAATGTGAATTACTTTACAATGTGAATGTGAACTTTACAATTTGAATTACTTTATAATGTGAACTTTACAATGTGAATGTGAATTTTCATATGGCTGAGCATTCTCCTGATGACCGTGCTGATGATTACCGTGAGGGTGAGGACATCAATGCGCCGCCTCACAATGTAAGTTTTAAAAATATATCATATATTTATATCTATATGTCCATTTATAGTTATATCTTATAAATGTGTTTATTTTGTCAAATTTTAGGTTGATGATGCACATGTACCATCTGAAGCACTTGAGGCACTTGATCAGTAACACCAAAAAGTTGACAAGAGAAGGGGCATCACTATGATGAAGAAGTTAATAGCGCAAAAGGGCAATGGACCCAAACTTGTTGTGGATTTTGATAATGCAGGAAATGCATCTGGTGTGAATCGCAATTCATTTGTTTCATATCTTGGGTATGTTACTCGTAGCCATTGCGGTTGTAAGATAGATTTTTGGAATAAGGTTTCTAAGGAGAAGAAAGACATAATACGGAAGGATTTATGCGTGAGTTATTATTAATTTGCAATTCTATTTTGTAGATTACTAATTTTTTGGATACTAGTTAATAGGAATTCTATTTTGCAGAGTATATTTGAATTGGATGAAAAGCTACATCGTAAATGCGTGATGCAACGCTGTGGGAGAGTCCTAAGGAACTATAGGACAAATCTCACCCGAGAATACATAAAAGAAGCTGACAAGAGGAAGAAGACAACCACTGAATAGTGGAACTTCTTGGATAAAGAAGAATGGGACGCGTTTGTTTCTTCAAGACAAACTGATGAATTCAAGGTATTAGGCGTCAGTCCTAACCTCATTAATATATGTTGTACCTACTTATTCAAGATTAACATTTACTGTTACTAACCAAATCATTAATGTGCATACTAACTAGGCCCTCAGTGAGGCACAAAGATCAAGGCGTGCACTGAATGTGCATGACCACACAATGGGTCCAAAGGGGTATGCAGCCATTCGCCAAAGACTACAGTCTGAGGCTACTGCTCAGTCTGCTGCTACTCAGGAGTCCTCCACTATAGGTAGCACACCTCTGCCTCGCCATGATGTCTGGATAGCTGGGAGGAAAAATAAGAAGGGAGAAATAAGGAAGCCCGCAACTGCTGAGGCGGCTGCAAAAATGGTAAAATACAACTCTTACAGCAATCATTCGAATATTGATTATTTGTGGTGTTTACTTAATTACAAATTTTTGTTTTGGCGATTAACGGGAGCTGCACAAGCTGAGGAAACAAGGCAACTTCATCCCTGAGGGCACAAGGGATGAATTGACAGTTGCTCTGGGTAACCCAGAGCATCCTGGACGTGTTAGGGCTGCAGGCACTGGTGTGGGCATCAAAGCTTTTTTTGGGCCATCCCAGCGCAAACATGTCCCAAAAGCGGGACTTTCACAAGAGGAGGTAACATATTATTTCTTTATAATGTTACTGTAAAAGAGAATTCAATAATTATAAGCTAACGTTTCTTTTATCCATGTATAGGTAGATAAGCTAGTTGATAGGAAACTAGAAGAAGCAATGAAAAAGTGGCAGGCATCTCAGACTGCCACTTACCAGACAGTACCTATGGCGTCTCGCACTACTCCTACTGCAGAGGTTGGGAGTAATCCTGTAGACCCACCACCTAGCACATCCACTGTAAGTATTTTTATGACATAGTAACTAGTTTTTTAATTCAAGATGATATGTTTTCAAGATGATATGTATATATGTATATAACATTCTTTACACAAAAATTTGTAGGGGTTGAAGCCATGCCATCTAAAAGTTAATGAATATGTCGTTGCAGAGGCGTCGGCTTACCCATCCCTACCAGGGGAAATGTTTCACGGGTCTCCATTACCAACTGGTTAGATTTTTGTGAGCCCGGTACATATATTCCCCAAGTGGATGGATCTTCCATTGCCATATGCCCACCCAGATTGTGAAACGCTTGGTGAGGCAGAAGGCGGAGTGATATTGTGGCTAAAAGCGGATGTCCTCTTTACTGAAATTGTATGGTAAATTTACATTACGTTAAATTGTTAGTGTGTGTATATGATGTCAGTTGATCTAAAATTATTATATACATATACAAGTTAAAAAGAAGACACCCACAACATCTAGGCCTCCACTTCCACCTCCTACATTACCCAGTTGGGTTCCACAGGACCTAACTGTCCCGTTAGGTCCTAACTGTAGGGGTATGGCAATATGGTTAGGCGAACATGATATAAATTTCCCTATAACTATTTCTATAGATGCAGATGCTGGAGGGCAATCATATGAAAGCAAACTATTTATACAAGATATTTTGGAGTTGTTTCGATATGATTGGCTGAATACATCTGTGATAGAGCTATGGATAAGGTGAGATCTTCTTTATACATCCATATACCTTATGTAGGATCTGGTGATCTGGTTTCTTATTTATTAATGCATACGTAATACATGTTTTGCAGCTACTTAGACAAGATATGTGCAGATTTTGCATTCAAACATGTAGGATTTTTGATTCCATCTTTGATTAGTCTAGTAGCTAAAGACCCTTTGTCAGTTCAACAATACTGCTGTGAGGCTTTTTCAATTTTTTCTCAAAAAAAGAAGACGATGATAATGGCTCCATTCAATGTAGAGTAAGTTTACTTTGCTTATTATAATTTGGACTTAAGAAAATTACATTTTTATTATGGATTTTGAGTTATTAATTTTTAACTTTTTTACCTCTAGTGGTATGCATTGGGAGTTACTGGTTATTGTCCCCGAGACGTTCACTGTCTATTATCTAGATCCTAAGGGGAGTAAATTGAATACAAAATATGGACACATAATGAAAATGGCATTATTCTGGTGAGAAATATTTCATTTTCATATCCGTTAACATATGTTATTACATTACTATTTAATTATGCAATGTACTGTGTTACATTAACATGTAGAGGTTTTGATGAGTTTAAAAAGGCTGGAGGAAAGGTCCCCACGAAAAAGAACCAACCAATAATTTGGAAGAACGTGAAAGTAAGTTCCCGACTGCAATATATGTATATATTATTTATGTGAACAATGCTTAATTAGTTGTATTTTTTAATATTTTGTATGTTTGAATTTATAGTGTGCCACACAAGACAACGGATGGACATGTGGATACTATGTGATGCGATTTATGCACATGATTATCAAATATGCCACAATGGACATCGATTGTATTGATGAGGTATTATATAGTCTCATTAGATATATAATATTAAATATATCAATCTTATTTATAGCTCATTAATTATATATATACATCATTATCTTTACAGGTGTTTAAAACTGACCACACTACAGGAACGACCTTACCATATGTACATGCTCCCTATACGACGGGAGAATTAAATGAAGTAAGAGAAGAACGGGCAACAACCATACAAGTAGTGGGGGATTTAAGATATAATTGGGATGTTGATAGTGAATAATGACTAAATAATGATATTTTGTAAATGAATTTCTGAATTATAATATATGTGAATGTTTCTACATGTATGGATGTTTCTACATGTGTCTGAGTGAAAATGAATGAAACTGTTGGTTGCTATATGAATGTTTCTATATGTGTGAATGTGAAAATGAATGGAACTACAGATTGCTAGCTACATGAATGTTTCTAAATGTGTGAAAATCAAATGGAACTGCAGGTTGTATTGCTAAATGTGTGAATATTTTTGTTGTTAATTTTGCAGGTTTGTGGCCTGTTGTTGGCTGATATCAATGGATGTCGTAAAACCTGTAGTTCATAACTGAACTGCAGGTTTCTCATCCTGCGACCAGCCATACAGCAGGTCTGCAGACTAACAGAAAAAAAGGCGTCGGTTATTTGTATAAAACCGACGCCACATCGTTACAGTGTCAGTTTCTAATAGTAACCGACGTCTATTTTCTTAACACCACGGCCGTGCTGGCCTGCACGGCCGTGTTGGGGTTTATATGACGTCGGTTCTTATCTAATAACCGACGCTGATAGTGCCCAAGATGGCGCCCTTCTGTGGCGCGAAGGCATATGGCGTCACTTTCTTATCTAATAACCGACACTGATAGTGCCCAAGATGGCGCCCTTTCTGTGGCGCGAAGGTATATGGCGTCGGTTTCTTATCTAATAATCGACGCCTATAGTGCCCTGTTGGCACGTTTTCAGTGGCGCGCGAAGGGTTATGACATCGGTTTTTGAATCGACATGTAACGGCTGGGCTTTCAGTGTCGCCCACATATGTGTCGCTTAGAAACCGACACTAAAGGCCTTAAATAACCGACACTAAAGGTCGGTTATGTACTAGTGATTCTATTACAATTGTCATGAGGCATACATGAGGACTCTTCCTTCATGCCTCAAAATACAACTCAAGACTTGTATGTATGCATCACTATATATCACATAATATGTTTCTTCAGTAGGTAATGCTAAGATACTTGTATAGGTAAGCCTAATCTTGAGTTGTTGAAAACTTTCTTCACATTATGAAGGACAAATGAACTTCAGATATTTTTGAGTTAACTTTATGAGCTAGAGAGATAAATTTTGAGAAATCTTGTATATATCTCTGGTAATACCCAGTAATCCCAAGAGACTACATATATTAGAGAAATTTTGGGGGTCTTTCTAGTTAAGAACCAATTCAACTATTGCTTGATTGACAAAGGCATGTCCCGATGAGATAAAATGGCTTAAGAACATCCCTTCAGATAACCGGAATTCACACTTTAAATATTTGATTATCAAATCCTTAAAAAATGCTTGACGCATTAGTCAACAGAAAGGGCATGACTAAGTACACATAATGTCCATAATGAGTTTGAAAAGATATATTAGGAATGTCTTCATACACTATTGTCACTTGATGATAACTATTTCTATATAAATCTTGGAGAAGACCATTCAAGAATTCAACATACCAAAAAGATCATCAATGTGAGGCAAAGGGTGTCACTTTTTTAGTGGTCTGATTCACCATATGCTAGCTTACACATATGTCTATAGACTTATCATTCTTATTTACAAAGAGAATAAGAGACACCCAAGGTGATACACTAAGTTGTATGAAACTGATATCTAGGAGTTCTCGAAGTTGTTTCTTTTTTTCTGATTTGGGTGGAACCATACAGTGTGGTTTCTTGGACGTAGGGACGGTATTCAAAAGATGATCCATAGAAAATTCTTTTCTCGATTTGGAAGAAGTCCAACTTGATAATCAAATATAACCACAGTTGTAAGATGTCTCAATGACCATGACTCATTTGTTTTAGTTCCTTAATTGTAGAGATGATGATCCTCTTGACATAGTGTTCTATTGAACTTAATGCTAAGACTCTCTCCATCATGGTGAGCTATTTTCACCTTTTTGTATCCATAGAAAAAGATTGTATCTTGCTTCTTCAGCCAATCAATGTTGAGGACAATATTGAAGTCTATAATATCCAAGGTTATCAAATCTAAATATAACTTCCTTCTAGATAAGGAAATGGGTATAATAGGAATTTTTTGATTTATACTTTTATTCCTACCACTAGGAGTATTAACTATTAACATTCAAAATGAAATCCATTCCATAAGTAGACAGTTATAAGGATTTAATTAGTACTACTGAGATAAAGTATGAAATGAACTATAATAAAAAAGTGCTTAAATAGGTCAATCAAAAAAGTGCCCTCAATCACATCATTTCTTGCCTCAACTTCCTAAGTAATAATCACAGAAACTCATTATGTCCGACATTCAAGTGGTTTCTTCTGGTTTGAAGTTGCACCAAAATTAACTACTTCTCATATGAGGCATGTTTTTACTCTTTTTTATAGTGATGGGTACTTGGCTATGATGTTTCTAGTATGTTTGTAGTGATGAAAACTTGTAGATGTAGTCAAATAAGAGAAGGTTCACTTCCCAATGTGAACATTTTTGTATCAAGTGAACTATTTTCTCTTGTAAATCTCTTTCGTTTGCTTCCTCTTATGATTTTCTTTAAGGAGGTTGCAAAAAAAAATTAGCTTGGTTATGAAAATAGGCATCAAAGAAAATTCCTTATCAACTTGATAGGTTAGAGGCATCAAATGTGCTACATTTCCCACACTATCGTTTACGACATCTAGAAAAAGCTCCATACATATTTTCTCATCCATGCCCTTAATATAACACGCGAGAAAAAGAAACATTAGCACACACTTGCCAACAAATATGGAGCCTTGAACAAATCATAGAGCTCACTTATCTTCTTCTTTAAGGCATTGTAGAACTATACTTCTGCCTGCACATTGTGAGAAAATTGTCACATGATAGAGTAGGAGAATCAATAGAATAAGAGTATATCACCACCTCCCACCAGACAAGGATTTATTCTTCAAAACATGACTTACAAAGTAGACTTTTACATTATTAGGGCAACCTAGACCTTGAAAGGCCCTCCCTATAAAACAAACCCAATTGTCAGACTTGTAGACCATACTAGTCTCACTCTCTCCAACTAAGGAGTCATGTTTCATATTTAGGAAGTATGTAATATAGACCTTGAGTCTGATGAGTCATGGCACTAAACTCTTACGTAGTTCACCCATAGAAATATTGTCATAATATCCAATCTATACATGAAGTGTAGGTAGTTGTGGGCGTTATTGCATAATAGTAGGAACCACCTAAGAATGTGGCATGAACTGATACATCATAGGATGTAGATAGTGTTCCATATACAATTGATGTATAGGATGAACTGACAGTTATGGTCGAGATACATGATGATTTAGGTCAAGAGTACAACATGAATAAAGCTTGATTCCACTAACTTTCATCTTAGTAAGTGCCTCAAACAAATTAGCACCAAAAACTCAGGTTGCGGGAGGAATTTCATGCAGCATTTGATATGTAGCGTAGAGTCATCTCCAAAGAGATCAAATTTAAGGAAACACATGTAAAGAAAATATTAAACCATTATCCATAGGATGAATTTGACATATATGACTATAAGCTTGAGATGGTTAGATAGTTGAATATATTAGGATCTAATACCCTACCTACAAAGAAGGGGTTTGTGGTTCCCTTGATTGACATTTAGTAACAAGATATATCCAATTCCAACTAAATATTTTAATTGTTGGAATAAAATTTACATATAAAATTAAGTCCTAAGGGATTTTGGATAATCAAGAATGGTGGTATGTAAATAGAGATGAATATTATGAAAACTGGAAGACTCCAACAGTTGTCCTCAAATAAAAAATGTTCACTACAAGAGTGTAGTACATAGATAAAACAAAAGAACAACAAACTATCACAAACAGAGGGAAACCTAGACATCTCTAATCCTCAGAAGTAAATCTTGACTCCTAGGTCTTGATTTGGTCCTCAACTATCTCCTGCTCTAGGGATTCGAAATACCCAAAAGGAAAACATAAGAAACATGATGTACATCAGCAAAAGATGGTATGCACTACAAGGCCTACTTGGGCAAACTGGACTAAGATTTAGAAATAAGTTAATATGTAATAATATAAATTTAATAAGAACATATACAATGAAATAAGACATGTAATCAATATTTTATGAAAACATGTAGATTATGAGCATTTCAAGTGGTACTAATTTAATCTATAACTTTTAACTTCTCATTAACAATAAAGCAATACTTCATAGATAAAGAACAAACAACATATGTGAAAAACTAAACTAGTAACATCTAGTTATATGGAAAGTTGTATCTGCACAACCACATAATACCTATTTTGGGACTAAAATTGAAGGAGCATATCCAACCATAGCCATATACCCCTAATTTAGAGATTTTGCTCAAGGGGCATGTGCAAATAAATCCATACACCCCTAATTTAGGAACTAAGCCAAAGAAGTGTGCACAACAAAGGCAATACACCCCACTCGTATGTTACACTAAATTAGGTAAGTGTCATAATTGCTTGTATAATAGAGCATGGCATGTAGTAAATAAGTCATTGTCATCATTTCAATTTAAAGGGAATACACGGTATATATGTCAAAATATTGCAAATTATTATTACATGAATTAGGAACTTGGGGGCATCAAGATTGATTTCAATATCATTATGAACAAATAACAATATTTTCAAAAGACTAGTTTATATTATAACAATAAAATAATAATGCCACATTTTATGAAAATGAAATAGAGAATGATATGAAAAGATATGATTTTCCAAACATCTCATGTGAGAATAAAATACCTTCATACTCATGATTTAACTCTAATAAGGTAGTTTGACCCACAATAGAACCTTTCTCTCCTAGAAACACATTATTCAAGTTATTCGAATCACAACAAACATATGTATCCAAAACAATATATATTCTTTCTAATCTCATTTCAAACACATGATAGAATGCTAGATTTATGCGTATAATTTCCAAGAACCATGAAGAGAAAGTTATTCATAGGTATTTTTGAACCGTTTGGGTTGACAACAAGGATGGATTTCGACAAGTGATGACTTTTAGGGTAGATACAGAAAGTAAGGCATCATGATGGTTACTTCATGTAAGCAAGAAATGATACGTCGTATCTTAGGTTTAATGTATAGATTTTTTAGTATGCTATCTAAGATGATGGGTTTTGTTTAATTACAAATCAACGATGCATGACAAAATATATTCAATATATTATGTTGACTTAGTTATTGTAACTTGGAGTATATTTCATCAATATAGTGGTTTTATTTTGCAACACATTGACTAATATCATTTAGGAAAGATGACTAGATATTAAGAAGATGAATTTAATGCACAAGAGGGATTGGATCTAATCATAGATAATTCCAACTTATTGTCCATATGGGTACAAGGTCCCATTATCCCCATAAATGGAAAACCACAGAGTCAAAGGTCATTATACAATATTTCCAAGGATCCATATTTAAATAAATGACTCCTAGCAAATAATAGTTTCAAACCAAATGATGTTAAGAAAAGGAAATATAAATCACCTTAGAGTGACTTTCAATATTTTTGAAATGCCAAAAAAACAATAATGAAACTAATAATAGGAATTTTATTTATATAAATCCTCCTTATTTTTACCTAGAGAATTAATATTTTCCTTTCTAGCAATGTGGTCCATAGCTTCAATCAGAATTCCAACTCAAAATGTTGAAAAACAAAATGTGGCCACAATGTATGCAAGTACGTGAGTGAGACAAAAAGTATTTATATAGGATTATCAACATAGATATACAAATCTCAACTATTTGCAAATAATTTTAATTTACACTTTCTAATAGATATATAATCCTTATCAAGTATTTAGTTCCAACATTGGACTCTCTCTAATGATTGTTCCATTAAAGGATTCATGTCAACAATAACACTCAGTTTTTAGTCAATCTTCTAGTGTTCAAATACTAGTTCATGTGAGTGTTCCTCTCCCTTAATCAACTCTTGAGATTAAATATTTCTATTAGATATTCTTACTTACATGTGATACACATAGTACAATAAGGATTATAGGAATTCAAACATCCAATAGTTTTTTCATAAAGCACAAACATCGAGGAAACATTCAAACATTAGTGGAAAACACGGTTCAGTGGATATTCATAAATTAATCCATATACCTTGTCGATATGAGGACGATGCGCAACACAAACCAAGTTCTAAGTATGGGCACAATTCAATCTAAAATTCAAAGTTCAAATAAAGGAGTAACTAAGCATCCAAAAATAATTACTAGCATTTTGAGGACTGGTTTTAGGGTTATGGTTATCCATTTGGGTTTGTCCTTGTGAAAGCCTAGTTCTGATGTGGAAACTCCAAAATCTAGTAAAACCCTAATTTCTTTTATTACTTAATCATATGATTGTTTGTCACCAAGTCTAGGAAAGGCATGACAATGCAAGGCATTACCAATGTTTTATCAAATTTAAAGTCCCACACATTAATTTCAGAGTTCTTGTAGGCATTATACTCTCTTTTGAGATAAAACCCCAAAATATTAATTATGGCAATTAACATATGGTTATAATACTAGAATTAATATTTTTGTGAAGATCAAGATATTTATGGCATTAATAGGATTATCAAGCCCTGGCCTAACTAGGGTCTAGGATAAAATAGCTAAAATTTGAAAAAAAAAATCATCATATTCCACTTCTTAATACATAATAAAGACCAATTTATAATAATAGAAGAACATGATCTAGATCTAGGAAAAAAAATTATTGTAAATGAATTCTACTCATTTTATTTATCAAAATAATACGAAACTTTAATATATCTAGATTAGTCTAGTATTTACTATGAAATATGGTAGATTTACCTTCATTAGGGTGTAATCTAGTGATTGGATCTTGATCCAACAAAGATCAATGATTGTCTCCACTCATAGGGGAGACAAGGACATGAGAGAGTGTGGTGAATCTCATGACACTTAATCATGATCTCTTAATGCATATTTGACCATCCCACTCACTAAATTGGTATAGGATTGAGTGAGGTGGTAGTTCGATACTGGTCTCGGTCAAGTGTAGTTTGAGATCTAATGATCTCATATTGTCCTGCTTTCTTATCCTATGAGTGAGAGAACTACTTGCTTGCAGTGGAGAAGGTCATCAAAGTTGAGGAAGAAGGTAAAGAAGAAATGGGAGCCGCATTGGAGTTTAGGGAAGGGTGGTGAATCCCATGGCGATCTTTATATTGGAAGATGGAGTGGGAAATTAGGATTTAGGGGGGTATAATTTTGGATTTTTGAGAAGGGTATTCTAGTAAGAGCTAGTACATGGAGCCCAAAAGACCTAGAATGCCTTCCAATCAACCACCCATCTACTCAGATTGGGGTGATAAAATGATTGGGCAAGTTTTCAATGGATAAGGAGAAGAGTGAGGGAGAGAGAGATAGAGAACTTAGACTGCCATGTGCACCCCTTTTGTTTTCTGGCTCAGGGTTTATGAGATCATGGGAGTCATTGATCCTAGATCGATGGGTCATGATTGGAGTGATACATTAGGAACTGTGTCAAGGTTTCTTTCTAAATCTACAATCATTAATTTTATTTTAAATAATCAAATTTTGATATTTTATATTCAATAAGTCATTTACTTCTAGAATATTCATAGGTCACTAGGAATGTTCTTTCTCTTTCAATTTTGGATGGAAACTCATAAATACTCTTTCCTACATCAAGTAAAAATATGGGATTTATTTTGATGGTCCACATATCCAAAGCGTATTGTCCAAGTTATGCTCTAATAACAAGCATAAAAGGCGAAAATAAATAACAACCAATTTTCAAATTCATTCAGAATGGTTTTTCAGCTTTATTAGTTGATAAATTGATTAAAGAGCTTTCCATTAAACAATCCTCAAAATAAAAAAAAAACCCTTATTGTGTGAATTAGCCATGATTTTTTTATTGCAAATAACTATCCATGTTGTTTAAGGAAAAGTTGCAGTTATAGAATATAACCTAGTTGAATAACAATAATAAAACTGAAGAAGAAAAAATGGTTTTTCTAAAATTATCTCCCTTTGAGAGAAGTTTTTCCCCAAATTTTATTTTAATTGACAAAGAAGTATGTATGTGGTTTTTCCATGCCCGTCTCAATCTCCCACGTGGATTAAACCTCACATTGGTGTTTTCAAAGAGCCTTAGCCATACAAATTATTTTATTCCTAAGCTCCTTCACCTTTCAATCCAATATCCTTATAAGTGTCTCTGGGTGGGTCAATATGCCTTGGAGATCTAGTGGTTAAACATTCAACACATGGTTGTATCCTTCTGATAATGCTTTAGGTTGGACACATGGAACACAACATGCATAAAGATGTACTTAGGGGGTAGGGCCATATGATAAGATGTCTCACCAATCCATTCTAGGGTTTGAAATTGACTCACATACTGTAGACAAAGCTTCACATGGTTATTGTATATGGCAAACAAGGATTATATTTTAAGAAACACATGATCTTTTAGGGAGAAGTGTAGGTCAACACATTTTGCACCTACACACAAGATTTTTATTGATCATGGCTTCTCATCAGCCTTTGCTTGATAAAGGAAACCTTATTTGCATATATTTGTAGTTCTTCTGATCACATCAAGGTCCTTTCTCCCATGTCATCCTAGTAAATTTGTGAATAAAATGGCATCTCTTAGAGTGCCTCTTATGAGGAAACTTGTATACTATCTTTGTAATTGTTGTTACACACAAACTCGAATAATGGTAGATATTTCTATGATGATCTACCCCATCTTAGAACAAAACTTGTAATATCCCAGGATTTGAGGCCTCAAATATAATGATCTTAAAAGGAATGATTGGACTACCCATATCACCAAGGTGCACCTCCTTTTTCAGGAGCTCATCACTAAAGAACTCCATATTTAAGCGTTCTCAGCTTGGAGTACTACTAGGATGGGTGATTAGTCGGGAAGTTGACCTCAGCTTGCACGTTAGTAAGGACAAAGTGTACAATTAAGGCTAGTGGTGGTCTGTGGGGCCAGTCATAATTTCTGAAACTCTACTAAAACCTAGGGAAGTGGGCCCTGAGCATTTACAAACCGGTCCCACATGGCCATGTGGCATGCCAGTCTTGAGCTATACAGTCCAAGCAAGTTGGAAAGGGATATCTGTGGTGATGTAGCTGCCCTTACACTGGTATTCCGTGATCGGGAGTTGGGTTTCCATGAGCCATTATGGCTCTACACTGAAGTGGAGCAATATTATGAGGCCATATAGTTGAGTCTTGACACGGACGTCAAGAGTTTAAGTGGGGTAGAATGTAATGTCCCAAGATTTGAGGCCTCATATAAAATGATCTTATAAGGAATGATTGGAACCCATATCACCAAGGTGCACCTCCTTTTATGGAAGCCCATCACTAAAGAACTCTATAGTTAAGCATTCTTAACTTGGAGTAGCACTAGGATGGGTGACCAGTCAGGAAGTTGACCCTGACTTGTGTCTAAGTGAGGACAAAGCATGCAATTAAGGCTAGTGGTGGTCTGTGGGTCAGTCATCATTCCTGAAACTCTACTAGAGCCTCAGGCAGTGGGACATGGGCATATACAAATGGGTCCCACATGGGTATATGGCATGCCAGTCTTGAGCCATATGGTCCAGGCAAGTTAGAAAGGGTTATCCAAGGTGATGTAGCCACCCTTGCAATGGTATTCCGTGATCGGGAGTTGGGTGTCCTTGAGCCATTCTGGGTATGCACTAAAATGGGGCAATATTATGAGGCCATATAATTGAGTCTTGACGAGGACGTCAAGAGTCTAAGTGGTAGATATTGTAATGTCCTAAGTTTTGAGGAATCAGATAAAATAATCTTATAAGGAATGATTGGAACCCATATCACCAAGGTGCACCTCCTTTTCTGGGAGCCCATTACTAAAGAACTTTATAGTTGAGCGTGCTTAGCTTGGAGTAGTACTATGATGGGTGACCAGTCAGGAAGTTGACCCCATCTTGTGTCCAAACATCATTCCTACAACTCTACTAGAGCCTCAGGCAGCGGGCCCTAGGCATTTACAAATGGGTCCTACATGGGCATGTGGCATGCTAGTCTTGAGCCACACAGTCCAGACAAGTTGGAAAGGGCTATCCATGGTGATGTAGCCACCTTTGCACTAGTATTCCATGATTGGATAAAATGACCTTATAAGGAATGATCATAACCCATATCACCAAGGTGCACCTCCTTTTCTGGGAGCCCATCACTAAAGAACTCCATAGTTAAGTGTGCTCAGCTTGGAGTAGTTCTAGGATGATGACCAATCGGGAAGTTGACCCTTTCTTATGTCCAAGTGAGGAAAAAGCACACAGTTAAGGCTAGTGGTGATCTGTGGGGCTAGTCATCATTCCTGAAACTCTACTAGAGCCTTGTGTATTGGGCCCTGGGCATTTACAATGGGTCCCACATGGGCATGTGGCATGCCAGTCTTGATCCATACGGTCCAAGAAAGTTGGAATGGGCTATCCATGGTGATGTATCTGGCCTTGCACTGGTATAACATGATTGGGAATTGGGTGTCCATGGGCTATTCTGGGTCTGCTCTAAAATGGGGCAATACTATGAGGCCATATAGTTGAGTTTTGACGAGGACGTCAAGAGTCTAAGTGGGGGGATTGTAACGTCCTAAGATTTGAGGCCTCAGATAAAATGATATTATAAGAAATGATTGGACTACCCATATCACCAAGGTGGACCTCCTTTTTTGGGAGCCCGAACATCACTAAAGAACTCTATAGTTAAGCGTGCTCAGCTTGGAGTAGTACTAGGATGAGTGACTAGTTGAGAAGTTGACCCCGGCTTGCGTCCAAGTGATGAAAAAGCATGCAGTTAAGGTAGTGGTGCTCTATGGGGTTAATCATCATTCCTAAAACTCTACTAGAACCTTAGCCGGTGGGCCAATTCCCCTCCAGTAGGTGGGGC
Organism: Alisma plantago-aquatica; assembly: GCA_963693085.1. NCBI lineage: Eukaryota > Viridiplantae > Streptophyta > Magnoliopsida > Alismatales > Alismataceae > Alisma > Alisma plantago-aquatica. The sequence goes on along the minus strand of OY856409.1, from coordinate 1,374,462,748 downwards.
CCACTTGGGTCTGTGGCATGCCAGTCTTTGAGTCGTTCAGTCCAGACATGTTGAAAAGGGTTATCCTAGTTGATGGAGCCACCCTTGCACCGGTAGCTAAGGTTGGGAGTTGGGTGTACATGGGCCATTTGGCTCTACATTGAAATGGGGATAGATTATGAGGCCATATAGTTGATCCTTAATGAGGACATCAATAGTCTATGTGGCGGAGATTGTAATATCCTAGGATTTGAGGCCTCAAATATAATGATCTTAAAAGCAATGATTGGACTACCCATATCACCAAGGTGCACCTCCTTTTCTGAGAGACCATAAATAAATAACTCCAAAGTTAAGCGTGCTCAGAATGGAGTAGTACTAGGATGGGTGACCAATCAGGAAGTTGCTTACGTGTGAGTAAGGACAAAGTGCACAGTTAAGATTAGTGGTGGTCTGTGGGGCCCGTCGTCATTCCTGAAACTCTACTAGAGCCTAGGACAGTAGGCCCAGGCATTACGAATCCCTTAGAAAATCTTCCCTAGGGTTTGAATTGTGCATTTGGATTGCTAAAATCCGTCTATGGATGTACTAAAGTTGAGTCTTGGGCCTAATTCCTACTGAACTTGTGTCTGCAACTTAGAGGTGAACTTAGGGTGACATTCAGATATGATGGTGCTTGGGAATCCATGTAGGTGTATGATCTCTTGTACATATATCTCAGCCACGTCATCTACCTTTGCAGTTGTCTTATAGCATAGGAAGTGGACCCACATGGCCAAGTGGTCCACCACAACCCTATATGTATTCAAGCCATTTCTTGGCCCTAGGGAGACCCACCACAAAATCCAAGATATGATCCCACTTCCATTCATGAAATTTAGTGGGTTACCATAAACCACCAACTCATGATGGTCTACCTTCACCATCTGGAAGATGAGGTAACTGGACACAAACATGGCTATGTCTCACTTCATCCCCTACCATTAGAAAAATCACTGTATATCTTTGTACAACTTAGTGGTGCCAGGATGCATAATATATTTAGATCTGTGTGCTTCTTGTAAGATGCACGCTTTTAGAGGCAAGTCTTTAGGAACCCAAATACATCTCTCGTATAAAATCCCTCCATCAACTCCCACAAAGAGGTGGATTTGAGATTTAGATAAATGGACCTTCATTTTCTCAAGGGTATTGCGGGATATCTGAGTTGTGAGAAACTTGGTGAGAAAGTCAGAGATGATTTGGATGTTGGATAGGAAAAATAACCATACAATGGTTTTGGGACCATCTAGAGAACTCTTTGAGTCACTCCACTGGGTGCAAAGTCGAATAACACAAGCGAGATATTTACAACCAAGACTGTCGACCACCATATTAGCCTTACAAAAATGGTATGCTATAGTGCATTTGTAATCCTTTAGTTATTCCATCTGTTGTCATTGATGCAGATTCATGTCTAGGATGGTATTTTAGGCTCTAGTGGATATCAAATGTCAAACGTGGCTTCTTATTGGTAGTTTTGAAAAATATCTAAGGCGTACATGAGTGCCTCAAGCTCTAAATAGTGCATTGGGTAATTCCACTTGTTAGGCTTGAGTTGTTTAGAGGGATAGGAAATTGCACTCATATAATCTTCCAAGAATCATCACAAACAAATTTTAAATCATCAATGAAGATAACAAATCTATCGTTTCCTAATGGTAGGTTGACACTAGGTATAAGTGAGTTATCCTTAGTCTCTAGGAATAAAAAATCACAGATGAAAGACCCTAAATACTTCTCATTCTTCTGCATGACCTTGGTGAATGAAGGGTGATGTTTGATAAGTTAGGAATGAAATATTCAGATAATTCCAGGAAACCAAGAACTTTGATAGGTTACTTGGGCAATTTCTAGTCTCGTACTACTACCACCTTGGTCTCCTCTACTGAAATACTTCCTCCACACCTAAATTTTCGAAGAAACATGACTCAATTGATCCATGATATGAATTTTGATAATTTCTCATAAAACGTCTACCCTCTCAGTATATCAAGAACCTTAGATAAAGGTTCCCTATGTTGTTCTATGCTATCTAAAAATATAAAGATATATTTAATGAAGACAATGAGAAAAGTATCTAGTAAAGGTAGGAATACACTACTTATAAGATTCATGAACACTCCATGTGCATTAGACAACCTAAAAGGCATGACTTGGAGTTCATTGTGGGTGGGATCTGAAAGTCATTTTCTATATATCATCTTCTATGACTCTCAATAGGTTGTACCCTAATCATAGATTAATTACGGAAAAGACCTAAGCTATGTTTTGTTGATAAAAAAGGCCATCGATCCAAGGTGGGGGGTATTTTCTATTTATAGTGGCTTGGTTCAACATTTGATCAGCAATGCACATAACAAGGAGACCATCCTTCTTTTCACAAAGAGGACTAGGGATCCCCATGAAGATGTACTAGGTTGGATGTAGCCATTGCCTAGAGTTATTGGAGTTGCTTTTTCAGCTCAAGTAACTTTGAGGGTTCCATGGCATACGAGGCTCTAGAAATACAGTTAGTCATGGGATCTATCTCAGTGGTAGAACTCGACTTCTCTTTCTAGAAGTATGCTAGGTAAATCCATTGGGAACAAATTAGTATAGTCCCAAACCATGTCTATATCCTCAAGGGAGAGTATAATAGAATCTGACTTAGTTACTATTCCCAGGAAGGCTAGATAACCCTTGATCATCATCCCTTCAAATTTAAAAATGGAAACATAGAGACTGGAGGAGGCATCTTTTATACCATAGACGGGGAAAGGTGGGTACATTGGTCTTTGAACCCTTACTTTCTTTTCCCTAAAATCTATTTATGCATGATAATTTTCGAGCCAGTTCATTCCCATAATGAAATCACAGTCATTCATGTCAAGTAGGATGAAGTTAGTTGGGAGTTCAACATTTTGGTACATAATAATTATGACATGCATTTTTGATATGGACAAGAAAATTCATCCATTGTGGGTGATGACATCAGGTTATAACCTAGGTCCCTAAAATCTAAATTGACTATAGTTGTGATCATTAGATAGTCTGGTTAATTTTGTTAATGAAATAATTTGTGTCTGATTATGTATGGGCCCAAGTGTGTCTTTTCCCATTAGGGTTTAGTCTATGTGCGCTTACCCCTTCTCCTATATAATGGTGGGTGATTCCTCTTACCAAATATATCAATTTGCCTTTTACTTAATAACATGGTATTATAGAAACAATACTAACCTATGGAAACAAAATAGAGAGCCACTTCCTATGGGTGTCTGTCGTCTCTTTCTTGATTTGTCCACCCTTCATGCATCATTTTATCCTCCATGGTCATCTCCTTTCTTCTCATTCATCATAAAAATATAATTTTTTTTATCATCGCTCTCCCTAATCTGTTCCTTGGTCTCGTCCTCATCAAGTAATTGCAGATCTACACTCTGACTGATATTTCAGATCTTCCCTCTCCTACAGCTGGAGGATAGATTCTAGTTTTGTGCCAGGATCTCATTTTCATGCTCATGTCCCTCCTCAATCTGTATCCCTTTCCAATCTTATGATGGTGCAAATTTGGAATGGACAATCACTAAGTAAAGTAACTTTAATCATCCACGCTAATCAAAACTCCAAAATGGATTGCACGTGTGATCTATTTATAGAGAAAGGGTTCTTGGTCAATCTTTACTATCGACATCTAAGGGCGAGTAGGATTCTCTACTTCTCTCATCAATTGCCACCATCATCATCATTGGTTTCATTTGGAATTAGCAGCCCATGTGCGCAACTCATCTCACACCATCCATTGGGATTAGGTGCACACCCTTTGAGAGAGATATACAACCTCTTGGGTTTGGAGTGGCCGATATAAAAATAGGTGGTCATTGGCACAATACTTTCTACTGTTTAGGTCCTCATTTTTTTGTTCCTCCTAGCTCTCCATAAAATCCAACAATAGTTGTGAATCCATTCTTCACAATGGTCAGATCAATCTCGTGTGTTCCATCTTGTTGTGCCATCTTATTTATTCTGTCGTGACCAAAAGTCAAATTGGAAAGTTAAGACTAGGAAATCTTAGGAAAAGAAAAGTTTGACCAAAGGTGAAATTGGAAATGAGAGTATGAAACAAAATTGAAACTAAAAATAAAATGATGACTAACAAAAATACAATGATGACTCATTTTATGTGTCTTTTTACTTACTTATTAGTCAAACAAAAAGACCCCTTGATATTTTATAAAGCACAAAAAAAGGACAACATATTAATTTTACTTCCAATTGTGTCTTTATACTGATAGTATTTTATTTCTATGCAACTATTCCTCTACCAATGTTTATGAATGTCCACCCGAACCACTCTTGGTTCTTTTCTACTTGGTGTGAGGGGGAGAAGTAAAAGAGAGCTAAGATGAAGATGGAAATTTTTACTTCTATCTATGAGGATCTTCTTGCTCCTATATATATTTGTGGATCTTTATGTGCTTCTTGAAGAGTTTATGGAGTTGTACTATCTCTATTTGCATCTGGAAAATTTGTGTTGATTATATGCTTCTTTGAGAACTTACTATCTGGAGCTTCATGTATATTGCTTGTTTTTTCAAGTTGATGGTCTTCTATCTAGATATGTCAACTCCATTTTATACTTGTTGTTTGTGCTTTATTTTTATGTCGACATTGTCCATGTTTTGTGCATGTTGACTCTTTACTTGTATGTACCTTCTTTGCACATTGACTACTTCTATTGTACACCAACACTCTTTGGACTTTTTTAATGTGAATCGGCACTCTCTGGACTTGTGAACCATCACTCTCTAGTTTTTCTATGCTTTGGACATGTTGACTATCTACTTGTCCATGCTTTGTGTGCATGTTGACTATCTTCTACTGTGATCCATCACTCTCTGGTTCTTCCATGCTCTATTTGCACATTGACTTAAACTACTGTTGTGAACCAACATTCTTTGGGTTGTGACATTAGCAACTATGATGATGACCATGAGGCTTTTCTACTTACTTCTACTCTATATAACACCATTATGATTGAAAAGCTTCTCTGGCCTTTGTTCTTTCTATGGAGTATCTACTTGAGGGGGAGTATTTGAGAGATGAGTGTTTTATTGTAATCTTGAGGGGGAGAAATTCTTGTAAGGGCTTGGCTTATCTTTATTTCTGCTTCTTTTTTTTAGTTTATCTCTCTGGTTTCCAAGTTGACTTTGGATTCTCCCAAGTTTCAGCTTGAGGGGGAGTATTAGAGAGTCTGGTTAATTTAGTTAATCAAGTAATTTGCGTCTAATTGTATATGGGCCCAAGTGTGTCTTGTCCCATTAGCATTTAGTCTAAAGTTTGTACGCTTCCCCCTTCTCCTATACAAAGGAGGGGGATTCCAATTACCAAATAATATCAATTTGACATCTACTTCATAAATGTTAATTTAGTTAATTTAGTAATTTGTGTCTACTTGTGATATTTTGCAAAATGAACATATCCATTGAACCATATTATGAAGGAACTTGACTGAGTCGTCCATTATATCAAGCATACCTATACAGTCATGTATGCAAGGTTAAGTTCTATGTTTCCCTAATAGAAATACAATATTCATATATATATTTTTTAAATTATGGCACTTTCTATTAGAATATTTTCTTTGCCTTGGTCCTTTTCATGGTTGACAACAAAAACCATGTCCAGTCAATGATTTGTTGCAGGCTAGGAAGCCATAGCTAGGGCTGCAACTATGGGATGGGATGTGATGACCCATCTCTTTGCAAAGGTGGCTGTAAGTTGGATTGAAAGTGTCCCTCTTGGTGGTACCGGAAGCAAAGCAGTTTGTCAAGCATACACTTGTCCAAATACCTCTTCCCACATTCAATGCACCTACGTGGCCCTTCTTCATTGTGGGGTTCATTGCAAGGCTTTCCTATCCCTTATTCCTTTCTCTTGCACTAATTGCATACATAGGGCTTCCTTCCAGCATTTTTTGGGGTGGATATAACTTTTGTGAACTCTAGGTATCCAAAGGGTTTGCTTATATGACCATGTCAATTCTTTCATCTATAGGGAGAAGTTGAGAGCCTCCTTGAAGTTGGGAGTCTTGCTATCCATAACATGAGGTTAGAGGAGATGGTTCATGTGACCAATGAAGAACTTTTTTTGTTGCTCCTTGTTGAGCATGTGGGAAAAGTGATCAAGGAGCCTAACTTTAAGGCATAGTATGTAACAAACATATTTCCTTGAAAGCGGTTCAAAAAAAATTCTCTTTCATCTTGCAGGAAGATATGGGGATGATATGAGGCTTGAAGATGGCGTGAAAAGCTTCCTATGACATGGGTTCAGAGAAAGATACTTGAGATGATTTAGTTATCCAACCCAAGCTTGGTGCCTCCTTCTAAAAGATTGGTATCAACGATCACCTTCTTTTCCACTGGCATTTCCATGATGTGAAACCATTTTTTACTTCTAGCAAGGAAGCGTCACCCTTGTCTACTATTTTAGGTTTATCATCAAATCAAAATTTATCAATGTTCAGCTTGAGAAAGGCCAGGATTGTAGCCCCAAGGTGAGGGTAGATGGGCTGGGGAGTACCATACTCATCCTGAGCCAAATCCGTTATGGATAGGGTACTAATGTCATTGGTTAAAACTTGTATTGGTCTAGCCAAATTAGTAGAGCTATCTTGACTGGCCTATCCTAATGAGGATTTGGACCACAATTTGGGTATTGCACTCCATCAAGTTTTGGGACCTCTAGGGTCAAGATCACGTAACATTTTAGGCCAACATTAATGTTCTCTTGAGGCCCCATCCTCTTCTTGGAGGATGATGACCTTATATTACACGTCTGAAAAGATGGTGATCTAGAGTAATTTTGACTTTATATGTATAACTCGATACTTAGGGACCCATAACGATAACAATAAGACCTTGTGTAGTAAACAGGGTCAACCTTAGGGATAAGGGTGGAAGATGTAAATAATACTAAGCCTTTTCTTAGTATTCTTAACCAAAAGTAGTATATATGTTCCTTACAGAACAAGGACAACTAAATGATTACATAGTAAACAAAATAAAAGTAGAACTATATGAACAGAATAAAAGTGGAGAAATAATCTTTATAAGTATTTTTGGATATGAAGATGGATGAAAACTTAGATTTAGTTTCACCATCTATGATCTCTCACCAGCATGAAATGCTCACACCCATTGTGTACCCCTAGCAAGTACACAAGCAATCATCATAAGTGAATATTCCCTCCTCTCTCGAGCTTAAGATAGATCTAGATCATAAAAATGTCTCTCTCTTGAGATGACATACAAATAATAAACTCAATACCATATGTTTATAGGATTTGGAATTCCAACATTCTCATGCATTCATACTTAACTCTTAGATATAGGCTAATACTACTCTCTAGAGGCATTAGCAATCAAGCAACACAAGATGAAAGCTAATCGTATAAGTGAATCATTAAGAACAAGAGTATGGAGATAAAGATTTCCAAGGGTATATACATCAACGAATATAAGTATTTACATGTTGGAAGATCCTTAGCGGCTACTCTCAACCCAATAAAATGAACTATCTACTCATGGTGGTGAGTGACATAGAGGATTTACAAGTGTGATGATATGATGATGGATAGATGAAGGAAGAGGAGTGAATCAGGGAAGGAGGAGATACAAAAAAACAAACTATAACCAAACTACAAGTCAATAAAGAGCTCCTTCTTTGCTAAATCAGGTGATGGTGTGGCATTGGAGAGGTCCCGAGGTACTCCTCTTTAAAGTGGCCCTTCATAACTTGGGGAAGGTGCGAGAGATTGAAAAACCCTTGAATCTCATCCTTGGTGTCATCAGTCGATGACTCTAGACAAAACTCATAGCACTCACGGAAAAAGACAAATGTGTCCATAATGGAGGTTTTTGTCTTCTATATTTATGTGTTTTTCTCATACCCAAGAGACCTTAGTGCATGGTACTTGCTTGCATCGTTGACCTTGAAGCATGTGCCCCAGGGATTGCACTTTAACTAACTTTGCAAAGGTGACATAATTTTTGCAATGAAAACAATGTTTGATGATCCCAACTAGTCATTTGTCGATGGCATCATCGGCTCATGGCTATGCCAAAAATCCTATCACTCAATGGTTTTGATGAGGGCAGACCGACGGGCTGTTCTATCATCGGTCAATGGCCTTGACTGAGCATCAGTGCTTGTAGTGTTGATGCAACAATACATATACCACCTTTAGAATTGGTTAAAATAACCCTTCTACAAACACCTAAGTGGGTGATACTACAACTAACAACCTTCTACATCAGCATTTTGGGAACGGTCAAAGCGACACCATAGAATGAGAATCGATTGCTATGAAAATAGAAATCGAAGAGTCAGAGTGATAAAGTTGTTGGTATGTATGCCCATAGAGCAAGTCATGTGACGATTGTAATGGGATACTTTGTAAATGATTTGAATAATAAAGGCAATTTCCAATCTATATGTTTTAACTATTTCTGAGATGATAGTGTAACATGATAGATGTCTAGAGAATTGTTTTTACTCAATGATGTATGCTTTTAGGTTAAGGACCTAAATGATAAGACCATACAAATGTTAAGAGTATACATTCTTGTTTAGTCCCTAGTCGGTTGTTATTGTGGAAATAACCATAGACATCAATAACACTAATGATTAGATTGTGTGTTGGTTGATGATAGAATCTCATTAGTCATGATATAGTGACATCAAATCAAGCACATAGGTACTTGTTAGAGAACAAGTGTACCAGACAGACCCACCATGAGAGTGACACATGGAACCATGAATTGGTAGTCACAGTCAGCTCCCATAGTGATGGTGGTGAGTGTGATTCTTTGACCTAAAATCACTACACTCAACACATGTTGTTGGGTAGACTTTGACATCATCAAACCCAATCCTAAAACATGGGTTGCTATAAAGGTGATGATTGGGTGACTTTGACACATGGGGCTTTTGAGGGGTGAGTGATAGATATGGGATTTGTCCCTCCTAAAGGAGTTTGATGTCTATGGCCACTTGATGAGTAGGATTGAGAAAGGCATGCACATGCATGTGTGAATCAATATGTGATATTGATATCACACACATCTCACCCAGCCTGCTCTGAGATCAAGGAAATGGATGAACGTTGAAAGGATGAATGTACCATGCCTTGAGTTCATTCAAGACATTAGTGACAATGGAATTATACATTCACTGTAACACCATACACAGATTGTAGGATTGAAAGTTGTTTTCCAACTTTTTATTTCACTTGGGTAACACTGATGTGTGACTAGATACCTCTCTTTGCTTGTGAAGTCATAAGTGTATTGAACTTTCATTGCCAATGTGAAATGGACCTACAGGGTCACATACAAAGGATTTCACCTGGAAGAGGATTTTATCAACAAACAACGTTTAGATTGATTACTAAAAGAGTTTAGTAGTTCAATTAAACACTCAATCAATTGATAGCTCAATATCATAGTGTTCAAAGTGTGGGACCGATTGATTAGAGTATTAGATTGATTGAAACTACAATTGACTGATTTAGCACAGTCTGCACTCCCAACCGATCGGCACATATGATGAACCGATCGACTCAGTTTGGTGAACCTATCGGCTCATGAGATGAACCGATCAGCTCAGGACAGGCTAAACTGACCGGTTCAAGGGTTGAACTGATCAGCTCAACTAGTCCAAATGAGCAAGTTGAGAAAGTCAGGTTGGTGAGAAATTTCTCTTCGTTTCACTTGTCCAATTTGATTGGAACAAGGATTGGTATTTGGATCAATTCAAAACAAAAGAGGAAAAGTCAATCGGGAACTGATTAGGACCATGAACCGATCTTCTCATGCTTGAATCGATTAGTTCAAGTATCCCAACTGATCGGTTCAGGTGTGAACCGATTGACTCAGGTCCCCAACCGACCGTTTCATGCTTGAAACGATCGGTTCAGGTGGTGTAATTGGTTGTTTTTGTGGAAAATCTCGAACCCTTCTACTCCTGCTTTAATCCCGCATTGCCCAGGGTAGAGAACCCTATCCCATGACCCTCCTATATATATAGGGGTATTGGGGGCTTCTCAGGCATAACAACTCAGAACACTAGTTGCTCTACAAAGTTGTTGTTCTCTCTGGTTGTGGTAACCAGGAGAGCCCGAGCAAGTTGACATGTATTTTACTACGCGCTAAAAACGCAAGTGTACGCGTCGAGTAATATAGGCCTTGTGAGGCCCGAGTCGAACTCAGGGATACGTGAATTATTGGAGACTTCTACTAACTAATCGCAATCAGCTAGACCGATTAACAAAGTAGGGTTTTGTTGTTCAAATTAAAAGAAAATAAAAATCAAACAAAGAAAACAATCGATTAAAGGTTAATTTAATCAATTAAAAGGGATATCTTTAGGATGGCGGTTTCACCGCGGGTCAACATTGTATTAGATTCCATATAATTTCTCACACTTCTCTCTCTATCCGGGTAGTGGCCTGAAATGAGAATTACCCACTGTCGTGGTGTAATCCACTACTTAGATTTAGGTTGATTCCATCGTCATAGTAATCATTCCCCTAAACTAAGCGCATTAAGATCGGTCCCTCAGTTCCCACCATTAATTTTACAACTCCTTTGTCAAGGGTTTTATTAATTAATGTAGAATTCGTCTCTTTTCAACCGTTAATCCTTCTGTCGAAGTGATTAAGGGCATTAATTTATTATTATGGTGATCAAACATAACAATAGCAATAGAGAAAACGAATTTATACCACGGATATGAGAGAAAAGTATGAATTATCAATATAAAATCATCATACAATGTATCCCCGGGCTACTCCCGGTCCTAAAGATTGAGGGTTTTAGCCTCTCATGTTCATCTTACACGAATACATGGTAGAAATTGGGGAATTCATAAGAAAAACGTGAAATAAATGGGAAAACCCCTGAACGGAGAAGAACCGGTGGATCCTTGGCGTAGAACACAAGCTTTCCCCGCCTGTCGGTGGTGGAAATTGTCTTCGGCAGCGTCCGAATCACCCGGGATGAGCTTCTCGGCCTCCGTTCTCCTTTCTCTCATCCTCGGCACTCGTGCAAAACCAAAAACGAGATTTCCCTCCTTCTGGGCGGCCGTCATTAGGTATAAGTCCCTAATTAGGTCGTCAAATAATGACAGCCGTCCGATTGATATCAAAATAGATCCAACGCATATCTGCCGGCGTCGATACCATCGACGCGGGTCGATGGTATCGACCCAGCGGATTAGCGGCAGCTTTCCTTTCTTTTATTCTAAGCGCCTGTGGTGATCTCGATACCATCGACTTGCGTGTCGATGGTATCGACACCTTTAGCGTTGGTTGTTGTCGTTTAGCGACGTTGTAGCTCTCCATGTGTCGATGGCATCGACTTGGGTCGATGGTATCGACACTGTATTGCTTTACTCGGCTGACAACCTGTGGCTTGGTCGATGGTATCGACTTCCGTCGATGGTATCGACGGAAGCAGATACTTGTTTTTCCTGAAATTTCACAACAGGCCCAAGTAAATCCACACAATTTATAATAAGATGATAAATAATGCTCAAAATAGTAAAACAAAGGGGATTTGATATAAAATGATGGAAAAGACCAAATAAAGTGAATTATGCAATAATATCCATGAAAATGAGTAATTAAAGCACAAAACACATATGAAATAGGTCTCTAAATGCGACTCAAAATCATCGCATCAAACTCCCCTAAGCTTAAACATTGCTCGCCCTCGAGCAACTAATCCTTAGAATAGAATTGCAGATGTCAACTAACAATCAACACATCACCCCACATTCCACATGACTCCCACTGAACGTTCTCAAACCGGCCTTTCCTAATCACAGAACAGTAATTACCCTACAGGCGACAATAATCATCAATAAAAGAATTTATCCTTCAAACCGATGAACACTATCACATAAGGCAGTTAACATAATAAAATTTGCCGATTCAGCATTAGTGCATCTTGTGATCACCTACACTACGTTGCTCGCCCTAACTACCATCTACATGGAAGCAGTTCTCCTGATAAACATGAGTGAGGAGAATATCACGGTGGCCTACCAATCCAAGCAACGGGTGGATGGAATGGGTGGTTCATGGAAGAATTTGGAAGTATTACACAGTTTCAAAATGCATACAACAAAATGCCCTAAATGATGCAAATGCACATTGAAAATGCCCTAATGCTTAAAATTGGGTAGAATGATGCATGCACTAACCTTCCACCTCAAAAAGAGATAGAAATCTAATTAAGCCACATCATGTACGCAGTTTCCTTGTTATGTAAGTGATATCATGTTCCTTTCTCCCTCTTATTCCATTTCCTTCTAAATTCTCTTTCTTTTTTTTTCTTTTTTTTCCAATTTTTTTTTCTGTCAGATTTTTTTCTTTTCCTCTTAGCCCACATATCCATAATTGCTTAGAGATACATGTGTTAGGCTATTTTCCTCATGATTGGAAATCTTTTACTATTGCGAGGGTATGGGACAATTTAGATCACTTTGTAAGACAACCTGAGGTACATGGTGTACTTATGCGTGAAAATCATGAAAGTTATGAGTGCAACTACATGACATGCACCTAAAGGTAATGTGCATGAATCACTATACATTTTATTTCATTTTATGCAAAAATATGAAAATAACAATGCAAATCCTATCTACATGCTATGCCCGCAAGAAGGAATTAAAACTGTACTTTACTTCCAATTCTTTGGTGGATTATGGAAAAATATGAAGTGGAATGATCACAAGATTAAGTTACTGAACCTTAGAAAAATATCATGTGTCCCTCCTTACTGACATGTGTGGTAGTTCAAAGGGTTCTTTCTCGTATATCCAATTAAGGTCTCATTACTATTTGATTAGGTTAGGCTCAAACAACCGTTACTATCCACTTTTCATGAGTCAATGGGGGTGTGGGTGTGACATATTGCTTCAAAGTTGACATAATCAATCATTTTCATAGGACAAGTTCCCCAAGGACAACCAAGTTAAGCTATCCAAAAGACACAGAAATTTTTAAATTCCCTTAAATTTCCCATGAAAACAGCGAGATGACAATTTTTAAGACATCCACGATTATACTAGATAGATGTGGATCCTAAACAAACTAAAATTGCAAGAACAGATAACAAAGCAAAAAGCAAAAACAACTAAAGACAAGATAAAAGATAGAGCTGTTCCAGCTACCCCCCTAAGCTTGAATTCGACTATGGCCTCATAGTCAAAAACAATCTTAAGAGTGGAACAGATATACCAGATCAGTCTGATGGTGGTGGAGGCGGGTATTGCGGGGCCGTAGGGTCTGGATTTGCTCTGGATGACACTTGGCGCAAGTGGAGGAAGAAATCATTGAAGATGTGACTTCATTTGACCAATAACCCCGTCTTGAATAACTGACCCCAACACTGCTGTGTGCCCGTCGATACCATCGACGGAAGTCGATGGTATCGACTCGCTGATTAGGGCAACTGCCTCGCGAGTCCGGCCGCCGCCTTTTTCATTTGAAAATGTCGATACCATCGACCTGTGTGTCGATGGTATCGACTCCACTGAGTCGATTTCTTCTTAAAATCTCCAGAGATCTCGATGGTATCGACTGGCATGTCGATACCATCGACCATTATTGTGCCACCTGCCTGTAGGTATGTCGATACCATCGACGGGGCCGTCGATAGTATCGACTCAGTGCGATTTTTGCAGCTGTCAACCTGAACCCATGTCGATACCATCGACCACTGTGTCGATGGTACCGACCGTGCCTGTGCCTGCACACTGAACAAACGGATCAAGGTATCTTCTTTACACTAAAATTTAAACGAAATGAAAGCAATCTACGACTATAACTAAACTATCCTAATGTGCCAATGGTTGGGTTGCCTCCCAACAAGCGCCCTTCTTTAGCGTCTTAGGCTAGACGGTGTGACAATCATCATCTTTTCACCTTGGGAACTGGGCTTAGAGGATCATTCGGTAATTTGAATTCGACTCGATCTCCTCCAATACCCAAGGACAAAGTACCTCTCCCTAAAGCAGTCACAACGTCTGCCGTTGCTTGAAACGGTCTTCCTAGGAGAATTTCACAGCTTTGGAGTGGTGGCATATCCATGACGACAAAGTCCACCGGAAATATGAATCTATCCACTTTGACGAGAACATCTTCACATACTCCATAGGGTCTCACGGTAGACCCATCTGCCAATTCAATTGTTGCAGCCAACTTCTTTATCTCTTTTAACCCCAACTTTTGAAATGTAGCCAAAGGCATGAGATTTATACTAGCGCCGGAATCACATTGCGCTTTAGAAACATGTTGACCACCTATTGAACACGGAATGTAAAAACCTCCTGGGTCCTTTCTCTTCTGTGGTGAACTCCCGTGAATCATAGAGCTCACTGTCTCATTCATCCAATAAATTTCATCGTCTTTTATCCGCCTCTTCTTATTGATGATTTCTTTAATGAACCTCCCATAGGCGGGTACTTTCTCGATCATCTCCACTAACAGAACGTTGATGTGGAGTTTTCGGAATATCTCCAGGAATTTTTTAAAGTGACGATGCTCTTTCTTTGACTTAGGATTAACCACATTTGAAACATCTGCTGCCTCAACACGCCTATGAGGTGGCACATAAGAGCTTTTCGGGGCTACCTCCCCTAAGCTTGCTTCAATTATTCCCTCGGACGTGGGCTTTGGCGAGACATCATCAATAGTAGCAGCTTGTTGTGGTTCCTCTCTCGCCTCAGATGTCTCCACATGTGCACAAACAACCTGCACCTGCTCCTCTTGCCTAGATGGAGATACCATACTCACAACTCTCTCTGATTTTCTGAAGAAATGGTTTCCGCCCGGCAATCTATAGTAAGTGCGTGGATACGGTATCGCCGGTGTTGCATTCACATTGAAAGTCATTTTTCTTTCTTCTACAGCTTCTCGCACCTGAGATTCCTCATTTCTTACCACCGACATGTACTTAACCTGATGATGTGCTTGGGCCACGTTCGCATTCTCAGCTAGTTTATGTTGATTGGCGTGCTTGATGGCCGCCACTTCACTTGAAATCTGAGCCACGGTGGTCTCTAATGCCCGCATTTGCGCTCCATGGCTTTGCAGCGTCTGCCCAAACTTGGTTAGAATATCACCTTGAGATTGCAATTGTTTTCCAAACATGGCCATCATCTCTTGGTTTTGCTGGACCATTTGAGTTAATAATTCAGTGTTCTTATCCTCGGTTCTTTGCTGTGGTTTGGCATCCGGATCCTGCAGAAAATTATTCGGATCCTTCCACGAAAACTTTTTATCCTTTCTCCATGCATAGTCATTGTTTCTATAGCCCTGTTGTTGCATGAACTTCACTTGGGCTTCCTCATCCTCAGATGCATCTTCCTTAGTTAGCAGCTTCTTGGCTAGAAGATCTAACTTGGCATTCAGCTCCCTCACTATTCTGGATTCACCAGCAGCCTTGACATGTTCCACGGCACCTGTATCACCCCATGACTGCTTCCTAGCCATGTTTTTCAGTATCTCCCAACATCTGGTATCGGTGTTATTTAAGAAAAATCTGGAACCAGCCGAGTCCAGGTTGCTTCTATCATGCTCGGAGAGAGCAAAGTAGAAGATTTTCACTTTGGTTTCCTTGTCCAGTCCATGGTGTGGACATCTCCTCAACATGACTTGGAATCGCTCCCAAGTCTCAGAATAAGTTTCACCCGCATGTTGGGTGAAATTGTGGATCTTCCGGATCATATCATTGGTCTTCTCAGGAGGGAAGAACCTCTCGAAGAAAACCTCCACCATGTGATCCCATGATTCAACAAACTCGTCGTCGAGGTTATGAAGCCACTCTCTTGCCACTCCAGCCAAGGAACTCGGGAATAACTTGAGGTAGAGCACATCCTGTGGAAATCGATCTATTTTCACCATATCACAGTTCTCTACGAACTGGCTGATGTGGGCCACTGGATCTTCATTTTTCAATCTGTGAAATGTGTTGGATTTGACCAAGTTAATCAGTGCCGGATCGATCTTGTAGGTTGGAATGTTTAGCCCTTGTTTCTTTATAGGCCCCTTTGATGCCGAGGAAGAAGACGCCTTGATCTTCTCCCATATTGTCTATGCTTCAGCCATTACTTCTTCTTGTTCTTGCTCAGATTCAAAATTTATATCACTGTGGTGTTCCTCCTCGTAGTAGTCCTCGTCCTCTGGTCCCGAAGATGGAACCTCAGGTGTGCGATTCACGTAGTCTCGACTACGTGTGTGCACCATGCAAAGTACCTGAAATATGGAAATAGGGGTTCAGTACAATGCTTTGAACGAGTCAACACAATTATAGAGGAATAAAGGAATTTTTGAAATTGTTTTAAAATAAATAAAAAAATGTGGCCTAGAATGGCCGCTCTTAGCACTCAAAGTGCCAATAATTCGCCGTATCCCCGGTAACGGCGCCAAAAACTTGACGTGTATTTTACTACGCGCTAAAAACGCAAGTGTACGCGTCGAGTAATATAGGCCTTGTGAGGCCCGAGTCGAACTCAGGGATACGTGAATTATTGGAGACTTCTACTAACTAATCGCAATCAGCTAGACCGATTAACAAAGTAGGGTTTTGTTGTTCAAATTAAAAGAAAATAAAAATCAAACAAAGAAAACAATCGATTAAAGGTTAATTTAATCAATTAAAAGGGATATCTTTAGGATGGCGGTTTCACCGCGGGTCAACATTGTATTAGATTCCATATAATTCCTCACACTTCTCTCTCTATCCGGGTAGTGGCCTGAAATGAGAATTACCCACTGTCGTGGTGTAATCCACTACTTAGATTTAGGTTGATTCCATCGTCATAGTAATCATTCCCCTAAACTAAGCGCATTAAGATCGGTCCCTCAGTTCCCACCATTAATTTTACAACTCCTTTGTCAAGGGTTTTATTAATTAATGTAGAATTCGTCTCTTTTCAACCGTTAATCCTTCTGTCGAAGTGATTAAGGGCATTAATTTATTATTATGGTGATCAAACATAACAATAGCAATAGAGAAAACGAATTTATACCACGGATATGAGAGAAAAGTATGAATTATCAATATAAAATCATCATACAATGTATCCCCAGGCTACTCCCGGTCCTAAAGATTGAGGGTTTTAGCCTCTCATGTTCATCTTACACGAATACATGGTAGAAATTGGGGAATTCATAAGAAAAACGTGAAATAAATGGGAAAACCCCTGAACGGAGAAGAACCGGTGGATCCTTGGCGTAGAACACAAGCTTTCCCCGCCTGTCGGTGGTGGAAATCGTCTTCGGCAGCGTCCGAATCACCCGGGATGAGCTTCTCGGCCTCCGTTCTCCTTTCTCTCCTCCTCGGCACTCGTGCAAAACCAAAAACGAGATTTCCCTCCTTCTGGGCGGCCGTCATTAGGTATAAGTCCCTAATTAGGTCGTCAAATAATGACAGCCGTCCGATTGATATCAAAATAGATCCAACGCATATCTGCCGGCGTCGATACCATCGACGCGGGTCGATGGTATCGACCCAGTGGATTAGCGGCAGCTTTCCTTTCTTTTATTCTGAGCGCCTGTGGTGATCTCGATACCATCGACTTGCGTGTCGATGGTATCGACACCTTTAGCGTCGGTTGTTGTCGTTTAGCGACGTTGTAGCTCTCCATGTGTCGATGGCATCGACTTGGGTCGATGGTATCGACACTGTATTGCTTTACTCGGCTGACAACCTGTGGCTTGGTCGATGGTATCGACTTCCGTCGATGGTATCGACGGAAGCAGATACTTGTTTTTCCTGAAATTTCACAACAGGCCCAAGTAAATCCACACAATTTATAATAAGATG
Source organism: Alisma plantago-aquatica (assembly GCA_963693085.1). Classification (NCBI taxonomy): domain Eukaryota; kingdom Viridiplantae; phylum Streptophyta; class Magnoliopsida; order Alismatales; family Alismataceae; genus Alisma; species Alisma plantago-aquatica. The sequence continues at coordinate 1,374,444,854 of OY856409.1, read as the reverse complement.
ATAAATAATGCTCAAAATAGTAAAACAAAGGGGATTTGATATAAAATGATGGAAAAGACCAAATAAAGTGAATTATGCAATAATATCCAAGAAAATGAGTAATTAAAGCACAAAACACATATGAAATAGGTCTCTAAATGCGACTCAAAATCATCGCATCACAAGTGCTACCCGATAAGGGAGGCACAGTAAGGGAAAGACAACTACAGAACATCGATTGGTTGCAAGAGAGTGTGTTAGTGACTTGTATGCTGATAGGAGGGTACGACTCCTTCTGATGCCTTGTGTGACAAGGCGATCAGAGTTCCTGGTAGTCCGTGTGGACGACTGTAGAGGTTGGAGACTTATGTGGATCGGAGGACAACTGTCAATCCTGATAGTCCCGGTGAGACCAGGAGCTGCACAGAAATCGTCCAAGACTAGAGGTGAAGACCACGCAAGCCTCAAGATAAAGTCGCTGAGCAAGCCTTGGGACAAGGTATGTCTCTACAAACCATCTTTCCTATTGTATAGACGTTGACGCGATTCCTTTATTTTGGGTTTGGAGAAAAGAATTTTTTTTATTTCTGCTACCTTCTCTATCTCTCCTAAAACCCAACAGTGGTATCAGAGCCATGTCAACTGCTCTATACTTTAGGATTATTGATATGATCAATTTTGGTTTGTCGCCTTTATTTATTGCATACGATGGGAATAAAATTGTCTTTATGCATGTCCAATCCTAAATCCATAAATCCTAATATGCATATATTATATATAATATGAATGCACTCGATACACGTCGCCCTTAAATGAGTTTTGTGGTGGATGTATAGCGTGGTTATGGACAATAAACCCTATCTCTATGTATGGTTGTATGTGGATGCTTGCATCTAGGTCTACGCACCGATTCCCTATCTCCTATTCCTGATGTAACTCAAGATAACTCGAGATTTCTTTCCTACCTTTGCTCCCCCCAAATGTAAATCGGGGTTTCCTTTTTCAAATGTAAAATAGGATAGGTATTTTATTTCCTGTTATGTCAAAGAACAGAGGACAATCTAATGACAACTGAGATGATCGGTTCAAGGCATGAACCGATCAGTTGGCGATCAAGATGAGCGGGTGGCGACCTGAGGAGATGCATGATGACCAGTGACCCAATCGGCTGGAGGCACCAGTCGATCGGCTGGTGGCACCCAACCAACCGGCCTAATGGTGAGCCGATCAATCATGGAGATGAGTTGATCAAACCCAGAACGGTGAAGCACAAAGTTCATCTTGTACAGGTTGCATGTGATGTGGACCTAGATGACCGTGATTCCTCTTGGCTTGAGGAATCACATTAGGATGGCCATAATCATTGCTTGTATCGTTTCACATGTTTTCTGTGGGATATAGCATGTATATGATACTTACTATATTGTGGTGATTGGGTATGTATATGTACCTATAAAAACCAAATCCCTCATCTAAATATTAAGTCTTTCACGCCATCCATTAGCAAAACACATGAAAAACCTGATAGACCAAGCGTAGGTTATGCCAAAGCATGGTGTGCCGTCTATCTCACGGAAGTGTGAAGGTTAAACATGTAGGTTCTGCCAAAGCAGGGTGCATTTTACCGTGTCAGCTTTTGGGATAGACTTAACTGGTGATTCTTAGAGCATCTAAGCCTAGAGGCATAGAATGTTCATGACAAGGTGTTGCGCATGTTCGTTCATCAAGAGTTGCATATGATGCAATTGGCATGATGGCCTACCTAAATAGTCAAGTTGTGGGCGATCAACCAAAGTTGAATCATGACTTGATGAAATACGGATCTTGCCCACTAGAAGATTGTGCACTGCAATCTTCCGAATTGATGGTGAGGGCTGTCAATTTGAATCAAAATAGTGGGAGCGGTAATTAATTAAAGGCCTAATTAACTATCATCAAATTTTATTCAAATCAAATCAAATAAAAAGGAGTTTTGACAAAATGCAATTTTCTCTTGTAGAATGGCAAAAGAATCATCTTTTAAAATGGGCAAATTAATTGAGAATAAATTCCATAACTGGTTGAGGATTGTGAGAAGTGTTCTGCACAATCCAGATATACCAGTAGTCTTTGAGTCCACTCTATGTATGCTTAAGGCATTGTTTGAGACAAGTGAGAAGAAGGATAGTTCATTGATAGAGATCAATGACATAGGTAAGGGAGAGAAGGGTTCTCTCGCCAAACCAAATTCTTCTACACTCAAAACATGGAGAGGATGGAAGGAATGATGGAAGAAGAAGAGAGAGATAGAGATCTCTACTTCTGGTGTATACATGATAGAGATTAACATACTACTTCCGTGTCATGCGTACTTGATACCGGATGTGGATCTCACATTTGTTCAAATGTGAAGGATCTTAAGAGAAGTAGGCCTTTGGGGAAATGTGAGGTTGAACTACGTGTTGCAAATGGGGCAAGGGTTTCCGCTAGTGTCGTAGGAACCTATGAGTTAACTCTACCTAGTGGGCTAATAATAGAGTTGAAGAACTGCTATTATGTACCTGCCATAAATAGGAATATCATTTTCATTTCTTGTTTAGACAAGGATGGTTTTGAATTTCTTATTGAGAATGGAAAGTGTTCCATTTCAAAAGATGATATCTTTTAGGGCAGTGCCCCAATGTCTTATGGTCTATACTTGATAGATCTAGAGACAAGTGTATACAATGTAAACACCAAAAGGAAAAAACTCAACAACTCAAACAAAACATATCTTTGGCATTGTCGTCTAGGGCACATAAATGAGAAACACATTTCTAGACTCCATAAAGATGGTTATCTAGAATATTTTGATTATGAATCAATAGACATGTGAATCTTATTTGTTGGGCAAGATGACCAAGACTCCCTTTTCAGGTAAAGGTGAAAGAGCTAGTGTTCTATTAGGACTCATACATACTGATTTATGTGGGCCTTTTAGAACTAATGCCAGAAATGGGTATTAGTACTTCATTACCTTCATTGATGACTTCAGTAGGTATGGCTATATGTACCTGATGAAACATAAGTCAGAAACCTTTGAAAGGTTCAAGGATTTCATGAATGAAGTACATAACCAACTTGGTAAAAGTATTAAAGCACTTCGATCCGATCAAGGTGGAGAATACTTAAGCTAGGTGCTTGAGGACCTTCTGCGAGCCTGTGGTATTCTATCACAATGGACTCCGCCTGGAACACCACAGCATAACAATGTGTCTAAAAGAAGGAATCACACTTTATTGGATATGGTGCGATCAATGATGAGTTTTTCTGATCTTCCGATTTCCTTCTGGGGTCATGCTCTTGAAACCGCCATGTTTACACTTAACTGAGTACCATCTAAATCGGTTCAAAAGACACCATATGAGATATGGACTAAGAAGCGTCCCAATATGTCTTTTATGAGGATTTGGGGGTGTGAGACATATGTCAAGAAAATGTTTCCTGACAAGCTAGGCCCTAGATCTGATAAATGTTATTTTGTTGGATATCCTAAGGAGACTAAGGGATATTACTTATACCACCCAACTGACAACAAAGTGTTTGTTGTCAGGGATGTTGTGTTCCTAGAAAAGGAATTTATTTCCAAAGGAAGCAGTGGGAGGAAAATAGAGCTTGAAGAGGTTCAAGCCCAACAAGTAGACATTGAACCATTAGATGTACAAGAGGAACATAGAGATTCACAAGGTGTTGTGGAATCTCAGTCTCCTCAAGTAATACAAGGACCTCATAGATCTAATAGGACACGCCTTGAACCTGAGAGGTTTGGATACCTTGTGACTCAGGAAGGCGGTGAGTTGATCATAGATGATGATCCAACTACCTATCTAGAGGCTATGGAGGGACCAGATTATGAGAAATGGCTTGAGGCCATGAAATCCGAGATGGAATCCATGTACTCCAACAAAGTATGGACTTTGGTAGAACCACTTGAAGGGGTAAAACCCATAGGGTGCAAGTTGGTCTTCAAGAAGAAGACCGACATGGATGGAAATGTGCAAACTTATAAAGGCAGATTGGTTGCGAAGGTTTTCTGACAAGTTCAAGGTGTTGACTATGACGAAACTTTTTCTCTAGTTGCCATGATTAAGTCCATCAGGATCATGCTTGCTATTACGGCTTACTATGACTATGAGATTTGGCAAATGGATGTTAAAACCACATTCCTTAATGGGAATATAAATGAGAATGTGTACATGACACAACCTGAAGGTTTTGTAGATCCAAAGAATGCCAATAAGGTATGTAAGCTACAAAGGTCAATCTATGGATTAAAGCAAGCATCTCGGAGTTGGAATCTTTGATTTGATGAGGAAGTCAAAGTGTTTGGCTTTATTCAAACTGAAGATGAACCTTGTGTGTACAAGAAGGTTAGTGGGAGCACGACCACATTCCTCATATTGTATGTGGATGACATACTATTGATGGGGAATGATGTCACAGCCTTAGAGAAGGTAAAGACTTGGCTTGGGAATACTTTATCAATGAAGGACTTAGGAGAAGCATCCTACATTCTGGGTATTAAGATCTATAGAGATGGATCTAAAAGGCTTCTCAGAATAAGTCAAAGCACGTACATTGATAAAGTGCTGAAGCAGTTCAGCATGGAGAACTCAAAGAGAGGCAACATCCCCATGCTACATGGAGTCACCATCTCTAGAGCTCAATGTCCCCAGTCTTGTGAAGAGAGGGAGCGTATGAATGGGATCCCATATGCATCATCCATCAGATCCATCATGTACGCTATGTTGTACACATGCCCAGATGTCTCGTATGCTCTCAGCATGACGAGAAGGTACCAGTTAGATCCCAGGGATGCTCATTGGACAGCCATAAAGAACATCTTCAAGTACTTGCAAAGGACTAAGGATCAGTTCCTTGTCTACGGCGGTGAGGAAGAACTGGTTGTAAGAGGTTACACCAATGCAAGCTTCCAAACCGAAAAAGATGATTACATATCGCAATCAGGATTTATATTTTGCCTAAATAATGGAGTTGTGAGCTGGAAGAGTTCCAAGCAAGAAACAATTGCTAATTCTACTACAGAGGCTAAGTATATTGCTACTTCACATGCAGCAAAGGAGGTTGTGTGGATTATGAAGTTCATCACTGAACTTGGTGTAGTTCCCAGTTGCTGTGATGCAATTGAGCTTTATTTTGACAATAATGGAGCTATTGCTCAAGCTAAGGAGCCCAGATCACATCAGCGGTCCAAGCACATACTGCGGCACTTCCATCTCATATGAGAAATCGTGCAATAAGGAGATGTGAAGATTTGCAAAGTACCAATTGAAGACAACATAGTTGATCCACTGACGAAGGCCCTTTCTCAGCAGAAGCATGATGGTCATGCTAGGTCACAAGGACTGAGGTTCCTAGGTGACTGGCTCTAAGTGCAAGTGGGAGTCTGTTGGTATGTATGCCCATAGAGCAAGTCATGTGATGATTGTAATGAGATACTTTGTAAATGATTTGAATAATAAAGGCAATTTCCAATCTATATGTTTTAACTATTTCTGAGATGATAGTGTAACGTGATAGATGTCTAGATAATTGTTTTTACTCAATGATGTATGCTTTTAGGTTAATGACCTAAACGATGAGATCATACATATGTTAAGAGTATACATTCTTGTTTAGTCCCTAGTCGGTTGTTATTGTGGAAATAACCATAGACATCAATAAAACTAAAGACTAGATTGTGTGTTGGTTGATGATAGAATCTCATTAGTCATGATATAGTGATATCAAACCAAGCACATAGGTACTTGTTAGAGAATAAGTGTAACGGACAGACCCACCATGAGAGTGACACATGGAACCATGAATTGGTAGTCACTGTCAGCTCTCATAGTGATGGTGGTGAGTGTGATTCTTCGACCTGAAATCACTACACTCAACACATGTCGTTGGGTACACTTTGACATCATCAAATGCAGTCCTAAAACATGGATTGTTATAAAGGTGATAATTGGGTGACTTTGACACATGGGGCTTTTGAGGGGTGAGTGATAGATATGGGATTTGTCCCTCCCAAGGGAGTTTGATGTCCATGGCCACTTGATGAGTAGGATTGAGAAAGACATGTGCATGCATGTGTCATACAATATGTGATATTGATGTCACACACATCTCACCTAGTCTATTCTGAGATCAAGGAAATTGATGAACGTTGAAAGGATGATTGTACCATGCCTTGAGTTCATTCAGGACATTAGTGACAAAGGAATTATACATTTGTTGTAACACCATTCACGGATTGTAGGATTGAAAGTTGTTTTCCAACTTTCTATTTCACTTGGGTAGCACTGATGTGCGACTAGGCACCGCTCTTTGCTTGTGAAGTCATAAGTGTTATGGACTTTCACTGCCGACGTAAAATGGACCTGTAGGGTCACACACAAAGGATTTCACCTAGAAGAGGAGTTTATCCACAAATGACGTTTAGAATAATTACTAAAAGAGTTTAGTAGTTCAATTAAACACTCAATCAATTGATATCTCAATATCATAGTGTTCAAAGTGTTAGACCGATTGATTAGAGTATCAGATTGATTGAAACTGTAATTGATTAATTTAGCATAGTCTGCACTCCCAACCGATCGGCTCATATGATGAACCGATTGGCTCAGCTTGGTGAACCGATCAACTCATGATATGATACGATCGGCTCAGGACAGGCTGAACTGACCAGTTCAAGGGTTGAACCAATCAGCTCAACTGGTTCAAATGAGCAAGTTGGGAAAGTCAGGTTGGTGAGAAATTTCTCTTCGTTTCACTTGTCCAATTTGATTGGAACAAGGATTGGTATTTGGATCAATTCAAAACAAAAGAGGAAAAGTCAATCGGGAACTAATCAGGACCGTGAACCGATTGGCTCATGCTTGAACCGATCGGCTTAGGTGTCCCAACCGATCGATTTAGGTGTGAACCGATCAGCTCAGGTCCCCAACCGCGACCGTTTCATGCTTGAAACGATCGGTTCAGGTGGTGCAGTTGGTTGTTTTTGTGGAAAATCTCAAACCCTTCTACTCCTGCTTTAATCCCGCATTACCCATGGTAGAGAACCCTGTCCCGTAACCCTCCTATATATATAGGGTTATTGGAGGCTTCTCATCTACAACAACTCAGAACACCAGTTGCTCTACAAATTTGTCGTTCTCTCTGGTTGTGGTAACCAGCAGAGCCCGAGCAAGTGCTACCCAATAAGCGAGGCACAACAAGGGAAAGACAACTGCAGAATATTGATTGGTTACAGGAGAGTGTGTCGGTGACTAGTACGCCAATAGGAGGGTATGCCTCCTTCTGGTGCCTTGTGCAACAAGGCGATCGGAATTCCTGACAGTCTGTGTGGACGACTGCAGAGGCGGGAGACTTCTACCGCTCGGAGGACAGTTGTCAATCCTGACAGGCCCGGTGAGACTAGGAGATGCACAGACACCATCCAAGACCAGAGGTGAAGATCGTGCAAGCCGTGAGGTAAAGTCACCGAGCAAGCCTCGGGACAAGGTATGTCTATACAAACCATCTTTCCTACTGTATAGACGTTGACGCGATTCCTTTATTCTGGGTTTGGAGAGAAGAAAATTTTTGCTTCCGCTGCCTTCTCTATCTCTCCTAAAACCCAACAAAAGTGTCATGGAATCACTCTATGTCATCGGTTCTGGTAAATAACTGACGCTACAATATGTTAATAGTGTCAATTTTTTAGAAAAACCAAAACCAAAGAGTAGCACATTCGAATTGGAAATAAGGCCATGCAAGGCAACATGATCGTATTGGAAGCACGACCCTTCCAGAGAGAACAACCATGTTGTGGGATGGGTAGCACTATGTTGGTTTTGGTAAAAACAAACAACGCCACAAGATATTTATTATGTCGATTCTATCTCCAAAACTGATGTTGTACTTATTTATCAGGTAAAATTTTAACTAATAAGGTTAGATGTGACATCGGTTTTGGTTAAAAAATCTATGCCATAGATCTACAATGTTGATTTTAAATATAATAACTGACACTACAACTTTTTTAAATAGCAAGTCTATAGACCTTTTGTCTGTCTGTTCAGTAAGATATAGAACCTATAGTTCATTAAAAGTGCATGTTCCAACCTGTGTTCAGCTTATCAATATGCCAACACACATCTAAAACTTACAATAACATTTACATTCACACAATTCATCCTCACACATACACTTCCATTGTTTAATTCCATTCTCTTCAACATTTAATTTCATTTTCATGCACACATACACAATTTAGAAAACACACATACAAGATCCATTCTCCAATTCCATTCTCATGACATGTACAAATGCAATTATGATTATATTCATTCATCTTCACATTCATTCCCACACATGCATTTATTCAAATCATTCACATATGAACCAACATTCACTCACATGAAATCTAAAGTTTCAAAAGTCATAACCACCACATATGTATAGAAATAAATGACATCAAGGTTTAGAAAAATCATATTTTATCCCAATCATATTCAAAGTCAACTTCCACAATGAAGGTGTGTGCCAATTCTTCTCGTGTGTCATCTATCTCTTCTTTTGTATAGGGCATGTTCATGTCAAAAAACTACAAATAGAATGACATAATTCAAGAGTTTGAGTTAATTTTTTTGTATTATCAAATGATACTATTTACTTATGATGATCAAGACTATATATAAATTACTTTTTTATCCAATGGATGTCTAGTTTTTTCTTGATCGCCAGTTAGGTCCACATATCACATGATGTAGTATCTGTATGCCCAAACTTTATGTTGTATAGGTCACTATAAATTTACAATTACGTGAAATGTTAATGAATAAAAGTAAGCATAATTGGCATATATATGCATTGGAGTCTGAAAACTACCTTAACATCCTTCCAACTTATTGATTTCTTTTTCTTATCTACCTTTCCTTTGACTTTTTTGAATTATTTTATAGCCCTATAAAGTAAAGTATGAATTGGATTAGTATATAGTCATGTAGTTAATGATACATACATTAATATATGTTGACAGATATAAAAATTTACTAACGTAAATAATGCCTTTTTATTGTGTTGCCCCCACTATTTACTTTCTCACCCGAAGGATTTAGCTAATACATATTTAGCATCTTGGGAAAAATTACCAACACCCACTGATTTTTTTATGTGAAAAAAGTCAAGAAAAAGAAAACTCAAAATCCACAATGAAATGTAATTTATAAGTAAAAAATATAAGCAAAGTGGAAACTTACGGAATATTGAGAGGAGCTATAATCATGCTCTTCCCTGCATTACCAAAATATTTAAATTTAGTAGAGTTGTAATCACTAATAGATTTTGGGTCTTTATCTACACAGCTTTTCAATGTTGGAACTAGAAATTCCACATTGGTTAGTGTGAACTCTCCACACACCCTATATAAGTGGGACGGACGACGTATATGTATGCATTAATATATAAGAAAATAGATCAATATATATTTTAACATATATTGAATGAGGTATTTAGCCATAAGATCTCTCCATATCCAAAGTTGCATCTCAATTCTATTCAACCAAGCATAAGTAAATAATTCAACAACAACTTGCATGAATACACAAGTATTCTGAGCTTGACCTGTAGTGTTCTCCTTAATATGGACCATCATAGTCGACCCTTCTTCTAAGTCACTTAGTCATAGTATCAACCCCCTACACCTAGGACTTAGCGATTCAAATAGGTCCTTTGCAATCCAAGTGGGTAATTGAATATGTGGAGGAGGAAGTGGAGGAAGAAATGTAGGGGGCCTCTTCAGTGTTAATACATGCATATATATTCTCATATCGATCGCCAATTATATACACAAGTAGAAAAGAATAATAGATACAAAGACAATGAAAATGTAGCATGCATCAATGTCGACAAGTATCACTTTAGGCCATGGAACCATGCCACCTTCTACATCACCTATCATGTAGTGGTCGGGGTGGCATGTGGTAGTGGTGTCTATTCTTAAGCGCCATAGATAAGACTAGTAGACACACAAACCACACTGAAGAGCATTGGATGACCATGAAACATGTCACTTGGAAGGGGTGGATAAGCGTCACCCAGTACAACAACATATCTTGTAGTAAATGATGGCATGACCTTAACCCCTACAAATTTTTATATAGCATTACAACTAAACACAAACATATTATAAATTCATATGAAAGACTACTATATCCCAAAAAAAATGACACCAAGTGTGCTAGCTGGTAGGTCTATGGGATAACTCCCAACCACTTCTATCATAGGATGGTCTACCTTGTATTAAGAGTGGGGTGGCATAGGTACTGTATGAGGAGGTAGAGAATGAGAAGCATGATTTTGTCTCATTGTGTACTCTATTCCCTTTGCAATCATGTCTTGCATCTACTCTTGTGACAAGACTCTTTTCTTGACATATTTGTGCTTTTCTGATGACCCAAAAAAGGATCTTATACCAACACCAACCCCAGTGGACCTAACACAGTCAAGATGCTTTGGAGTTCGTAGAGAAACCATCAATTCATTCCTTTGTCCCTCACATATGAACCTGCCTTCTTTTATTTTCTCATATCAGTAGTAATTGGGCAATAAACATAACAATCAATGTCAAAATCAGCATATAGTGTGTAGAGTTGAATGTTACCATTTCGGCAGCCACCTCAGTGGTTTTACGGTAGAGTATTTCTATAGGTTAGTTTGTTCTCATAGCTATCCACTCCTCATGGTGAGGTAAAGGTGTAAGAGTAGTAGAGGACTTAGTAAACCCATGATTAGACTAATCAGAATACGACACTTCTATTCTCTTTTGTCTCTGCATTATGTAGCCACCTAGACCCAAGTTGTGGTGGTGCACATTCTTGCACACATTTCTTTTTGAGCAACATGTAAATCCTATTTAATATGATCCATATGTTAAATATGTAATACATTGAAATCTTAATATGTACAAATAAAGGAGGCTTAATACCTTGAATTTATCTATTTATCTTGAAGCAACAAACATGTCCCACACCTTCGGGTCAAGATAGGCTCATTGCTCAGTGGCATACTTCTTCTTCTTGTTTCTCATTATGTATTCTCTTGTTAGACTTATCCTATAATTCCTTAATAGCCTCCCACAATGTTACATCACTACTTTACAATGTAGATTTTCATCATTCTCAAAGATGCTCTATAAGATTTCATATACTTAATGACATATTTATAAAAACATAATTATGAATATCTTTAAAAAGTAGAATATCACACACATAAGTCCTTCCAAGTGTAGTCTTTCTTTAGAAGGATAAAATTTATACCATGATTATACTATTATATCCACTTTGATGTGAGTAAGAACCCCTAGATATTGCATGAAAATATTATAACCGATGACACATGTACTTATCCCTAATAAAAACACCAACCTTACTAAGACTTTAGGTGTTGTTTGCCAACCAATAAACCAACATCATAAGCCAATTTGGGGGAAAATATTTTTTCACAGGACACATCATGGGAATACTTTGTCATTGGTTCTTTTAAAAAATACCGATGATAAAGGGTTTTAGGAGGCAAAACTTTTCACGGTATACTTGACCTACAAAATTGATTTCCAATGTCAAAACTGATTACATAGTCTTTTTTGAGGCAAAATTTATTTCATAGAAAGGGTTGTTGGCTAAATTGACATTATTATAATCCCTTTATTTTGATGATAACAAACATTTCATTCTTGTTGATCTAACGAGCTACTTGAGTGTTGCAGGAATAAGGTGGATGACAAAGTACTAGGGAATCTTTATGCTTGAATACTTGTAAATTTCATGAAATGTAATCAATTGTAAACTTGTACAAGTATATAATGTACAAGAACTTAGACATCATGTAAATCAAGCGTTAGATCTTCCCTAGCCAATCACTACACTTAGATAGGTCATCCCCTCCAATAGTGTCACCTATGCACACTCATACACTTACTTAATGCCTTAAAGTGAAACATTGAAACAGGGTCAATCTCGGTCGACAAACTCCTCAACCGAGACACTCTCGGTCGACAATCTTCTCGACCGAGAAAGACCCAAGTAGCCGTTAGACACAGCTGACAAGGTAGTTGGCAGTTGAAAATGAACGTTGAACCAGAGAGCCTGTCGGTCGACAAAACTTCGACCGAGTAGGTATCTTTGTCGACCGAGATGGACTCTGACAGCAACTGCAGAATTAATTAACTAGCCATTGCTAATGCGACCAACTTGTACCTAACGGCTAGTTAAGCACTTAGAAACCCCTAGAAGTTGTCTAGAACGTCCTTAAGCATACATAGGCCATTCCTATAAATAGGACAAGCCTTAGGACACCTAATACACACCTATGATATACTTGCGCTACATTTGAGAGTGATTACTCATTGGCAATCTGTTTTGAGCAATAGAGCAATTCCTACATTGTCTATTCATTTCCATTGCTCCCATTTCGTGTCCTATAGGCTAGCATCTCCTTACCACAACACTTACACTTCTACACTCATTGGTTAGGAGATCGATACGCTTGATATAGGCAAATCAAGCCTTGTGCTTCAAAGGATAAGTTGTAATTTCTATTTTCCTTCTTGTTCCTTTTATCCTTTGTATTCTCCTTGCTACTCCTAGGGTTGGAGGCTGCTGATTGGAGAAGGTTCTTCTCGGAGGAGAAGGTGGACTTCAAGCTACTTCAAGAAGGCTATTGCACGGGAAGCTACTTCAAGAAGGCTATTGCAACGGGAAGCTACTTCAGGAGGAAGGCTGCTTCAAGGTGGTGCAATTACTTCTAGGTGAAGGCTGCTTCAAGGTTGGGCGATTACTTTTAGGTGAAGGCTGCTTGAAGGGTTTAGGGAGAGAATTGTAATTTTATGTAAAGTCCTTGCGAGGTAATAAAATTAAATTCTTTCCAAATCCCAGTTGGGTAAGCAACCGGGTAGTGGACTGACAACTTTAGTATTTGCTAAAGTTGGAACCACTCTAAATCCTTGTCCCCTTGTCCAATATTTTGTGGTTGGTTGTTTGAGTTCAATAATTGTTAAAATTGTTTTAAAACTCTATTCACCCCCCCTCTAGTAGTTTTTCAATTGGTATCAGAGCAGGCTTCAAGGAACCCTAACAAGGTCTTGAAGAATGGGTGACGGGGTGCTCAACAACCTTAACCTTGAAGGGACATTTGTTGCTAGGCCTCCAATGTTTGATGGAACAAACTACACATATTGGAAGAGAAGGATGCAGTTCTACTTTCAAGGCATAAGTTGGGATCTATGGAGAATGGTGTCAACCCCTTATGAGCTACCTCAAATGGAATATGCAGCTTGGGACACCAATACGGTAAAATCGGCTCAAATGAATGCAAAGGCTGTAAGTATTCTTTATTGTTCAATTTCAATAGGAGAATTTAATAGAATATCAAACGGTGAAACAGCCTATGAAATATGGCATAGACTTTCTATAACTTATGAAGGGACAGTTCAAGTTAAGAATTCCAAAGTTAGTATGCTTAAACAAAAGTTTGAACATTTCCGTATGGATCCAAATGAAACTATTAGTGAAATTTATGCAAAATTCTCTTCTATTGTAAATGGTTTAAATGCCTTAGGTAAAGTTGTTCTTGAGGAAGATCAGGTATCAAAGATTCTTAGATCACTTCCTCCCAAATACAAGCCCAAAGTGACGACCATTGAAGAAGAAAATGACCTCACCCGACTAAAGATGGAACAACTCATTGGCAACCTAGAAGCTCATGAGGGAACGTTAGAAGAGGAAGAAAGAAGAGAACGTGAACGTCAACAAGGCAAAAAGAAGGACATTGCATTCAAAGCATCAACCAAGGACACTTATGACACAAGTGAAGATGATAGTGAAGAAGAAACTCTCATTTTAAATGGTAAGCAATATAAAAGTTTTAAAACTAATAAAACTTCTAGTGTTTCTTCTTCCAGGTGCTTTGAATGTGGCAAAAAGGGACACATGAAAGGTGATTGTCCAAAACTCAAGAAAGGGAAGAAATCATCTCACAAAAAGAAAGAAAGAGCATATAAAGCTGCATGGGATGATTCAAGTGATGATAGTGATAATGGAAAAGAAGAAGTAGAATGCCTCATTGCTACAACAAATGAAGACGAAGAAGAGGTAAGTCTTTATGATCTACCAAAAGAAGATCTAATTGCTAGTCTTCAAGATACTCATGAGAAATATATTGAGTGCAAGAAGAAACTTAAGAAATCAAATAAAGTAAATGATGATTTAAATGTTAAACTTCTTGCTCTTGTATCCGAAAATGAAAATCTCAAAAAGGAAAATGAAGATTATGATCTTAAGTTAAAATCGGTAAAAGCTAATTGCAATCTTCTTTCCTTAGAAAAGTTAAACTTGCAAACTCAAGTGAATGATCTTCAGAAACAACCTGTTCTATGTTCACATTTAGATTATGATGAGGTTGTCAAAGAAAGAAACTCTCTAGTATCTGATTTAGATCAAGCAAAGAAAGATATAAACAAGAAGATGAATGATATTGCTAAGTTACAAAGAAATGTAAATGAGTTAAGAGGAAATGACATGCTTGAAAATATTCTGAAAATTTCCTCTAGTTATAATGGAAGAAAAGGATTAGGATATGATCCAAGGAGAAATAAACCCAAAAGAGTTAAAGCATCCAAGACTAAGATTATGTTTGTACCTAGGAACACAATTCCTAGAAAGAGAAATGAAGTTGACTCTATTACTTGTCATTATTGCATGCGTCTTGGACATTATTCATTTTCATGCCCATATAAGAAAAAGAATGATGATTTAGCTTGGATTCCTAAAACTTAGTAGCTTAAAATTAACTAGTTGAGATTTGACCTAAACTGATTCTTGATATACAAATGTCATATCTCAACACAATCGAGCTCTAACTTGCATAATCTTATTTTGCTTGGAATAAATTAATAGTTCTGAAAATATTCCAGAAACTTTGTCGGTCGAGAATCTATCGACCGAGTGAACCTCGGTCGAGAAATTGTCGACCGAGCATGTCACTGATTTCCAGTCTGCTGTAAAATTGCTGAATTCTTTTTGAAATTGATCAAATTGCTATATATTTGTGATTAATGACTGTATATATTGGAAATCATCCCTGAAAACTTATATGAGATTAATTTGGTTTGATTTAAGTTAAAACTGAAATTATGCTTAGCTTAATAAAAAGGAAATCTCTATTTTATCATTATTCACATGATGTTTCCTAAAGTATTTTATGGTCTACCCATATAGAAATCATGTGATTACAATCATGGAATTATCATTGGCATCTTTAAAAGACTTGAGATATTAATCGTGCTTTCATTTTTAAGAGGATGTTTTCACTAAACATGCTTCAAAATTGATATCTAATCAAGTACTTCACATATGAATGCTTAAATTGGAAATCTGCAATTTCTGCCTCTTGGTTGAAATAAAATTTGACCAAGGGGTGCTATGGTCGTAGTCAAGGGCGACCTAAAGTAAGCTTGACAAAATGCTTATTTGTACATCTTTTTACTGCACTTAATCTTAGTATCTTGAATCAAAATGTGCTCATTACAAAACATAAAGCTCCAATAAAAGGTCAAAATCAAATCTTGTGTTTGACCTTAGAATCCTTAAATTGTCTTAATTATAAGATTAAGGGGGAGCTTACAAAAACTATTTTGATTATAAGATTAAGAAGCTTACAAAACTTTGTAAACATCATTTGAAGCTTGTTATGACCTTAGTATCCTTGAAAAGAAATTTTTGTTACAAAGAAATCTACATGACATATATCTTGTTCTTAATGGAAATCTCTAAAACAAGTCTGGGCTTAACATCTCGTGTATTTGGTTAGAGATATTTCTTATAAATCAATATGTATTCATCATGAGTTTAAGGGCATCTCATTTCATTTTCAGGGCTTAACATCCCTTGTAAAATGGATGAGAAATCAATACACATATGCCATGAGCTTAAAAGGAACTCATTTCATTTCAAGGCCTAACATCCTGTGCAAATGAGTGAGAAATAAATTGTGGCTAAATTTAACAACAATTGCTTTGCATTAATCCCTTGTTTTTAAATTGAATATTTCTTTAAGGGGGAGCATAGCATAAAATTAAGGGGGAGAAATATAAGTCATATAAAATTATTTTATTGGATATCTTGTTGAAATGACAAAGGGGGAGAAATAATATAAAATCCAAATCAAAAACATAAATGAGTTTCACTTGCAAAACAAGAATGGCTACAAAAGGTAAACTTCAGGTATGAAACTCACTTGATTTATATTTCCTTATTTTATATTTGAGAAATGTTTGTCATCTTCAAAAAGGGGGAGATTGTTGGCTAAATTGACATTATTATAATCCCTTTATTTTGATGATAACAAACATTTCATTCTTGTCGATCTAACGAGCTACTTGAGTGTTGCAGGAATAAGGTGGATGACAAAGTACTAGGGAATATATATGCTTGAATACTTGTAAATTTCATGAAATGTAATCAATTGTAAACTTGTACAAGTATATAATGTACAAGAACTTAGACATCATGTAAATCAAGCGTTAGATCTTCCCTAGCCAATCACTACACTTAGATAGGTCATCCCCTCCAATAGTGTCACCTATGCACACTCATACACTTACTTAATGCCTTAAAGTGAAACATTGAAACAGGGTCAATCTCGGTCGACAAACTCCTCGACTGAGACACTCTCGTTCGACAATCTTCTCGACCGAGAAAGACCCAAGTAGCCGTTAGACACAGCTGACAAGGTAGTTGGCAGTTGAAAATGAACGTTGAACCAGAGAGCCTGTCGGTCGACAAAACTTCGACCGAGTAGGTATCTCGGTCGACAATTTGTCGACCGAGATGGACTCTGACAGCAACTACAGAATTAATTAACTAGCCGTTGCTAATGCGACCAACTTGTACCTAACGGCTAGTTAAGCACTTAGAAACCCCTAGAAGTTGTCTAGAATGCCCTTAAGCATACATAGGCCATTCCTATAAATAGGACAAGCCTTAGGACACCTAATACACACCTATGATATACTTGTGCTACATTTGAGAGTGATTACTCATTGGCAATCTGTTTTGAGCAATAGAGCAATTCCTACATTGGCTATTCATTTCCATTGCTCCCATTTCGTGTCCTATAGGCTAGCATCTCCTTACCACAGCACTTACACTTCTACACTCATTGGTTAGGAGATTGATACGCTTGATATAGGCAAATCAAGCCTTGTGCTTCAAAGGATAAGTTGTAATTTCTATTTTCCTTCTTGTTCCTTTTATCCTTTGTATTCTCCTTGCTACTCCTAGTGTTGGAGGCTGCTGATTGGAGAAGGTTCTTCTCGGAGGAGAAGGTGGACTTCAAGCTACTTCAAGAAGGCTATCGCACGGGAAGCTACTTCAAGAAGGCTATTGCAACGGGAAGCTACTTCAGGAGGAAGGCTGCTTCAAGGTGGTGCAATTACTTCTAGGTGAAGGCTGCTTCAAGGTTGGGCGATTACTTTTAGGTGAAGGCTGCTTGAAGGGTTTAGGGAGAGAATTGTAATTTTATGTAAAGTCCTTGCGAGGTAATAAAATTAAATTCTTTCCAAATCCTGGTTGGGTAAGCAACCGGGTAGTGGACTGACAACTTTAGTATTTGCTAAAGTTGGAACCACTCTAAATCCTTGTCCCCTTGTCCAATATTTTGTGGTTGGTTGTTTGAGTTCAATAATTGTTAAAATTGTTTTAAAACTCTATTCACCCCCCCTCTAGTAGTTTTTCAAGGGTTTTTTCGTCCATTGTTTACAACAACCGCAATATGCCTATATCAAAATTTTCTAATGAAAAACTAAATTTGGGGTTATCTTAGATGTTAGTCTTCACAAAAAAATCAATGTTATAGTAAAAGTGGTACTTGTGTTTTTTCTTAGTCGGAAAGATAAAACCAGTAGCGACATTTTTTTTATACTAACTGATGTTATATGCATGTAGTGTCAGTTTTTTTGGTAAAAACTGACATTAAGAAAAGTGAATCCATAGGTCCAAAATGTACTAGTGATGGCTTGTGTTGATGTCAGGCTGAAGTCTCGTCAGGGTACTAGAACGTTCTACCAATTGTGGGGACTGATAATCATTCAACTTTTCACTTCGGTCAGTGTCTGAGCCATTGTGAAGAGCGTCATTGGTTGGGGGACGATGGCTCTCATGTGGTGTCCATCAATCTGTCCAGTTGTCATTCGAAGGTTCACCGGGCTACAACCAATGATGGTGTTTAGTCAAGTCTTCTTCCTATAAAAATACATTATAAATAGAGAGATGATCATTCATGTAATGAAAAAGGGGGTATCCATAAAGATAAAGCCTAAAAAGTCAATACGAATGATATTAAAATATGTACGTAACATCCAAAAATATGGATATTACCAATACCCTTCAATTTATAGACTAGCTTGTCCTCAAGCTAATAATTAGAATTGAATAATCTATTAACTTCAATGGGGTGTAGTAATTTAGTGTTTTCAGCATTGGTCATATCCTTGTGCCATTTTTAGCTCAAGATTTTGGGTGATTGCTTGATTTGTGTTCTCCAGTTTCATTCCCATGGATACAATGTTATTTTCCATTTTTATCTATTACAACCTTCTTTGAGGAAGGAACTCCAAGCCTCATGTCCTAGCCTTACTCTACATGGTTCTTTCTAGCAATACATTTTACACCCAACTTTTATTTATTAGATAACCTAGCTAGATGTGCGAGGGTAGGATAGGGCTATGGAGTATCATGTCTTTCTAAGGGTCACTCAAACATGAGTACTATCATAATAACAGTGTTCCTGATGTAGTTTTAGGTGGTTTTGTTAGGTCAAACTTGAGAAACAGGTGGGTTATATTTTTGTCTTCCAAGTTCCACTTATGGGCGTGACATATCTGCATTCTTGAGTGCAGTAATACACTGGCTAGGAAGAAACCTTGAACATCTCAGTGGGCACAACTCTCATACTTTATTCATGCTCAAATTTTATTCTTGCTCACAACTCTTAGGGTGATGGGATTTATGGGGTGTGTGTGCCTCCAAGCCTCTTTTGATCCCTACAGGGGATTGAACACTACATTGATTAGTTGTTTCCACTTTCTGTGAGATGTATGCACTTTCCAATTTGTACTTTGGGGCTAGATCGATTGATCAAGAGTTTACCAATTTAGGCCCTCCTTATTTCATAGAGTTCCCCCAGGGATAGTAGAATTCTTTTACTAGATGTAGTTTGTTGGGATGTAAATGGTATAAATATATAATTACGTGCAATTTTATGGATTTATAGCCCAATTCTATCACTATTCAAATTATTACACTAAGAAGCATCTTGAAGACAATAAGATATAAAAATGAGAGTGAGGACAACAACCGGGAAAACTTGATCTAAAATTTTCTATATAAAAAATTGTCCTTTATCCGGATAAAATTTCTAATTACTATTCAAAATTATCAACATTTAAGGGAGGAGAAAAAGCATAAGGTTATTGTGCAATTGATAAGATATCAATGCAAATGATTGAATAACATAACAAACATAAGGTAGAGGAAAAAGGGTAGTACCACCCTCACCTACACATCCCTCCCCAAACTTATCATGCACTTTGTCCCAAAGTGTCAATGATTGAGGTTGTATGTAAATGGGTGAGTTTTATTGATCTCTTCTAATCCCTCATTTGCCCAAAGAGAGAGCAACATCATAACAACATATAGTCTATGGAGAGGGTGATATCTTTCATTATGTAGAATTTCAACCCCAACCCCCTCACGCTAAGGCTTCCATCCAGCTCAAGCAGTCAAAGCCATAGTGATTTGATCAATGTGCTTGTGGAAGGCTTCTACATTAGATCTGTGGTTTCTTGTGTTCTTTTTCTGGTACAAACTGATACTCTTTCCTTGTTACTGGATCAAATTGATTATTTCATATACACAAGTCTTGGCTTTCCTTCCAATGACATTGTGTGATTTTGTCATGTTTGTATTTTTTTTGGCACATAAGCAATGTCGAAGCCATTATATAGAACTATTGTCTTTTCCTTCATATTGATTGCTAGGAGTGTTCAAAGATTTCCGTGCATGAGTGGTCTAAAGATGAAGTCTGGGAGGAATTTTTGTAGGTGTTGAATCAATCTCTCCTTCTCTCCTGAACTCTTATTGCTGAGAATGTCCGACTGTAATGGGTAGTATTACATGTGTGCATTTGGCATCCCATTCCCAATAAGGGATTGGTAAGCTATCATCATGCTTAATGACATGCATCCATCCACCTTTAATGTGTCTCGGAGGTCCTCCTTGAAGATGTGTATCTCATCTCTCTCGAAGATAATGTCTGCAAGGTTATCATCTTCCTTGAGGTTGTCTATGAGCATGCTCAAGTCTTTTGAACATAGACTTTCACATGCCCATATGTTTAAGTTTGAGAAGGTTGCTACAACATCCCTAGTAGCTCCCTAAGGTCTTTCTTCTGTAAAAGCATCATCTTTGGAATGGTTTGGGAGGACCTCATCATCTATATCAACCTCCTCTGGTTGGTCTACCATAGTAGGCTATACTATCTCTATGGGTACAACTACTACTATTTTAGATGAAATTGTTGGAGAGTCTATTTCCATAACCTCCTTTGGTTGTTGCACTGCTACTTGATGCTTTGCGGTTATGTCCTCATGTTGTTGATCATGATCTTTCTGTGTATCAGTGGCATCCCAGTCCTTCTTCCATGCTAGTCTGCTTTCTTTTCTATTTTAGTCCATCCATATTTCTTACTTAATCTAGCCACAATCACTTATTAGGGAGAGGTATGCCTTTCTAAAGTTTACGTGGTACCGCATCAAGGGGCATCCTCGTTTTTCTAAAAAGCATCAGTCATAGATCACCTCCATAGTATATATGCCACTTAGTCCATTTAAATCCTTGATAAACATATCTTCAAAAGGGATCCCTTTATTTACAACCTCCATCGGCCTCAACACTATAAAAGCACAATTTCCACAATCAGGTTGTTCTAGGGAACTTTTCTACTGATCAATTTTTTTTCAATTTCTATAGTGCTTGTAACATGCCATATGCATGGCATGTGGAGTCTTATCAAAATATTTTGGACTTTGCATACCTCTATGTCATGGAACACAATTGCATTACATTTCAGATCCACAATGCAGTAATTGAAGATGATCATGTGTCTTCTATATATGTCTACCACCATCAACACTTTGTTTTTCATTGGTCCATATGGCATTGTAATAAACCTTATTTCTTTCATATTTGTGGCATCTTCAAGTTCTTTTATAGGTGGGAAATTATATTTCTTTTCAAAAATGCGCTTTCATAAGATTGGAATGTCATTGAAGATCAAATGGATCTTCATGGGGTGTAGAAATTCTTCAAATATAGTCACACACAACACCTTGAATAGGTCATGTGTACCTTGGCTCCCCCCTGAAGATTCCCCTAAAGTGATCTCGCGTCTAGATACTCCCTTTATTGTTGTATAAGATGTCTGCCCCAGGAAGACTATCATCCAGGAGATCTACAAGGATATGGAGATCCTTGCAAGAAATCTTTGAAATGGCCATCATGTCCATTCCCACTATTTTTCAAGGGCGAGATGGAGGAAAAATATGATCGCATTGAATTGTGCATAAAAAAGGAGAAGATCTAGAGTAATCAGACTAAATATTTATGATTTAATACTTAGATGCCCACGATGATAACAATTTGGCATTGTGTAATAAATGAGTTTGATCTCTAAGACAAGGGTGGTAGGTGTAAAGAATCATAAGCCTTGGCTTAGTTATGCCTAACCAAAAATAAGAAATATGTTCCTTATGGAGGGAAACCAAACTTTGATGTAGTAAACAAAATAAAAGTACAACTATATGAACAAAAAAAAAGTGGAGCAAGAATGTTTATAGGTGTTTTTGGGTATGAAGATGGATGGAAACTCATATTGGGTTTCACCATCTAAGATCATTCATCAACATGCAATACTCACACCCATTTTATACCCTTATCAAGTTCACAAGAAATCATCATAAGCATCTACTCCCTCCTCTCTCATGTTTGGGATAGATCTAGATGATAAGAATGTCTTTGTATCTCGAGATGACCTAGAAACAATCAACATAAAATCATATGATCATTAGCTTTAAGATTCCAACATTGTCATGCATTTGTGCTACTCCATAAGTCTTACATATAGTCTAAAACCACTCTCTTGAGGCATTAGCAATCAAACAACACAATATGGTATCTAATCATACAAGTGAAGCATTAAGAACATGGGTATGGAGATAAACATAATGAAGAGTATATATATTAATTGATATAAGTATTTACATATTGGGAGAGCCTTCATGGCCACTCCCAACCCAAGAAAATGAATAGCCACTCATTGTGATGACAAACATAGAGGATTTACAAGTGAGTGATGACATGATGATGGATAGAAGAAGGGACATGGGTGAGCCAGGTAAGAAGGAGGAAGATACAACAAACATGAACCATTATGGGACTACAAGTTGGTGAAAGCCTCCTTTGACGAATCTGGTGATGGCGTGTCGCTGGCAAGGTCATGAGCTCCTCCTTCTCTCAAATGAGGCCCTTCAGAACTTGGGGAAGGTGAAGGAGATTGATGATGCCTTGACTCTAGTCATTGGAATCGTTGGTTGATGGATCTAGGGAAAAACTCACAACACACTATGGTGGAATATGAAGATGTCTATAATAAAGCTTTTTGTTTTCTATTTATAGACGTTTCTCTATTACCCAAGGCACCTGAGTGCATGGTTCTTGCTTGTGTTTTGACCTTGAGGCATGTACCTTGGGTACATACTTCAACTAACTTCACAACAACAACATCATTTTTGTAGAGAAATCATCAATCAACTATCTGAAGTAGTCGTTGATCAGTGATGTCTTCAGCCAATGACTGTACCAGGAATCATGTTGGCCAATGGTACTAATGATGACAGACTTAAGGGATGTTGTATTATTGGTTGATGGTCCTGAATGACCATCGGTGCTCGTGGGTTGGTGACTTGTGTTGTCATCAGGATGAAGTATCGTTGGGTACTGGTTTTTTCTATTATCATGTGGGGATCGACGACCAGTTTTCTCTTTGGCATCAGTCCGAGCTTGAGCTATTGTGAAGAGCCCAGTCTGTTGGGGATCGAAGGCTCTCCTACAGTGTCCATGGGTCTTCCCACTTATCATTCAAAGTCTTGTTGGGATACGCTCTTAGTGGTGTTGAGTCAAGTTTTTTCCCTACAAAAAGACAGAGTGTAATAGAGAGATGATTAGTCATGTAATGCAAGACAACATGAGAATCTATAAATATAAAGCCTATAAAGTCAAGAGGAATGAGGGTAAGATAGGCATCTAACATCTACAAAATTTGATGTTATCAAAGGACTTGCCAACTGGGGTCTTTCCTTTGTCCCCATGAGTGTAGCTATTCTTGGGAGGATCTCTTCCCTATGGCTATGGGCCAGATCCACCTCCTTCCTTTATCACAATCTTCCTAGTATTGATCATGTTGTATAGCAATATATACACGTAATATATATATACATATATATATATATATATATATATTTATAGTTATATATATTTATATTTATATATATGTGTGTGTTTGTTTCCTTATAGAACACACAAGCACACACATATATATACATATATGTATATATATGTATATATATACACATATATATATTTCAAAATCTAATCTCATATTTTGATTTTGTATAAACTTTTATTACTTTTTAGAGGAATTTCCACACAAAAAAAACCAACTACCACAATGGGTAATTCATAGAAATACTATAGATATTATCCAAACATATTTCCATTATATATCTATATATATATATTTTTTTTTAATTTTGTCTCATATTTTATTTGGTATAAACTTTTATTACTTGGAAGAGGTTCTTCCGCAAGCAAAAAGAACCCAATACCACAACATATTATTCATGAAATTACTATAGAGATTATGCAGACATATCTCTATTATATATATACATACATATATATATGTTTATATATAGTCTTACTGAGATATACTTGAGTGTATTGGAGACAGAATACACCCAAGTTATTTTCCATCATGCACCATTTATTTTGAAAAACTAAACCATCAATCTTTTTAACATCTTATAAATATACTACATACAAAATTTGAGCTCATTTTCAACAATTATTGTCCATGCATCTCAAAGTGACAAAAGTGACACTATTCAAATTAGTTTTCTCTCGAATTCATGAAAAAAATGACTTAGAAATGAGCTCAAGTTTTGCATGTAGTTTATGTTTGTAATAAAATTGAATATCAACAGTTTAAATTTTCTAAAAAAGATATCTAAATATGTAAACACAACTTAAGTGTCTGATTTGATCTGTACACTCGAGTGTATTCTAACTTTGACTCTCTCTCTCTCTCTATCTATCTATCTATATGTATATATATAAATATAAATATATATATATATATATATAAAGGTTCAAATATATATTTCAACATTTGTATCTCATATTTTGATTTTGTATAATTTTTTATTAATTGGTAGAGGATGTCATAACCATAATCATCAAGAAATAGTAATTCAAAAGAGGAAAGTATATTGAGTGCTTAGGACTTCAAGAAGGGCATGAGGTGGAGAGAGAGTGTGACAAAATTTAAGTGTTGTTTTTGGTTAGTTCTAAGGTTTCAACTAACATGCAATATAGTGATATGATTATCCTCATAAACCAAACTAGTGGTGCATAATAAAATATTGCTAGCCCCCAGATTGTGAACCATTCTTGGAACCAATGCCTTTCATACACCTTAATAATTCTTTGAGGGGTTTATGGAGTTTTTGAAATTTAGTACTTAATTAAAGTCATCTATATAAATTTTGGCTCTAATGTCTATTTATAATGTAACCCCTCCTTTGTCCCCATTAAAGGAGGATCAGAGAGGCAAAGTTCATTATATAATATTTCTAATGTTCTATATTTAAATATACAACTCATAAATAATCTATATTTTTTTGACAAAAGGGTAGATAAATCTCCTAAGAGGAAGTTACAATATATTGGAAATGGTATATACTAAATGTCATGAAACTAATAAGAGAAAGTTAAACAATTTAATTCTCCTTATTTTCTCCTTGAGTATTAACCTTTTTCATTTGTTACAAATTGGTCCATAGATTCAATCACTCAAATGCCAACAGACAAAACCTAGTTAGCACAAAATTATGCTAAGTAGATGACTGCAACCAAAATGTGCATATAGAAATAATCAACATAGATATCACAATCTCCATTATTTGTAAGTAATCTAACTTTACATTTTTCATTCAATATCTAGCTCATATCTATTCTATCAGCTTGGGGGTATCCATCTCTCATTTGGACAATGGATTTCATTGAATTTAGTTCCCGTTTTGAACTCTCTCTCTCATGATTATTCCAACAATGGATGCATGTCACCAATTACACATAGGTTGTAGCCAATATTTTAGTGATTAGTCCATAATTCATGGGAATATCTATCTCCCTTAATCATCACTTGAGATTCAATATTGGTCTTAGATATTCTTACTTACATATGTGATACACATAGTACTTTAATTGCATGAATAGAAACAACCAAGTAATTTAGTCATAATGCACAAACATTGATGAAAAATTCATGAATAATCCAAATGCACGGTTAAGAAATTATTGATCACTTAACCCACATATCTTGTTCAAATGAAGGATGATGCCCAACACAAACCAAGTCGAAAGTCTACATAGTATTCAATCTGAAATTTAATGTTCAACACCATGGTGTTACTAACAATCTCAAAATTCTTAGTTATCTTTTGAGGTCTGATTTTAGGTTTAGGGTAGCCATCATGGTTTGTTCTCATGAAACCTTCATTGTGGGACCATAAACTCTAGGTAAACGCTAAATTATTTAATTATTGATTCATGTTACTTTTGCTCACCTAATATAGGTAAGTCATGTTGAATAAAGGATTTATTGATATTTTATTAATTTAAAGACTCTAAAATTAGATTTAGGGTTCTTATTAGCATACTTCTCTCATTCAAGTAGAAACCCAAAATACTCATTCTCTTATGATCAAATTATGAGTAATAAAACTACATTACTATCTTGGTGAAGATCGAGATATTTATGACATCAACATGATTTTCAAGCCCTGGTCTAACTAGGGTTTATGTCAAAGTAGTTAAAGTTAGATACAAGAATTATATTCCACTTCTTAATGCATAAGAATGACCAAAATATGAAGGACAAGAGAACATGGACTAAATATAGCAACTAAATATATTTTTGATGGATCTTACTCAATTTTATTCAATGTGATATATAACTTAGATATATTTGGATTCTTAAGATTAACTATGTGTTTTGGAAGATTTACCTCAATTAGGGTATGATTTGGTAGTTGCACCTTGATTAAACATCGATAAACAATGCTATTCACTCACATACGAGGCAGGTTGCTGCAAGAGGGGTGGTGAATCTTGAGCTACTCGATCATGATCACTAAATGCTAATTTGTCCTTATACTAGCTTAGTCAGAGTGAGATTGAATAAGGTGGTCGTTCGATCTTCATCGTAGTCAATGGTTGACCTATATCCAATGATCTCAACTCATCTTCTTCGGGTAGCCTATGTGAGAGAGATTCTTTCTCACCGAGCAGGTCAACATTCTGTGGGATTCATGATTGGAATTTAGCCACTAGGGATTATGGGGGAGGATGGAAAACCCAGAGCTAAGCTTTATCTCGGGCCAAGAGTGGGGAATTAGTGCTTAATGAGCTAGAGGTTTATAGGATTGATAAGGATAATTTGATGAGAGGTAGTACTTGGATCCCGATGCAAGTACTACCTTAGAACCACCCATCAATCAACCTTGTATTGGCTTGAAGAAATGATTGTGCAAGTTTTCAAAATATGAGGAGAAGACTAGAGAGAGATTGAGAAAGGATGCCATGTGTGCCCCTTTCCTTTTTCGGCTTGGGGTAGGAGGCAACACATGAAGTCTTTATCCTAGATATGAGAGTCCTGACAAGCATGACATGCTAGTGACTCGGTCAAGGTCTATCTGTAAAGTTTCTATCATTTATTTGATTCAATCAAATTTTGATCTCGTTTACTAAATGAAAGTCTTCTTCTTCTCAAATTTCCATAGGCACTACGAGTGTCCTTTTGTTCTAATATTTGGAGGACAACTCATAACTTTTTTCTCCTAGTGAGAGTAAATGTATGGGATTTATTTATATAATCCATGTATCCAAAGTTTTCTCTCCAAGTTGTACTATAATAAAAAGCATAATAGGTAAAACTAAATATCAATCAGTCTTCAAATTTGTTCTAATTTATTATAGGGCTTTATTGGTCAATAACTTGACTATAGAATTTATCATCGACAAATGCATAAAATAAAAATCCACCAATTGTATGAATTATCCTACAAAATTTATTATTGACGATCTATGATGTTTAAGAAAAAGATACATTGCATAAGATAACCAGTTGAAAAGTAATAATAAAATATTAGAATAAAACATGCACGCTCTTACGATATATGCATCTCAGTATGTCGATCCCTCTATTTGTCTGTGTGTACATCTCTATATCCATCTATCTATGTTTTTCAGCACCCACACATACACCACTACTACAGAAACAGCATTCCGTGTCGCTTTTCTGGGCGTCGGTTCTTTAGGAAAACCGACGCCTACAATATTAGACGTCGGTTATTTAGGCAAACCGACGTCTATATTCGAAGACCAACTAGACACGGGTACCGCTTTGAATACATCGTCGGTTGTTAATAACAAACCAACGCTTAAAGTCGCCCGCAAAATCCAATTTTCGAGCAAAAAAAATAGTGTCACTTTCAGCGTCGGTTATGTAGATAGAAACCGACGCCTATGTGCGATGCAAATTTGTGCGAAAAGTGTCACTTTCAGCGTCGGTTATCCTTTTATAACCGACGTTGAAAGTGGTTCCCGCCAAATAATTTCGTGAAAATATCATCCAATTGGACGTCAGTTGTTTCAAACAACCGACGCGAAAGATCTTTAGGCGTCGGTTGTTGGAAACAACCGACACTATTTGGGAACTTAATATCCCACGATCGCCTGACTCTTCGCCCACACCTGTTTCATTGTCTTCATCGCCTGCCGCGCCGCTGCTGCTCGATCGCCTGCTGGTTCTCACCGTCGCCGACGCTGCCTGTGCTCCTCGCCTCGCCGACGCTGTCGGTGTTGCTGCTGTGCGTCGCCGCCCTACCTTCTTCCTGCTTCGTCCAGCGTCGCCCGCCGCCCTAGCTCCTTCCTCCCTGCTCACGCCCGGCGCCGCCCGTTCCTTTGTCCTTTCTTGCCGCCGCCCACCGACGCCGCTGCCGCCTGGAGCTCACCGGCCACCGTTGCACCTGCCTGCCCTGCCACCTGGAGCTCGCCGGTCACCGCCATCACTGCTGGGAGCTCGCCTACTTGTCCGCCGCCGCTAACGAAAGGTATGTAAGCTGAAATAATTGGGTACTGCTGTAATGCATCGAAGTAAATATCCTATTGCTCTATTATACTAGTAATGCATGATTAGTTTTACTGATTTCCTTGCTGCTTTCAGTGATTAATGATTGGTACTACTGGTTAGTATTACTTTAGTGATTACTTTAATTCAACAATTTGTAGTTTGTTATTTACAATTACTGATCTGCTTGCCGATTTTAATGATTAGAGATACTGATTAATAGTAAGTATTGATGAATACTTAGTTAATTACTGATTTGTTGATTAGATATGTATAGAAGTTCCTTATTAATATATTTTTTATATACACATACATGTAATATTGTATAAAATACATGATGTAGTGTGATCTTAAATCCTAGAGTGTACCCCTTTTGTTCTATGATGGTACCTATGACCCTAAATACACCCATAAGGGTCTATTGTATCCTAAAGAAGATTTATTTCTTCCTTCTGCCCTAATTTTTATATGGATCTTAATCTTATATCGCTTACTCATAAATAAGGAAATATCCTCCCTTATGACCACCTTGATGTGTATGTCCCATATAATCCACATGTTGGACCCCAGAGTTGGTGAAAGATTTTCAATCGTGTGTATCACATGGGATTCTTATCTCAACACAATGGACTGCAATATATGCATCTAATGCCTTAAATGGAAGACTCGAATGTTATAAAATCCCATCAAAGTAGGTAGAAACAACTTATATATATTCAGATATTAATAATTCCATGAAGTGCACATTATCTTACTCAGGAAAAGTATGTGTATAATGTAGGATTCGTTCCATATAATGGTTTGTTGCTTGCATATATTTGTCATATATTTGTGCTTCTAATCGTAATGTTTGTCCTAATTTAGTAAATTTGGATGCATGTTGAAATAAGATTTAAACTTGTCAATTGTAGCATCCTAATTTGATTTGATTAAACCCTAACATCAATTGTGATGAAACCCTAACATTAATCGTGATGAAACCCTAACATGTACATATCTATTATTGTGTTTGTTGGCCTAGAAACCCATCCAAGATTGACTCATTAGGAGTAAATCTTGGATAGTCCCCGGTTTGGGACTGTTCTTGAACACCTAATCTCACTTAGGATGTAAGTGTATAATGTGTATTGGGTTTTCGAGAAAATTTCGATAGCATTTCCCCGTTTGTTCTCTAAGTACATATGTACTTAGAGAACAACGGGAAAATGCTGCCGAAATTTTCTTGAAAACCTAATACACATTATACACTTACTAGTGAGATTAGGTGTTCAAGGATGGGATAGGTGGTACATATTTATTATATATAAGAATGACATCAAATGTGTTTGTTGGCCTAGAAACCCATCCAAGATTGACTCATTAGGAGTAAATCTTGGATAGTCCCCGGTTTGGGACTGTTCTTGAACACCTAATCTCACTTAGGATGTAAGTGTATAATGTGTATTGGGTTTTCGAGAAAATTTTGGTAGCATTTCCCCGTTTGTTCTCTAAGTACATATGTACTTAGAGAACAGCGGGGAAATGCTGCCAAAATTTTTTGAAAACCCAATACACATTATACACTTACTAGTGAGATTAGGTGTTCAAGGATGGGATAGGTGGTACACATTTATTATATATAAGAATGACATCACATGTGTTTGTTGGCCTAGAAACCCGTCCAAGATTGACTCATTAGGAGTAAATCTTGGATAGTCCCTAGTTTGGGACTGTTCTTGAACACCTAATCTCACTTAGGATGTAAGTGTATAATGTGTATTGGGTTTTCGAGAAAATTTCGGTAGCATTTCCCCGTTTGTTCTCTAAGTACATATGTACTTAGAGAACAGCGGGGAAATGCTGCCGAAATTTTCTTGAAAACCCAATACATATTATACACTTACTAGTGAGATTAGGTGTTCAAGGATGCGATAGGTGGTACACATTTATTATATATAAGAATGACATTACATTATACACTTAGGATGTAAGTGTATACCCTAATCTTTTCCTAATATATACTTGTTTCCTAATATATACTTGTTTTCTCTGATCATAGAATGGATAGATCATGGATGTCCATTCGTAATCGTTGCACCCCAGAGTTTATATCTGGTCTTGATCAGTTTATTAGATTTGCCGAGGAACATAGGAAAAAACCTACAGATAGGTTCTATTGTCCATGTAGGCATTGCGGTAACAACTTGAAAGTCAACACTGGTGAGGAAATCAAAAGTCATGTCATGTGCAACGGGATTGTACAAGGCTATACAGAATGGCACTGGCATGGAGAGATTTCAAAATCGAAACCAGTAGATGGCGATAGCAGTGCTTGGGTGGAAGAAGAAATTTCCTCCGATGACGTAAATGTGAACGAACCAGTTCCAGCAGACATCGTTGATGCGATGCTGGATAGTTGTAGGGTAGAGCACACCGATCCACCTCCTATCTTTAGAAACATTGTGCATGATGCTGAGATACCGTTATACACAGGCTGTGCTAAGTTTTCGAAGCTTAGCGCTGTGTTGAGATTGTATAAGTTGAAAGCTAACAATAGATGGAGCGACAAAAGCTTCACTTCATTGTTGACTTTGTTGAAAGAAATGCTTCCTGAAGGAAACGAGCTACCAATCTCAACATACCAGGTAAAGAAAATGTTGTGCCCAATGGGAATGGAGGCCAAGAAGATACACGCATGCCCGAATGATTGTGTATTATTTCAAAAGGACTATGTAGATTTGAAAGATTGTCCAAAATGTGGTGCGTCAAGGTATAAATTGACGACTTCGGGGGAGTCCAAAACTGGTTCTCCTGCCAAGGTGTTGTGGTATCTACCTATAATATCACGGTTTCAACGCTTGTTTGCAAATCCGAAAGATGCGAAGAATTTGAGGTGGCATGCAGATGTTAAGAAAAATATGATGGGATCCTACGACATGCGTCTGATTCCCCACAGTGGAAGAAGATTGATCTATTGTACCCCAAATTTGGTGAAGAAGATAGGAATCTAAGACTTGGGCTTTGTACAGATGGGATGAATCTGTACAGGACATTGAGCAGCCAACATAGCACTTGGCCAGTCATGCTTGTTATATACAATCTTCCTCCCTGGATGTGTATGAAAAATAAGTACGTTATGTTGTCGTTGTTGATATCGGGCCCTAAACAACCCGGAAATGATATCGATGTTTATCTTGAACCTTTGATTGATGACTTAAAGAAACTTTGGGCTGAAGGTGTGATGACCTATGATGCTTCAGCAAGAGAGACAGTTCGTTTGCACGCTATGTTGTTTTGCACTGTTAATGACTTTCTAGTATATGGGAATTTGTCTGGATATAGTGTCAAAGGAGCTAAAGTGTGTCCTGTATGTGAAGAAAACACTGATTCAATAAGACTAAAACATGGCGGAAAGACTGTATATCTTGGTCATCGAAGGTTTCTTTCAAAATTCCATCTGTATCGTAGGAAGCGCAAAGCATTCAATGGATGGAATGATGAACGGAGTGCACCTAAACCTATACCAGGGGATGTTGTTTATGCAAGAGTAAAAGACATTGTCAATGAATTTGGTAAGAAATCACAATGTAGTATGGCCACACGGAGTGACAATTCTTTATTCAAGAAGAAGTCAATATTTTGGGATCTTCCTTATTGGAGTTCTTTGACAGTCAGGCATTGTATCGATGTAATGCACGTTGAGAAAAATGTTTGTGATAGCATCATTGGTACTCTGTTAAATATACTAGGTAAGACTAAAGATGGGATAAAATCTAGACTGGACCTACGTGAAATGGGAATAAGGTCAGAATTAACAGAATTACGTGAAATGGGTAATAAAAGAACATACTTACCTCCCGCTTGTTACACGTTGTCTATAAAGGAGAAGAAAACTTTTTGTGAATGCTTGGTAAATGTTAAGGTGCCACATGGTTACTCATCCAACATCCGTAGATTGGTATCAATGAAAGATCTGAAGTTGATAGGTCTTAAATCTCATGATTGTCACACTCTAATGCAACAAATATTGCCCGTGGCAATTCGATCTATATTGCCGAAGCATGTAAGGTTTGCAATTACCAGACTTTGTTTCTTTTTCAACAGTCTATGCAGTAAAGTTATTGACCCTAATACTCTCGATAATTTGCAAAGAGAAGTAGTTGTTACCCTATGTCAGCTTGAGATGTATTTCCCTCCTTCATTCTTTGATATCATGGTACATCTTGTTGTCCACTTGACTAGGGAAGTGAAAATGTTGGGACCAGTTTTCTTGCATTGGATGTATCCCTTTGAACGATACATGAGTGTTTTTAAAGGTGATGTTCGAAACCGTTATCAGCCTGAAGGGAGTATTATTGAAGGTTATGTGGCGAGAGAGGTTAAGGATTTTTGCAATGACTTTCTCAGTGGTAATGACACTCCTGATAATGACAAGAATATTGAGGAGGGCAAAGGAATTTTGGGATCACGGGTGAAAGTAATCAGCCGTGAGCAGTTGGAACAAGCTCACTTGTATATTTTACACAATATGGACAAAGTGAGTGTTTATATCGAGGAACATACCAATTTCATAAAGAGACAACATCCTCGAGCAAGTTCAATGTGGCTTGCTAGAGAGCATAATAAGACTTTTACTAAGTGGTTTGAAGATAAAGTCTTACATCAACTATCTCAAACACTAAATGATATTACAGAAACTATCAAATGCCTCGCCTTTAAACCAAAACCGAATGTTATGTCTTATGAAGGGTTTGACATTAATGGATTCACATATTACACAAAGCGCCAAGATGATAAGAGTGTCGTCCAAAATAGTGGGGTCACTCTTCAAGCGTCGACTATGTACTTTGCAAGTGCAAAGGATAAGAGTCCACGTGAAGCTAAAATGTCATATTACGGTGTCATTGAAGACATTTGAGAGTTTGACTACATAGATTTCAAAATTCCGCTCTTTAAATGTAATTGGGTTGATAACACCAAAGGAGTTATAGTGGATGAATTGGGTTTCACTTTGGTGAACTTTGAAAAGATTGGCGAGAAGGGTGAACCATTCATATTGGCATCACAGGCGAAACAAATATTCTATATCGATGATCCTGCAAATGATAAATGGTCGGTTGTTCTTCATGGTAAAAGACAGTTCATTGAAGATCCTATAGATGAAGAAGAGTACTATGATAAGTATGATGACTCCAATCCATTCTCAGTTGGGTTGCCAACTCCACAAAATATTGAAGCTAATGATGACTTATATGTGCGCGGAGATCACAATGAAGGATTGTTAATTGATAAAAGATCACAATTTTAGAGACATGTATGTTTATACAAATGCTAAATGTTTGCCTTTTTCTAGTTAATACAAATGCTAAATGTTTGCCTTTTTCTAGTTAATACAAATGCTAAATGTTTGCCTTTTTAATGACATTTTCAGATGGCTGACCATGATGAGCATGATGTACATGATGAGCATGAAGTCCATGATGAGCATGCTGTCCATGACGAGCATGGCGAGGATACCAATGTAAGTTCTAAAAACATATCCTGTATTTCTATAAAATTCATTATCCTTCTAGTTATGTCATATATCTTATATTTCTATATTGGGCTAATTCAGTGTGTTTATTTTTGTCAAATTTTAGGTTGATGATGCACATGTACCCACTGAAGCACTGGAGCAACTTGATGCGCATCACCAAACACTTAACAAGAAAAGGGGCATCACTCTGTTGAAGAAGTTAATAGCGCTTAGTGGCAGTGGATCCAAATTGGTTGTGGAATTTGATAATGGAGGAAATGCAATTGGAGTGAACCGCAATAATTTTGTAAACTATCTTGGGTGTACCACTCGGAGCCATTTTGGTGTTAAGTATGATAATTGGCATAAAGTTCCTCAGGGGAAAAAGGACTTTATATGGAAGGATTTATGCGTGAGTTATTATTATTTGCAATTCTATTTTGTAGATTACAAATTCTATTATTTGCAATTCTATTTTGGATACTAGTTAATAACATTTCTATTTTACAGAATCTGTTTGCATTGGATGAGAAGTTGCATCGTAAAAGTGTGATGCAACGCACTGGAAAGATGCTTAGGAATTATAGGACAAATCTGAACAGAGAATACATAAAAGAGGGTGATAAGAAAAAGAAGTCAGCCCTTGAACAATGGAACTTCTTGGACAAAGAAGATTTGGACAATTTTGTTGCTTCAAGAAAATCTGAAGAATTCAAGGTATTAGGTGTCACTCCCAATTTAATTAATATACATTGTATTCACCTATTCAAGATTAACATTTAGTGATACTAACCAAATCATTAATGTGCATACTAACTAGGCCCTCAGTGACGCACAAAAAGCAAGGCGTGCACTGAATGTGCATGACCACACTATGGGTCCAAAAGGCTATGCAAGCGTTCACCAAAGACTACATGCGGAGTCTACGGCTACTCAGGATTTTGCTCCTACTCAGGAGTCTGCCACACCCATGCCTCACCATGATATCTGGATAGCTGGGAGGCAAAACAAGAAGGGTGAAATAAAGAAGCCCGTAACTGCTGAGGCGGCTGTGAAAATGGTAAAATACAACTCTTAGAGCAATCGTTTGAATATTGATTATTTGTGGTGTTAACTTACCAATTTTTGTTGATGGTGATTAGCGGGAGCTGCACGAGCATAGGAAACAAGGCACGCTCATCCCTCAGGGCACAAGGGATGAATTGATAGTTGCTCTGGGTAACCCAGAGCATCCTGGACGTGTTAGGGGTGCAGGCGCTGGTGTGGGCATCAAAGCATTCTTTGGGCCATCCCAGCGCAAACCCAGAGTGGGACTTTCTCAAGAAGAGGTAACCTATTCTTTTTTTAGAATGTTACTGCAAAAGGAAATTCAATAATAAGAAGCTAATGTTTCTTTTATCCATGTATAGGAGAATAAGAGAGTCGAGGATATAGTTGCTAAGAAGGTCAACGATGTAGTTGCTGAGAAGGTCAAGGAAGAATTGCTGCGGTGGCAGGCATCTCAGGCTTCCAATCAGCCTATGGCGACCCACTCTTCTCCTGATGCACAGACTGTGAGTAATCCTGGAGACCCATCGCCTAACACGTCTGCTGTAAGTATTGTTTATGACATTGTAGCTAGTCTTTTCAAGATGATATGTATATATGTATAACATTCTTTACGTAAATTTGTAGGCATTGAAGCCATGCCGCTTAAGAATACAAGACTATGTTGTTGCAAAGGCGCAGGCTTACCCGTCCCTTCCTGGGGAAAAGTTTCACGGGACTCCAATGCCACAGGGCTATGTTCATGTGGGCCCATTACGTGTGTTACCCGATTGGAGGGAAGCTACATTGCCATATCCCCACCCAGATATTGATACACTTGCTGAGGCAGAAGGTGGGGTCATATTGTGGCCCAAAGCAGATGTCGTCTACACTACTGAAATTGTAAGATAAATTTACATTGATTTAGACTGTTAATGTGTATATATGATGTCAACTGATCTGAAATTATATATATAGGTTAAAAAGAAGACACCAGGAGCACCTAGGCCTCCACCTCCACTTCCCGCATTACCAACTTGGGTTCCAACTGACCTAACATACCCGTTAGGTCCTGCTTGTAGGGGAATGGCATGTTGGCTACGGGCACATAATATACATTGCCCGATAATTGTTTCTTTAGATGCAGATTATGCAGGTCAATCATACGATAGCTCTTTATTTATACAAGATATTATTGAGTTGTTTATGTATGATTGGCTGAATACATCAATGATAGAGATATGGATAAGGTGAGATCTTGTTTATACATCCATATACCTTGTGTAAGATCCGGTGATCTGGTTTCTTATATATTAATGCATACGTAATACATGTTTTGCAGCTACTTAGTCGAAGATCATTGCAAACAATTTGCATTTGATCATGTGGGATTTTTGATTCCATCATTGATTAGTATGGTAGCTAAAGACCCTGATAATGTTCAACAATATTGTATAGATACTTTTACAATTTTTAGTCAGCAAAAGAAGACGATAATAATAGCTCCATTCAATGTCAAGTAAGTTTACTTTATTTATAATTTGGACTTAAGAAAATTCCATTTTTATTGTGCATTTTGAGTTATTAATTGTTAACTTTTTACCTCTAGCGGTAAAGATTGGGAGTTACTAGTTATTAATTGTCCCCGGGACGTTCACTGTTTATTATCTAGATCCCGCGGGAAGTACATTAAACACTAAAATTGGACACGTAATGAGAATGTCATTATTCTGGTGAGAAATATTTCATTTTTGTATCTGTTAACATCTGTTATTACATTACTATTTACTTATGTAATTTACTGTGTTATATTAACATGTAGGGGTTTAGATGCATTCAAAAAGGCTGGAGGAACGGTCCCAAGGAAAAAGAACCAGCCAATAAATTGGCAGAACGTACAAGTAATTTCCCGACTCCAATGTATATATTATTGATGTGAATTGTGCTTAGTTGTATTATTTTGTATGTTTCAATTTATAGTGCGCTACACAAGACAATGGATGGGCATGCGCATACTATGTGATGTGATTTATGCAGATGATTATCAAACATGTCGCATTGGACATCGATACCATACATGAGGTATTCTATATAGTCTCATTAGTTAGTATGAAATATATCAATCTTATTTTTATATTATTACTTATATATATACATCATTCTCTTTGCAGGTGTTTAAAACTGACAACACTATAGGTAAACGCTTAAAAAATATACATGCTCTATATACGATGAAAGCATTAAATGAAATAAGAGAAGAATGGGCAAAAGCCATACAAGCAGTGGCAACTGTAAGATATAATTGGGATGTTGATAGCGATAATGAATGATACTTTGTAAATGAATATTTCTGAATGTTAATACATGTATTTGAATGTTTCTATATGTGTGAATGTGAGAATTGAATTGATGTCTGAATGTATCTACTTGTGTAAAATTTTCTTTGGGACTTTTGCAGGTTTCTGGCCTGTTTGTAGGCTGATATCAATGGATGTCGTAAACCTGCAGTTCAGAAAACTAAACTGCAGGTTCTCATCTTGCTGACCAGCCACAGCAGGCCTGCAAACTGATATGAAAAAAAAAATAGATATAGGTGTCGGTTATTTACAGAAAACCGTCAGCAAAGACCTACAGCGTCGGGTTTCTGACCAAAACCGACGCCTAATGTGGCAACAGCCGTACTGGAAATGGCGTCGGCTGTTTGTGTCAAACTGACGCCTATTTAACATATAGGCGTCAGTCTTTTAGTAGATAACCGACGCCAAACTGGTTCGCGCTACAGAAAACAGCGTCATCTAGGACACTTTCTGCATCAGTTACCAAGTAAACACCGACGCTATAGTCCATATAGGCGTCGGTCTTTTAGTAGATAACCGACGCAGAATGTGTCCTAGATGACGCCGTTTTCTGTGGCACGAACCCTTTTGGCGTCGGTTATCTACTAAAAGACCGACACCTATATGTTAAATAGGCGTCGGTTAAAAAACCGACGCCGAAGTGTTCGACCTTTAGTGGCGCCCACATAGGCGTCGGTCAGAAACCGACGCCAAAGGGGGTTAAACAACCGATGCCAAAGGCTGTTTCTGTAGTAGTGCACATTGAAGAGAATTATACACTCATTTCCATTTAATCAAAATATATGATTGCTAATTGTCCAAAATGTTTGATAATATTATGTGAGTATGTAGAATATCAAATTAGAGGCCAATGTCATATTTTTAGGGTAGGCATTTGAAAGGCTAAAATTGATGTTGTAATATTTGTATAGTGCATTTTGTTAACCTTTAGTTGATATAATGAACCACACAACCTAAATTTTTGTAGGTTTGTTGCTTATACAAAAAGAAAAATGGTTTAAATATCCCAAAAAGTAATTATATGTGTAATTTATTTAAGAAAGGAAACCAAGAAAACTTTCTGGATATTTTTTGTCCTACATAGAATAAACATCAAAACTAGAATGGATTGATATATAATCCAGAAATCATATGATAGAATTTGGTCAGAGTGCATATGGAAGGCTCCAAGCAGTAGTTTATCCTTATTAACAAGAGCTATAAAGTGGTTTACTATCTAAATTTTAGTATTTATGGTTACTTTTTTACAATATCCTACGAGGGCTAATGTGTTATCCTGCTACTACTATAACACCTAACTGGTTTCGCTATCTGTAAACATGTGTCCGCAAATTAATTTAGATATGCATGCATGAGTGATTGCCGAAACTATGTCACAAATAAGAGTACAAACTTTGTATTGTTAACAAGCATGTTTACCTCTCTAGCACCGGGGATCGGCAAGATTAGCGGGCCAACCAACATCCTACTCTTTCAAGTGCCTCCATCTTCCTGGTTTAATGAAGAAATCTTTAATATGTTTTATAATTCTCGAGTTTTTACCATATAAATGTTACATTGTTTAGGTGTAAACGTCGTTACATGCAACAACAAACAGTTGCAAATAATTAACAATTGCAGGTAGATCAAGATAAGATATACAAGAATAAAACATTGTAGGAGAACATAAATAAAAGAGTAAGAAACTCCTGACGTGATCATCCCGTTGAGAAACAAGACATGTATATTTATATACATATATACTTAGAGAAATCATTACCTTGCAATCCTTTGGATAAGCGATGTTCTTTCAGTCCATCCAGTCATTAAGAATGCAACAAAGTCTATATCCTTAGCTCATCTCGCTAATGTTTGACAGCAAGTCATTTATCTAATCCCACTGTTGTTAGACGTCGATAGCATTGCTTGTTACGTTGATGACTAACGCACGTCGTTTGGCTGTCATGTAACAAATGGCTTCATGTCGTTTGGCTCATTTGGTTCACGCTAGATGCCGAGTTGCTCTGCATGTCTGTTTGCATTTAACGTCGCTCTTCCGACACGTCAATTTGACGCCAAAACATTTACACCACCAGTGTAGCTCAGCGATCGCATGTACCACCACCCAGACAGATCATGTCAAAGGAATATAAGGACAACATTGTTCATTTCGTTCAGGAGAAGGATCTCCATGAGACAACTTTTCTGAATACTTGATTCGTTCCAAAGACAAATCTCCACAAAGCAGCAATTCAGACGAGTGAAGGGAAAGAAGAGAAACACTCCGTCAAAGGGACACATGTCTCGTCTCTTGCAAACAGCAACTGACGGCTGTGTGTTATGTGGAGAGAGGCTGAATTTATTGTGTGTCCAACCCTAATGATATGTTTCCCTTTTTATAACCCTTTTACGCCCTACGTCCTAATCCTAGACGGACACAATCACTCGATCACTCTTATATACGAAACGTACATGTCTATACCGTTAAGGAAAATAGACCATTAATTATATAAATAATTAACTTCATCTCTTATTCACATAACGGAATGTGGCTGAACTGTTTTGGAAAGATACAATTAATTAAATCAATAATTAATAATGTAGTTATCCTTTTATACAAAAGGAGTAACTTACGTTCCTTTCCATTATGTACTCACTGCACTACATTGAGCTTAACCCATGCTAAATAATAACTGCAAAAGCTATATATCCAGCAATCCCCCACAAAATCCAATGTGTAGTGCCCTGCCAAATCGTCCTCCATACTATGCTTTCAGTAGATACCTTTCGGTTTGAATCTACCTGAGTTATCCAACGTAGATTCCCACAGGAACTAAGTAAACTAAAGTCTTGAACTTGAACCTTGGTTGCAAGAGTATCGGTTGGTAACAACATAATAAAGACATGGTAGTAAAGAAGTAAAACGATGCATTAAAGGCCATGCATCCTAATCAGGGAATCATGATTGATACAGGAAACAACCCTATTCCTTGTTGCGGCCCACACAACATCAATCACTTAGTTGAAGTCTCCAAGGATGTACTGCTAGCATCCTGTCCTAGGACTTGACTCCATTCAGAGACTAATCTCTTACTAACTTGCAGCTTATGACACTAAACCGGTTTTCAGGGGAGAGACACACAGATGCATGAAGCATCAAAGATAACTTTACATAGTGTCATCAATTCACCCGACAGCTTGTTATTACCACATTAAACCCTATTCGTGGGATATCCACTCTTTTGAGTTGGGTTGCTACTGCCTATGAATAAGAAGGGGTTTCAATCCCATCCCCAACCTGAATTTCTCAACTAATGCCATATTAAGACATATAGTCAAAAGATTGGCTTTATAAGAAAAAAGGTACGTATGTAGTCAAGCCTTGACCCCACAAGACACTAACTCCCTTACAGACATAAGTCTGACTTGGATGTGTCAATGTTTTTTTAATTATACTTGTCAATCTTTATATCTTTTATAGTGGTATTGTTATTAATATGAAATGAAATTGCAGGAATCATATTTATTTTCAATAGCTAACTTAGATTAAAATCTATGCATCCATTCAACTTCCAATTCAATTTCATATATAAAACACCCAACTAAGCTTCAGAAGAAGACCAAGACAATCCATAAAACAATACATTTTCTTATTAGGAAAATATATCACAAGACACCATTACTCCTAGAGTTCATGACAAACCGGCATGCATTATTATATCCTTCTACTACCAAAGGATATTTGTCATAATGAAGTCAAGGTAACGCGTTCCCTTTACAGACCTCAATACTCTATCAAGAGATTTCTAAATGGGTCTTAGCAGGATCATTGGTGTATCTACTCAATTTGCACACAATAAACATAATGTATGTACATGTGTGGTTCTTAAGATACATCAAACTTCCAATATCTAGAAAGTATCATAATTAATTCATTAGAACTTCAGTCATGATCTTATACAAGACATTTTGATGATTTCATATAGACTCTTAACATAGTTGCATGATGTGTACTCAAACTTCTCTAGTATCCTCTCAATATAATGAGACTTTTAGAGAGTTATACCATCGATAAACCTCATGAT
Organism: Alisma plantago-aquatica; assembly: GCA_963693085.1. Taxonomy (NCBI): domain Eukaryota; kingdom Viridiplantae; phylum Streptophyta; class Magnoliopsida; order Alismatales; family Alismataceae; genus Alisma; species Alisma plantago-aquatica. The sequence goes on along the minus strand of OY856409.1, from coordinate 1,374,403,344 downwards.
TTTAGGCCTTAAAATCACATAAATGAATCTTATATATATTTCATCTAAAACTTGTTACATAAGAATGATAGTCTAATTTATTACTTTTATATTGGAAACAAAACATCATCTATGTATAACAACATGAATCAACCATTGACAATTTTTACAATAGATACATTTATCAAAATTATTAGAAATGAAGCATTTCATTGATAGTACTCTATCAAACATCTCATATCATTGCTTATGAGCTTGTTTCAAGCCATGCAATAGCTTTAATAAATTTACATACATTTATGCTCATTCCTACAATGCACAAATCCATCAGGTTGTTCCACATATATATATCTTCTCATGAATATTAGCATGTAAGAATACGGAATTCTCATTCATTTATTGAATATGAGATTATATGTGACAACCAATGCCTTAAGCATTCAGATTGTGTTCATATAGGAACCATAGAATATGTATCAAAATACTTTATTCCTTCGGAGTGTAAAACCCTTAGCAACTAGTCTAGTAAAGTACATTATTGATTATCTAGTCTGAATTTAGTTTCATCTTAAGGATCCATTTACTAACAACTTTAGAACAACTAGAAGACAAATCTATAAATTCCCACAATTGATTTGAGAGAAATTATAAGATTTCTTTGTTAACAAATTCTTTCCAAAACTAAGCTTTTGGAGAATCCATAGCATGTTTTGAAAAGAACAAGATCATCTTTGATATTATAAGTGAGAAACTCACTTCTATCATCCTTGAAAATCTTAGTATGTTAACTTCTCCTTTGTTCAACCATTTCATCAGAATCAATAAATTCAGAAATAGTAAATTCTAAGTTGCCCCCAACATTTCTCATCCTTTCTATGTGCTCGATAAAAGACCATGGGTATGATGAATCTTTTATGAGATATTTCTTTAGATACCCCCATTTTTCATGGGAAACACATTATAACAGAATGTCGTACATAATATCACAATTGTATAAACCTTATAGCCTAAGATTTCAGATTTTACAATCATAAATCTAAAGGCGTAACTTGTCTTTACATGACCCAGTAAAATGACATCAACCGTTTTAAAAAAATAGTTTCTTGTCTTTTGTGTTTAGAGACATATACCTTAGTAAAAATGTCCCCACATTTGAAGATATTAAAGGAACAATTCTTTCTCAATCAATAACTCAATCAGGCTACTCTTATTATGTCTACATAAAACTTTATTCAAAATTTGGCAAGCCATAGTCAAAGTTTCTTTCACATATGTATGAGTAAACTTGTGGTTTGGAGAAAGTTATTAGCCATTTCAATAAGTAATTAGATTTTATATTCTACAATCCCAATAAATCATAGTGTATACGGAGCAACAATCTTCATGAACTACACAGTGGAGTTGTTAAAATTCTAACAAACAAGTTCATTCTTCCCATCAGACCTTAATCATTTAAGTACCTTAGTAGTTTGAGTTTTAGCTTCCATCTAAAATATTTTGAATTTTCTAATGTCTCAATTTTACTTTTAAGTAAAATGACATAACAATATCTACACAAATCATCCACATATGTTATAGAATAACAATTTTCAGTTCCTATTAATAACTTCATTAAATTTACAGATGTAATGGTGAACTAAATCTAGAATTTCAGAATTTCTATTATAAAAAAAATTTCTTCTAGGCAATTTAGTTTACATATATATTTTACATCTTTCAGAATTAATGTCAGATTTTGGAACCAATTTATGATTCATCATTTGTTTCATTGAGACAACAAAATATGTCTCAAACAATAATGTTATGTATTAGATGAAATAAGATTCATGCATACAGAACTATATTAATTCAAATATTAAATTGCAATTTGAAATATATTCAGTAAGAATCTTAAACTAGTTCTCCATGTTACACAAATATCACTTGCTAAAGAATATAGTATCACGAAGGTATGTAATAATAACTTATTACATTTTATAGTCTATTACAAAGTCATCTCATTTAATAATCGAGATTTTAGGTTTTAAAGACACATACCCATCATTAAGGTTCAAGAAAACAATTATCTAATTGTAATCTCCTTAATTTCAGATGTGGCAACCTTCTATCTTTTGTATATAAAGGACATATTTTATTCTTAGCCATAGATATATGAACTATCTTTAATTTCTTATCATTGGTCTTAGCACTAAAATTAACTGCCAGGTAAGAACTGACATGTAAGTTGATATTTGTATCTTTCGGGTGTACGTCTTGTTTATTAATGTCTAACATGAGACCGCTCATTGTCATTCTCCTTTATATTTGAGATATATGTCAATCGAATTCCTAAAATATTAGGAATATCTCAAATATAGACATAATAACAAAATTTTCAAGCAATTAATACATGCATGTAGAATTTAGTACACCAAGAATTAAAATATTAATTACTTGTTCAAGAATAGATTTACCTCTACTAAATAAAATATTAAGAAATATTATAAACTTTGAAACACAACACTGTTTTAGTACCCTTATTCTTAGTTTTATATTTTATTTCTACCATCCCTGTACAATGTTATGAAAATAAGCAATACTTACTAAGAGTATAAATTGTACAGTTTGTATTTTTCAACACAAACAAAATTAACTCTTTGCATCTCGTATCAGCCTTTTTCCACATTGTTGGGATCAGTTTTATTTAGTACCAGTTGTTCCTATTATTCATACCCATATATTATGTCAATTATATATTCAACATTGCTAATATACAACGTTCGAAACAATAAATTTCAAGCATATGTTTATTGTTAATTCTAGCGCACGTACCGTGATCACCATTGTTAATTAATGACAAAGATTGATTTCTTTAAGATTGTTAGATTGTTTAGGTGTAAACGTCGTTACATGCAACAACAAATAGTTGTAAATAATTAACAATTGCAGGTAGATTAAGATAAGATATATAAGAATAAAACATTGTAGGAGAACATAAATAAAAGAGTAAGAAACTCTTGACTGGATCATCCATTGAGAAACAACACATGTATATTTATATACATATATACTTAAAGAAATCATTGCCTTACAATCCTTCAGATAAGCGATGTTCTTTCAGTCCATCTAGTCATTAAGAATACAACAAAGTCTATATCTTTGGCTCATCTCGTTAATGCTTGACACCAAGTCGTTTGTCTAATCCCACAATCTTCGATAGCCTTGCTTGTTACGTTGATGCCTAATACCACATCGTTTGGCTGTCTGCTTGTGTTTAACGTCGCTCTTCCGGCATGTCAATTTGACGCCGAAACATTTACACCACTAGTGCAGCTCAGCGATCGCAAGTACCACCGCCCACATAGATCGTGTCAAAGGAATAGAAGGACGACGTTGTTCGTTTCGTTCAGGAGAAGGATCTTCATGAGACAACTTTTCCGAATGCTCGATTCGTTCGGAAGACAAGTCTCCACGAAGCAGCAATTCAGACGGGCGAAGGGAAAGAAGAGAAACACTCCGTCAAAGGGACACATCTCTCGTCTCTTACAAACGGCGGCTAACGGCTGTGTGTTATGCGGAGAGATGCTGAATTCATTGTGTGTCCAACTCTAATGACATGTTTTCCTTTTTATAACCCTTTTACGCCATACGTCCTAATCCTAAACGGACACAATCACTCAATGACTCTTATACACGAAACGTACATGTTTGTACCGTTAAGGAAAGGAGACCATTAATTATAGAAATAATTAATTTCATCTCTTATGCACATAACGGAAAGTTGCTGAACCGTTTTGGAAAGATACAATTAATTAAATCAATAATTAATAACATAGTTATCCTTTTATATAAGAGGAGTAACTTAAGTTCCTTTCCATTATGTACTGACTGCACTACATTGAGCTTAACTCATGCTAAATAATAACGGTAAAAGCTATATATCCAACAATAACTTAAAAAATTAAGTTTATGCCAACACCTTTCGCCTTTTATCCTAGAAATTTATTATTATACCTTCTATATAAGTAATTCACAAGAGTTTCGGAGCTCATTGGAACTTTTCATTTTTTGTAGACTCCGCTGATTCAAACGACAAGCTCTTAGGGGGGTTGCTATCTTTAGAGTTTGACGAAGGACATTGTTTAAGCCGATATCAATCTTTTATGTATCGCAAACCCTCACATTACAAACCTTCATCCTACCTGATGAATATTCTGAGGGATTACGAAGCTCTCCATAGAAAATGTGGACCTGGAAGTGAACTGTATAACAAGACCGTTAACCAACTCAATACTGGAATGCAAGTACATACTCTGGATAGCACACAGTGGTCTGGGAAACAGGATGTTGGTTCTTGCCTCCTCCTTCCTTTATGCCCTTCTAACGGGGAGGGTCTTACTCGTCCAGAGTACTGCTGAAATGGATGATCTCTTCTGTGAGCCTTTTCCTGATGAAACATGGTTGTTGCCATTGGATTTTCCTCTGCAACCTATCCATAAGTTTAATAAAGAGTCTCCTGAAGCCTATGGAGGAAGCATGCTGAAGAATGGGGTCCTTGATAGCAATGCAGGCAACAATTCCACTGTATCACTATCTGCATATGTTTATGTCCACCTAGTTCACAATTATGGTTCGGCTTGGCCCCCGGGGGTCCCGAGTTCGAATCCTACCGTTGCGCAGTGTATTTACCAACCTCTTGGGTCATCCGGTCTCTGGCACCTGTTTGGGGGGGGGGGGGGGGGGGGGGCTTCGGCCCCTGCAGATCCAAAAAAATTATGGTGGTCGAGATAGACAATTCTTCTGCGATCACGACCAATATGTGCTTGACAAATTCGCATGGATGATTGTTAGATCTGATAACTACTTCGTCCCCTCACTCTTTCTTATGCCTAAATTTGACGAACAATTAAGCCGCCTCTTTCCTGAAAAAGACACTGTCTTTCATCATTTGGGTCGCTACTTGTTTCACCCTACGAATCCGGTATGGGGCTTGATCACTAGATATTATCAAGCGAGATCAAGCTTATCTCGCAAAGGCAGATGAAATAATTGGTATACAGATTAGGGTTTTTAAAAGAGAATAGACAGCCACTACATCGTTTATTAAACTAAATTCTTCACTGCACGTCTACAGAGAAGTTGCTACCACAAGTGAATCTCAAGGCGTCCACGTCCTCCAATGTCACGGGTAAGAGAAAGGCTGTGTTGCTGACGTCTCTAAACTTCAATTACTATGAAAAGTTAAGGACCCTGTACTGGGAAAATCCAACTTCCAATGGTGATATCGTTAGTGTATATCAGCCCAGCTATGAGGAGAAGCAACGAACAGGGAAACAAACACATAATATGAAAGCTTGGTCAGAGATTTATCCGTTGAGTTTTAGTGACATTCTGATAACTAGTGCCAGGTCCACATTTGGCTACGCAGCACAAAGCCTTGGAGGGCTGAAGCCTTGGATTCTACTTAGCCTAGACAACTAAACCGTGCCCTATCCACCCTGTCGTTTAGCCATGTCAATGGAACCCTGCTTCCATGCTGCACCTTCACGTCAATGCAACTCTAGAGGCCAAGACATAGGGGCGGTTGTACCTTATGTTCAGCACTGTGAAGACGTAACTTTGGGTCTTAAGTTGGTTAACCGAGATGCGCGGTAGACGTGATTGTGTTTTAGACCAGTAAAACAAAAATTAGGTTTAATTCATTTTGTATCATCTTCCTTGCAGCCAATGTGAGATGTAATATTACAACCACGGGTTTTGAGTAAAAATGTCAAAATATTTTGGGAAATTTCAACGAATCATGGAATTTTTTTAATGTGTGCCGTATTCTTACCACTTTGCACAAATTAGATGCCGCATTCATTTTAAGACACAGGATTGTGAATAGGCCAACCCTTCTTACGTTTGAGAAATTTTATTTATATATATACAACAAACTGCCCCATTGCTCCACCGGGTGAAGTTTCCCCGTCACAGAAGGGCAGAACTAGCCCGCGACTAGAAAATTAGAAACGCATACGGTTTGCTCTGACCAGCACTCCCCTCAAGTAATACGCCAAAATCAAGTCGAGTTGAAACAAAGACTTATCGAAAGCCCTAATTAACTAAACGCTTTGGCATGTTATAGTAGGTACAATGTATATGTTATCTAGAAAGCGTTGTAGCCTACAGACCAGCATTGTCATCAGGGGCGGAACTAGAAACTGACAACAGGGGGCTGAGTTATATTTACCTGCTATTAGTTGAAATAGAAGGGGCTGATTGTAAAAAATTTCAAGTTATTATGACAAAAAGTGTCTTTCACGCTTTGGCACGTTTGTAGTAGGTACCATGTATATGTTATCTAGAAAGTGTTGCAGCCAAAAGACTAGCATTGCCGCCACGGACGGAACTAGAAACTGACAACAGCGAGTCTGAGTTATATTTATCAACTATTAGTTGAAATAGGAGGGGCTAACTGTAATAAATTTCCTGTTATTATGACAAAAATTGTCTTTCTTGAGAATTGAACACAAGCCTATACTATATGTAAATGGTGTATCTACTAATCGGCCTACACCTTTTATTTGACCACTATTTGCAAACCTTTATATGTATAAAATATTAACGACAAACATACACATATACACATTACTTTGGATTGTTTGTGTGTGTGTGTGTGGGGGGGGGGGGGGGGGGGGGGTTGGTGGTGGTTAAAGCCCCGTCAGTCCCCTTGGCTACGCCCCTAATTGCCACATTGATCTATTCTGCACTTACAGGAAATGCACTGCTTTGAGGAATATTAAAATTATTTTATAAAACATGAGGTTCTCAAAGACACTTTTATATTCAACCAATTCTTAAGTGACTATATTTTGTTTTTTCTCGGGGAAGTTATTAGCCTTCATTCACGTTGTAATGCATGTACTAAAGTACATATAATGATTTCCATTAACCTTGGTATAACACATACCATTAAATAACCAATAAATATGTGAAACAACAAGAAAGAGGTTACCGACTATATGTGTATATTTAGTTAAAATGGGTTGGGAATGCATTGTTGAATGATTCAATGCATCATTATATAGAAGACTATTCACTTTAGGAAGGTGAAATCTCAAAATACGTCGAAGTAGCTTAATTAGCTTTATTTTCCAAGTGAAATCCTGACCAGGAAAATCAATGATTCATACCAAAGATCCATCAAATTGCTAGTCCATATATAAATTTAAGAAATTTTTAAGATAAATCTCTATCAATTTTCGTACTGCTAACCTTTTAATCCTAAAATCCTTGAAATTGATATTGAGGTATCTAGATTTATATGCAAAAGACTTGACTAAGCCATCAGGAACAAGTGTAGCCTTATTCATCATCATCATTAATAGTACGTTCATCCATATGTCTTTCATTCTAGTCTAGATACGATTGTAATGAGGAGGAGGCTGCATCCTACCACTACTACTCCAAATTCCACGGGTTTAGATTTACTATTACACTTTATTGTTATGGAGGTTGTTCTGGAAAATCTTAACCATAATCTACCCCACAACTCACTCCTAAAAAAAACCAATTGTGTGTAACTAGGATAGAGATAAATGCAACACATCTGGAATAAAAGATTAGGTGTAGGGAATGTAGGGCTCCAACCCATCCCTAGAAAAGTTGATTGGGTATTCCTACGGAAGATATTAGATACAACAAGTCTGGAACAAGGAATTATGAATAGGAAATTTGAACCCTAGAGTTTTGGTATGACCGATTTTTATTAAATGGCCCTTTTCGTAAAACCCAGGAGGCGCTTTAGTTATGTGCCCACCCATTGCATATATGACAGGATGACGACCTCAGATACAGATCACTACATATGACCCCTCCTCTTTAAGATAAGTAATTGAATACTCTCAAAACACTTCTGAAAAACCTCTTCATTAGATTGTTGTTTTAATTATTTCATGGAAAAATGGTCAGCTGGGTGGTTCTGTTCCCTCTTCCTATTCTATTGATGTACATATGATCTTGACGGTCTCAGTAATGTGAAATGTGACATTATCTTGTTGAAGTCACTAATAATTCTACATGTGTTTTCCTTCATGAGTTCATTCGCAGACAAACCTAGGAGTACATCTCACAACTCCCCTTCCAGACGGTCCTTTCCCTATTGCTTCTTTGCTCCTCTTGGCAGACAATCACCCTAGAGTTAATCTCTAATTATAAATCTCATAGCCTATAATTTTTTTCTTTCATTAGTGATGTTGTCTATGTTTTGCACCCTACACCAGACGTGGCGCCTCCCGTTACTCAGCTCCTAGTTGTGGACATAAGTCTTTTGTGTTGCTTGTTCACATTAAAACAAGTTCTATGATCTTTGCTCCCTACTTGCAATCCACAATGAGTTTGCCAAACTACAGCCTTTCTCCAGAAAGATATTGTGATTTGTATTCTTCTAGATTAGCCAGCACGTGACTGTAAATAAGGATTCCCAACTCTTGCTTGACTTCTACTTTTTTGGATTATACTCTAGACATTTCCTTATATATTGATGCTCATAAGATTCCCTTTTATGGGGTACCAGTGCCAGCCACCCCACACATTGTATGGTTACAATCATCTATCACGTAGGGTGCTTTTAGATTATTTCCCACATCCCTATATGTCACTTTTCACCATCTTCCTCATGAATCTAATTACATTCATTGGGATGAACTCCATTTTAAGATTTTTTGATACCAAATATATATAGTATTGAGGGTCGACCATGACTATTTTTAAGATGGGTGTTCCTTAGATTGAAGAATTTTTTATTTAGATATGAATTCTTTTCAGCTAAGAAGCGGTATAAGATATACAATTGATTACTATGCAGTTACATGAGTTCAATTATGATGAATAATCAAGATAGGTATTTACAGGGTTAAACATCCATTTCCTGATGTACATGAGTACAAATGGTTGCATAGTGACCCATTGAGTGCATCATAATCATATGTAGCCAATTGAAGTTGTTTTGTTACAAGTAAAGGTCAAATAATTATTATACCAGACCAGAGTACCGTGGGGAGATGGCTTAAGGTGTGTGTTGGCGAGTCTGAATGGGGTCAATTCTTATTTTGGCATGTCTTGCATTTGTAGTTGTGTTGATGGTCTCTTCGATGGATTTGGGTCAACTGTTGTTGCAGGGATGACTTGAAATGGGATTGTAAAAAGTGCCCCATAACAAATGTCTTATTTTTTCTGTGAGTCTATCATTTATTGCAAGGATGAATAACCACTATCTTATTCATCTGCCTTTTTAATCCAGCTCAGTTCAATTCAATAGTAAAAAAATATATGAAGTAATTTGATTAGTTAGACTTGATGGTCAAAGTTTGGATATTATGCATCAACATTATTGAATTGTTTATTACCTAATATAGAACCTTGAATTCAATTTTCAAGTGTTGTCGAGCTTCTTACCAAAATATGTGCAGATTTGATGTTTGATAAGATGATGAGGAAATAGTTGGATGATTTCAATTACTTGAATATTTTCAAACTTAGATCTATAACAAATTAGATGTCAAGCAACATTCTAGTTTAGTGGCATATGTGTCAATGGATGCTTAATCCAATATGAGATGTCCTTGGGGATTAGAAGGTGCAGACTTCATCTCCAACCTCTAGCTAGAATCTAAAATAGAGTGGCCACATATTGTTTCCTCTCTATTCGTTAAACTTTGAGGGGTTTCATATATTTTCAAGTGAAGAGATGGTTGTAGTTTGTTTAGATCTACTGAACAAGATCGAGAATAGGTGATGAGGTGGCTTAGAGTAGAACAACGACCACCAACTCCTCACTCTTTCACCGAATACACTAGTAACAACCCTTGAGTGAAGAGGTGAGGAGAAGGTCTTCTCGTGTGGATCTTAGTTAGGAAATACCACCATTGAGGTCTTGGACTTCCTCCCAAGTTTGTGTGCTCTCTATAAATGCTTCCAAGCATCTTGTCAAACTCTATTTCTCTATAGAGAAGGATAGATGTTTGACGGGGCTAGATCAAGCCTTCCCCATGACAAAGAAGGTATTATCTTATGATCCTAGAGGGGGTGTACTACTTCTTAAAGTCATTCCAAAGTAGGTAAGTGTAAGGGGAACGAAGCCCCAATTGTGTAGTATTTGCTTCATCGTGACCGTGGGAATCCAATTATGCAAGTAGGAAGTGCTTGCCACCTTCATAAACAAGTCTAGATGATGGTCTCATAGACCTCACATGTATTTATGGAAATAGGAGAAGATGAGGGGGATGATTGCTTGACCAATATCTCACTAGAGTTCTTTATGGCATCACTACAAGAAGCTCGAGGAATATTGAAACAAAGGATGCAAATGAGAGGGATAGTCACTGGGAGAAAGAGGTTAGATTGGGCCCAGACACCTATTAGATTGACCAATTCACTCGATGTAGAGTGAACCACTGGAGGAGCTACCCCCACATCCGTTAAAGGGACATGGTGGGGATCTAGGCATCGTTGGGATATATTTGAAAAGTTCTTTTAACCATGGAATGTTTTTTTTATTTAAGCTAGGAAGTATTCATATTCATCCTACCCTCCTCATGTAGGTCAAATTGACAAATAAGAATCAAAACTCCGCTCATAGAATCGTAGTATCTTTTCAAAGCCCACCCTATGCACCTTAAAAGAAAGCAAAAAATACCAAGAACGTATACCCGCTTAACTATATGTACAAACAATATCTATATAAGGAGTTCCATGCCTTTCCAATATCTACAACCCTTTAATATGCATCGATAGTAGGAAGGGATCAATAATTACAATATCTTCCTACAAAACACAACCACATCTTCCAAACTCTCTGGACACGTTCTTGATAAGCATGGGTACATGAAAACTAATGATGTCAGAGTCATGAATGATCTTCTTAATCTCTCTAACATGTAATAAAAGTTTTCATGGGCAGGGAGAGCAACCCCATAACATATTCAAGATATGTGTTACCTCTGTATCTATCACCTAAATATTAAGATTCTTATCATCTAAAAAATTTATAGAAATAATCATGCCTTAAAGATGCACTTCAATGTAATTCTACCCATTCAACTAATACATGAACACCAATGCAAAATACCCATGGTTGTTGTGAACAATGTCATCCACCATCTCCTTTTAGTTTTGTTGTGTTGTACAAAACCAATGTCAATGTTCAATTTTAGGTTTGCCACATTAGGAGGGGACCATCTCAACAACCTGACATGACACAGAGGGAGCCTCAGCTCATTAAAACCATAATTTGCAAGGGATTGATAAAACTTGGGATCTTCATTTCCAAAAAAAAACTTTGTTTCTATAAGGCATGGCTCGTAATAGCAGTAATGGAATTTCATGGATTCGAAAAAAGTGATTTGGATGCATCCAATCTAGCCTAGAACCTATATTTCCAAATGGACCACCAAATGAGAGAAGATAACTGTATATAAATCCAACCATGTAGATTCTTCTTGGAATGATGCGCTTGACAAACTTTGAAAAAGTAGAGAAGTATTGTTCAAAACCATAGTCATCCTCTAAGAGTATATCTACAATTTTTTTCCACTAGAAGAGAGAAACATCACTATCAAGGAAGAGATGTTGCATAGACACTTTCATAGGAACATCACAACATTAGCAGTAGAAGGCCAATGGGATATGACATATAATGATTTTATCATTAGTGGGGACTGCCTTTCTGGGGAATCATCAATAAGATTTTCTTTTCTCTATGATAGTTGGACCCTTTCAAAATCCACAAATATTGGGGAAGACCACAACAGAGTTAGTGATAATGTTCTTCATAGACTTCATAAAGAGCTTGATCGAGAAATCTTGGGTTTAGAGAAAGAAATCATTGATGTCTGAAATATACAAATGTGAAGAAAGGATCATATGAATGCTCTCCACATTAATAATATGAGATAGTGATGGAAAATCCCATCCTATGTCTTTGATCTAGAAATATAATACTTTAAATTCAAGGGTAATGTCACTTTGACTCAATGCAAAGGTTTGCAATGGTTGTTGGCACCATCTACTATCCAAGAATGGGATGTTTCCTCTTCCAATTACCCAATGACAATGAGGATTAATGAGAGGGAAGAACTTCCAGACCTTGCACCAAAAGGATGAGGAGAATGATCCTAGCTTGAGATGAGAGGGGTAGCCACCAGTATGTTTTGTATAAGTAATGTTGTATTTTTCCTTGAAACAAGTTGTCAACTCGATATCCCCATTAGAATATCCCAACATGCTTTATAACGGAAATACTTCACAACTAGTTGGATAGATATTAGTCCAAGTTTGCCAACGGTAGTTGTCCTAGTGATCAGGTCCCAAGTGACCCAGGCGTGCCTTTGGTTATTTGAGTGGTTCGCCCAAAGGAAGGAGGAGAAAACAACATTTATACTCTTCATTATTCTAGAGGGAATGTCTGTTGAGTCATCATATAAAGAGAAAAGATAAAGTATGGATGATCTAAAACTTCTTACCAGTGAAGGATAGGGACTTTTAAATCCATGAGACTACTTTCTTCATGATCTTTCTCTTTAAAGTATTCAAAATGAGAAATCTACATTTTTCCTTACATAATTGACACATTGAGGTAGATTAAGGACTCAAACATGGATGGCACATTCAATGAGTTTGCAAATTGATCAATGAGTCTAGAGTAAATGGTTCAAGTCATACACCTTGACTTGAGCCTATTCACCTTTTATCTAGTAGAGATCCCGTACTCATTAAGAATAGAGTCATTTATTTTGAGTGAATCATCAGATGACCTTGAGCATAGAATGATATCATTAGCATAAAGTAAGATGGAAGGGGAATCTCCTTTACCCCTGGTTATGAATCTAGCAATTTTTTTAGTATTCACTACTTCATTCATTCTTTTATGTAGCATTTCTTTAAACAAGATGGATAGAAAAGGAGAAAGAGGGTTTCCTTGCTTAAATCCTTTGTGCATTGGGAAAAAACCTATTATGAAGTTATTCAAAGTGACAAACATCCACATCTATGAGAAGAAGCTCAACCATAGATCCATTGTAGCATGTGTCATACCAAATCTACTAAGTATTGCAAAAATATAGCTCCAATTCATCATGCATAAAACTTCAGACATATCATATTTTCATATGAAATTTGGGCATTCACCACCTACTAATGTCATGCATTTGTTCTTTTAACAAGTGAATATCATGGATAATATCTATGTTCTTAACATAAGCACCTTGTTCTTCTACAATCAATAAGGAAATGAAAGAGGAATGCCTATTAGAAAAATTTTCACCAAAATATGTAGAGACACATTCTCTATAAAAATGGGTTGGAAATCCATCATGAGGTCATGAGGTTGATTGGACTTGGGGTTCATAGAGATCCTAGTGCATAAGAGGCTCCTATGGCACCAGACTCCTTTGAAGAAGAAATTAGCAAGATCCATGAAATCATTTTTAATTGTATCCCAAGATGCAAGGTAGAGACTAAGAGAGAAACCATCATGACCAAGAATGACACCCTTGTAAAGTATCTTTATAGTTTACAATATTTCAATTTCAATGTGTGAAGCAATAAGAGACATGCTGCCATTAGCTAAAGGATAGGCGGGATTAGGAACAAAACTGTTTAGTTTTCATCTGAATAAGTACATGCTTCTGCATGTAGAAGCCTACAAAAAATCTAGTTGTAGCATGTGCCATTGGAAGAGGGTCATGTAAGATGTAGCTATTTTGGGAGCATCAAATGAGTGATGGTGTTGTGTTTACATCTGGCCTTGGTGACAACATGATAGAAACTGGTGTTGTACTCTTCCTATGCTAAGATTCCTTCCATCTCTTTTTCCATTTTAAGAAAAATGAGCTCACTATGTTGTTTAGGGTTCTCATCAATCTCAATCTGAAGTGTGTGTAGATATCATTTAGGCATCTCTTCTTATGGTGTATGTTTCCAAAGACATCAAAATTACACACCTTGAGAGTTTACTTAAGGTGTTTCATCTTAGCAAAAAACCTAAAGGATGTGTCACCCAGCCGTCCATAGTCCATCCCTTCTCAATAACTTCACTGAAATTAGGGTGCTCAAGCCAAAAGTTAACAAATGTTGAATGGGGTAGGTTGCTTTATGGTACTACCATTTCCTAAAAAGATCAGATTGGGACAACAATCAGAAACCCAATATCTTTTCAGATGTAAGGTCATTACAAATGTGCAAGAAGCTAGCCAAGAAGCATTAATAAAACCCCAATTCTAAACTCTCACAAGTGGTGGGCTTATATCCACCCAGGTGTAACAGATACTAATGTAGGGGGTGGATCTCCAAAATATCCATGTCATGAATAAAATTGTTGAACATCATCATGCCTTGGAAGTCAGGATCGGATGCGCCCCTCTTCTCATTGATCTTACTAATGGTGTTGAAATCTTCAACTACTTCCCATGTTTCTATCATCTATATCATTCTCTAGGTTATATAAGGAAGTCCAAACTTCATGTCTATTAATGACCACACATTTAGCATGGACTGTAGTGATACAAAACTCATTTCCAGTGTCACCACCAATCTTCGTAGTTAAGTGTTGAGTATGAAATCTGTAGATGGTGGGATGCATAGAAAAATCCACATAGACCCAAATTTTTATCGTCATTATCGGCAACCCAGTCAAGTCCAATAATGTCCAACAACTCTTCTTATCTAGTAGTGTGGATGAAGGGTTCAAGAAGAGCAACAAAATAGGTCATTCATGTTTACATAGATTGCCAAGGACCTTTCTAGTAGGACTATTTATAGTACCTCTAATATTCTAGAACATAATATTAGCCATCGACATATTAGGAATCACCATCAAAATCGAATGGGGTATCACTAGAAACTACATCTTATGGCCTCATCTTCACTATCAAATTCATCTTCAAGGAAAGGATTGTCCTCATCAAAGTAAACATGGTTTCTACCCCCATAGGGGATACTATTCCTACGGTGTGATCTTCTTTAATGGGTTAGAGACTTAGTTCTACTATCAAGACCAGAGGAACCTCTTTGACCATGTGTGAACTGACTGTGGGACCATCAATGATAATGATCCACCCAATCTTCTTCATCATATTAGAGGAAATCATCAAATCTTCTATGTAGTAAGACCCTCCTGCTACCTTCTTGGTGTTGGTATAGTATGCCGGAGAGCCAATCATATGATGATTGCAATGATTCATATGATACTTCATTTGATAATGATAAAGGTATTTTCATCTATTATGTTTGTCTCACTCATGAGATGATGACACATACATGATAGATGTCTAAAGAATGATGTGACTCGTTGACATATGTCTTCAGGTGAGAACCTAAATAATGAGACCATATGTATGATAAGAGTACATACATTCTTGTTGTGTCCCTAGTCAGATATTACTATGGAATCAAAATAGACAACAATAATACATAAGATTAGAGTTTGTTTTGACTGATGACAGAGTCTCATTAGTCATGATATATGATATCAAGTCAAGCACACAAATATATGTTAGAGAACAATATATCAGACAGACCCACCTTGAGAGTGATACATGGATACCATGGAATGGTAGTGACAATCGTCTCTCATAGTGATAGTGGTGATGGTGGTTCTTAGACCTAAAATCACTGCACTCATCACATGTCGTTGGGTAAACTTTGTCATCATCAGATGTAATTCTTAAACATGGGTTGTTATAACAGTGATGACTGGGTGACTTTGACACATGGGGACTTGATTGTGAGTGATAGATATGGGATTTATCGCTCCTACAAGGAGTACAATATCCAGGGCCCATTGATGAGCGATATTGAGAATTGTATGGCTATACTCATGTGATTCAATATATGATATGTGAATTCACATGCATCTCAGACAGTCTTCTCTAGGTCAAGGAACATGGATTGAATGTTGAAGAGGATGAAGTTCCATGCCTCGAGTTCAATCCAGATGTCAGAGACAAAGGAACAATACGATCACGGTAACACTAATTACAGATTGTAGGTTGAAGTTTTTCTCTAACTTTCTGAGTTACTTGGGTAGCAATGATGAGTTACTAGATTCCTCTCATTTCTTGTGATGTCATAAGTTGTTACGAACATTCACTGGCAATGTAAATTGGAACCTATAGGGTCACACACATAGGATACCCCTAGAAGAGGAGGTTGTCCACGAATGATGTTTAGATTGAGACTAAAGGTGTTTAGGTACTCAATTAAACATACAATTGACTAATTGGACTCAAAACTATCAAGTTCAAGTGTTGAACTAGCTAGTTAGAGTGTTAAGTCGATTGGAGACTGCATTGGCAAAGTCAGGACTGCCAACCGACCGGTTCACCCTTGTGATCCGATCATCTGGTGTAAGCCAACCGACTGGTTCACTTGGTGAACCGGACGGCTCACAGTCCTGCCAACTGAGGAAATATGGATTTTCCCAGTTGGAGGTAAACTTTCATGTTTTACTTGTTCATTTCATTTGGAATAAGGATTAATGTTTGCATTAATTGGAAATGATTGAGGAAAGTCAATTATGGGCAAGTCTGGGAAGTGAAATGACCAGTTCACTGGGTGAACTGATCTACTCACCTGCCCAAATGACCGGTTCAGTTATGCACCGATCGGCTCACCTTGCCAAATGACCATTTCAGTTATGAAATGATTGGTTAGCCTACCACAGTACAAACTATTCATGGAATTTTCAGATCCTTCTACTCCCGAACAGACTTGGAATCCTAACCCTTCGCTCTACTATAAATAGAGGGGTACTGTGGGCTTTTCAGAACACACAACTCATAACATCAGTTTCTCTACAAAGTTGTTGTCGTCTCTAGCTCTGATAACTGAGAGAGCTCGAGCAAGTGCTACCCGACTAGGGAGGCACAACGAGGGAAAGACAGCTCTAGAAAAGCAGTCTGAGTTTGGGAAAGCAGGTTGGTGCTAGTACACCAACAGGGGGGTCGTCTCCTTCCTGCCAGTTCTTCTAGAATGACAGGAATTCTAGGTGGTCTATGTGGACTATCTGTAGAGGTGGGAGATGTCTGCTACTCAGGAGGACACGTCCTCCACAGTCCATGGTGCAGGCCAGGGTCCATGGAAAAGACCAGGAGCTATATAGACATCGTCCAAGACATGGTATTGAAGACCACACATGGCTATAAGGTATTGTCACTGGGCAAGCCCCAGGTCTAGGTATATCTCACTGAAACCATCCTTCCCATCACATGGCCATTGATGCGATCTCCTATTATGGGTTAATGGCTAGTAAATTTTTTTGTTTCCGCTGCCTACTCTGAGGCCATAAAACCCAACACTTGGTTAAGGACCGTCTGTTGGGGTGCTATGTCACACTCAGTTGCTGGCATCAGAATGTAATCGTGCATTGGCATTTGGATCTCAACATGGGACTGAGAGTGTACACACACTCTCTGGCCCGTTCATGATGTTGAGACACTGTGGAAAATCCTTGGTAGACTCCAAAGAATTGTTTAGAACATTAATGGGTATAACAAGCTCCCGACCGGTCTCTTTAAAAAAAATTAGAATATCTAATTGAGGCCTTGGCCACTATATGCAATTTTAGCGTTGATTGATAGTATCCAGATGTGATTACAATGAATTGTGAAACTTTCTCCTTGAAAGAATCCATCATAATGGGGAATATTATCCTCTCATTTTTTCCATCCTAACACCTCCACAAGCTTGACAAAAGGATTGGAAAATATTATTAAAGGATATGTCATCATAGCACGCCAAGGGTAGATCAGTTTCTCAGAACTAGAATCTTTAAATGGGGTCTCCTTCCCCATGTAGTTCCATGGAGCACACGGGAAGCATCTTGTTCTTGAACCTCAGTAATTTTTTATCAAATACCTCTCGAGCATCTATTGGGAATGGGAAGAAAGAAATTGACTTACGGTTTGAGTGTCTGGTGATCTCAGGGTCGAGGTTCCAAGTATCTAGAAAAAGGGGGCTAATTCCTCCCATCTATCCTCTGGGCCAAGTGATATCAATAGTAAATAAGGAAACAACTTTTTGACATCTTCCACCGTCATTGAGGTCAATCTCTATAGTGATTCTCTTTCACACATATTGTGGCACTCATCTGGAGGGCCAAGCTATCCTAAGGGGGTAAGACATTAGAGGGGATGAAATATTTTGGGGTTGTATTGGAAGGGTTGCACGACAACAATTCTTCAAGTGGCCTGGTTTGTAGCAGTTATAGAAAACTTTTAGCTTATTGCATTGACTCTACTAGTAGCCATGTTTAAGGAAATAAAAGTAGGAATCACGTGGGGCATTGTACAGGGGGGCTGTAACAACACCCTCCCCTCATTATCCCCTATTTAGGCGAACCAAGAGGGAAAGGGCCATTACCAATAATACATGATAGAAGGTTTAGCAAATAACCAGACATAGCTAATAAATTTTCACTTAATAGGAATTAGATTGTACAAGATTATCCTTCTATAAAGGAATTACATAATATGGTTTTCTAAGTTTTGCAACATGAAAAGAAAACTAAGTCCTCCAAACATTACATTACTGTCTTTTTGTTTGAATGCCTTCTTTTCCTAGATATCTATTTTCATCTTACTGTAGAACAACTGATTATCCTAAAATAGCGTGAAACAAAAGCATGGTCAGAATAATGAGTTACACTGGTATGTGGGGGAAAGAAAATGTTCACATCTGGTAGTAACAACATAATCACAACAATTATTGTGATGGAATTTTTTTATCATTTTCTTCATAACTTCTAAACCATTTTTACTCAACCTCTCGTATACCCTATCTTAAGGTTTTGTCCCTATAACAAACATTAGGACATCTCTCAATCTAGATCTAGGTGCGTTATTGTCCACCACTCAATCTGGTGCTAGGTGCCATGTAGGTCTTCCCAATCTGGGGCATGACCTCATATGACCTTACCAATTTGGGGCCTGGTCTGACCTTCCCAATTTTGGGCCTCATCTTTAGTCATCACCATGACTTTACATTTCTTTCCATTCTCAAATTTCTAGTGTTGGTATACGGGTTCGAGCAAGTTATAAGCATAGTAATGTGATAGCCATAGTAACTTTATAGATTGCACAAAATAAATATCATCCAAGCATTTAATTTCAAGCAATCCAGTAAAACCTCAAAAAATGTCTAGAAACTAAAGTAGTTATTTATAGGCGTAACCATATTCCTTGATCAGGTGTTCTGGATGTCCAAGAAAGAGCAATTAGGAATAACCAATTATCTTGAAACTTAAAGAAATACACACATGTATCATTATTTTATCCAAATCATCATTAAGACTTACTTGGGTCTCAAGTTAAGGTTTCAAGGTCAACTTTAGGGTTTTGTCTTTCCAAACCCTAATTACCACTTTTCATGTCCCGTGGGTTTACAAAACCTAATTTATCATTAATTGCACTTTTAGTCTAAGGAAACCCTAATTCATCAAATTGTGGGTTGTTAAGTTCACATGAGGTCCAAGTTGCTCTTTTATCCATAAAAGGCTAATGTTTCATTATCAAGATTAATTGGACACATTAGAATCATCAAAGCTTTGAAATTAGGGTTTTGATTCATTTAACACATTAAAGATGCTAACTTTAGGGACTTTTCAAACTAGAAGCAGATTTAGGTCCTTATTATATTTTTATTAGATCGGTTGTAGTTTTCTGAGAAAAACTAATATATTATTTGCCTTTATCTGATTATCTTACTAATTACTAAGATTTTTGCAAAATAATTCTTTTTAGACCAATAGGGGCCTACCACCTAGGTAGAGAGCCATAGGTCTCTCCCTACCAACTCGACTGGCCCAACCTATAGTATCTCACCAAGTCAGTGGCCCGCTTGTGGCTAACTTGCTAACTAAGTGAGATTAATGAAGGAGAAATGACTATAAGGCTGAACCTGCACTGAAGGGAATCAAGGAGTAACTTGGTCTTTTCACTGAGGACCTTCTTCAATCCCCGTTCATGAGTTGCAAGCTTGCATTAGTCAACTATATTGTTGACTTCTAGGTTTTGTCTTTCACAGCCACCAATAAGGTAGTCGACGTCTTCGGCCTACCCTAGCGAGTTGGTTGATGGATTTAGCAGGTCAAGGGGTAGCTAGAATAGTGAAGACCATGGCAGATTGCTCGATGGGTTGAGAGATGATACGATGTGGAGAAAATTAAGGAAGGAGTAGAAATTGATAGTAGGGAAACCAACTCAGTGTCAGGTCGAGTCTCACGATCACCACGGTGCCTTTGCATTGGATGCACATGCTCTATATATAGCCCTAGGATCAAGGGTTCGTCCTTGTTGTAGTGGTGGTTTGGGCGAAACTTCTAGGGCTTCCCAAACTAGGTAAAACATAGGATGGTTAGGTGCAGATCTTAATCCCAAAGTCATTGGAATAACTTCCAGATATGTTCCATCAATGTGTAAGAAAATCACTTTAGAAAGTCCTCAAATTGAGTCTCTGGTTTCCTTGTCTGGCCAAAGTAGGTGATAATTGCATCACTGTTGGATCAAAGATACAATGGCCCACAAAGTGTGTGTCAATTAAAAAGGATGACAAGATAACTCTAATAGGAATATAAATTGTGACATATAATGTTATTCCATTCAGTTTAGGATTTTTTTATAAAATCCATATCTCTCAAACCATCCATCATTTTAATATCAAAATTTAAGGGAAAGTCTAAATGACTTTAGTAGATGTGTGCAAAGATTGGAACTAAAACTCAAAAGGAAAGACACCTTTTCTTAACATGCAAGTATTCCCTTCATAAGGCATATTTCAAGCATTAAAACACACCTTTTTCTCTTTCTTTATTTTCTATTTTCTTTAATTTGGCCGTTCTTTCTATTAGAAACCATGTGCAAAAGAAAAGTAGTTGATAGTGGCCATGCATGCCACTTTCTAGAGAATTTTGCACAATTCTCTCAAGCACATTTAATTATTATATGTTCACTTTTTCTTTTTTCTAATTATGGGATTTTATTCTCTCCCTTTTCCTTTGATCCTTCATTATAATAATAAAACAATAGAATTCACAAAATCAAGTATCCAAGGGAAATTTGCAAAGAAAACAATTCTCTAAAACAAAGCATAATTTTTTTTAATGAAGTCTCTTTTACTAGAATATAAGTGAAATAGTTGAAATTCAATGATCTCAGTACAAGTGAAATTGAGGTTATAACATCCTTCCCCTCTTATACATAATATTCCCTCAAAATTTGACTAATCATACAAATAATTCGGGATAAGACTTTCCATGTTTGTCTTCATCTCCCTTGTGGCTTCATCCCCTCCATGGTGCATCCAAAGAACCTTTACCATATCTATCTTTTTATTCTTGAGCTCTTTCACCTTGGTATCCAGTACCCTCACAGGTGACTCATGGTATGTCAGCCTCCCTTGGAGTTCAATAGGTTCAATTCTTAACACATGACTCAGACTTCACATAGATCTTTAGATTGGACACAAGTAACACATCATGCATCATACTATATTGGGGGGTAAGGCTATATGATAAGAAGCTTCACCAATCCGTTCTAAAATATCAAACAAACCCACATATTAGGGACTCAACTTTTTGTTGTTCCTATCTATACCTCAGAGGGGTTGGATTTTCAGAAACACATGTTCACCCATGGTGAAGTGCAAGTTAGTCTGCTTCGCATCAGCATACGACTTTTGTTGATCCTGGGCTCTTTTTAACCTTTTGCTGATCAAAGGAACTCTATCAACATACAACTACAATTATTCTGCCCTTAGCAAGGTCCTCTCACTGATATCATCCCAGTGAAGTGGTGACTAATATAGCCTCCCATAAAGAGATTCATATGGAGGTATCCAGATACTGGCTTGGTAACTATTATTATAAGAAAACTCATCTAAGGGAAAGTACTGCTCCCATGATCCACCCCAATCGAGACACATTCTCTCAACATCTAAGGTCTGGATTGTCCTTTCTGACTATCCATCAGTCTAGGGGTGATTGGTTGTGCTACATTTCAATCTTGTACTGAATTATTCATGTGCTTTCTTCTACAACTTGGAGGTGAACATAGGATCACGATAAGAAATAATTGAACTCTAAATACTATGTAGTTGAACTATTTCTCTAATATTAGTTCAGCTCGGTCTGTCACCTTGGTAGTGATCTTTAAGGCAAGGAAATGTGTTGACTTGGTAAGACCATCTACCACAACCCATATTGCATCAAGACCTTTCTTTGTCTTGGGGAGACCCACCACAAAGTCCATGCTGATATGTTCCCATTTCCACTTAGGAACCTCAATTGATTGTAGTAATCCACCAGGTCACTGGTGTTCAGTCTTCACCATCTGGCACATGAGACAACTAGCCACATATGCCACTACGTCTCTCTTCATTTCAGGCCACCAAAAGTATCAGTGCAAGTCTTTAAACATCTTGGTAGTTTCGGGGCGTACCACATACTTAGAACCATGAGCTTCTTGCAAGACATGATTCTTTAAAGGAGAATCTTCAGGAACCCAAATATGACTCTTGTAGAGGATTCCACCATCTATTCCCATTGAGAGATCTGTTTGAGGTTTCTCTAACAAACCTTTCATCTTGTCAAACTCTAGTCTAGTAAACTGGGCAACTACCAACTCAGTCAATAGGTCTGGTTTTATCTAAATGTTAGCCACGCGGACCCGATCTTCTAATTGATGTGGAGTCCACCTAGAAAACTCTTCTAGTCTTCTCCACTGGTAGATAAGACACCTACACACCTGAGCTCTTTCTGACTAAGAGCATCTGCTACTACATTCGCTTTTCCAGGGTGGTAGGCTATGGTGAAATCATAGTCTTTCTTATAATCCATCCATCATCTTTGTCTTAGGTTGTTAGTTCCTTCTGAGTTAGGAGGTACTTCAAGCTTTTGTGGTCGGTGAAGATTTCAAAAGTGGATCCATAAAGATAGTGTCTCCAAATCTTCAGGGCATGAATACTTGCAGCCAGTTTTAAATCATGTGTCAGGTAGTTTACTTCATTCGGCCCGAGCTATCTGGAGGCATAAGAAACCACATGCCTATTTTTCTCTAGCACACATCCAAGCCCCATGTTTGATGCATCAGTGAAGATCATAAATCCTTCACAACCTGATGATACAATAAACATAGGGGTTGTGGTCAACTCCTCCTTCAATTCCTGGAATCGAGCTTCACACAAGTCAGACCATACAAACTTCTCATCCTTTTGGGTGAGCTTTGTGAGGGCCAGACCAGTCTTTGAGAAATCCTTTATAAATCATTGAGAATATCCAAAAAATCCCCAAAAGTTGTAAATCTCATAAGGGTTCTTCGGTGCTGCCCAATCACATATGACTGACACTTTAGCATGATCCACTGAGATGGTCCCTCCAAATATTATGTGTCCAAGGAACATGACATAGTCTATCTAAAACTCGCACTTCATGAATTCCCTATAGAACTTCTGCTTTCTCAGGATACCAAGGACTCTACCCAGGTGGTCATGGTGTTTCTCTAAGTCATTAAAGTAAACCAATATGCCATCTATGAACACTATGACAAAAGAGTCTTGGAATGGTTGGAACACATTGTTCATGAGATTCATAAACACACTCGGGGCAATGGATAACCCAAACGACATGAGTACAAACTTGTAATGTCCATAACAGATCCGGAAAGTGATTTTGGGGATATCCTCACTCCTAACTCGCAACTGATGATACCTAGATCTTAGGTAAATCTTTGAAAAGACTCGAGTCGACTTGAGCTGGTCAAATAGGTCATCTATATAGGGTAAATGATACTTGTTCTTAATGGTAGCCTAATTTATCAATCTATAGTCTATGCACATTCAGAGGGATCCATCCTTCTTCTTCACAAAGAGGATTGGTGCTCCCCATGGTGATGTGCTAGGTCGGATGAAGCCTTTGTCTAGCCATTCCTACAGTTTCTTTTTCAGTTCAAGCAACTCTACAGGGTCCATCCTGTAAGGTGTCTTGGAAATAGGGTTCATCTCAGGAGCTAAATCTATTAAGAAGTCCACTTCTCTTTCTGGAGGTATCCTAGGAAAATCATCTGGTAACACATCTGCATAGTCCCTAACCACCTCTATCTCCTCTAAATGTTGCACCTTAGGCCCCGACTTGGTAACTACTGCTAGGAATTCCTGACAACCTTTGGCTATCATCTACTCTGTCTTCAAGGCTGACATGTACATGCTAGTGGTAGCATCCTTCCTACCTCTAATGGTGAACATTGGATGACCTAGTCTCTCTATTCTTATTTGGTTTTCCCTACAGTCTATCTTTTCTATATATGTATAGAGCCAACCATACCAATTATTTCATCAATGTCATTCATGTAGAGAAAGATAAAACCTATAGGGAGTTCATTATTCAGGTATTTAACCGGTACAATTAGGGTTTTCAAGAGAGACATAAATATTTGACCACTCGGGTAGTGAAATCTAAAACATATCCTAAATCCTTGATGTTTACACAAAGCATAGTTGAAAGATTTCTCGAAATGAAAGTATTAGTAGAACTAGATTCAAATAGAGCTTTTACATAGTGTCCCATGATCTCAAGCATGCCTACATTGTTTTCATAACCGTCAAACTACTGCATTGCTTAGCTAAAAATAGGAAAAATAACCCTAAGGGTTATTACCCTCTATTAGAAGGTTATAATTGGCTTGTCCCTCTTCATTGTCGATGGTGAAAACTTGGGATTGCCTTCTCTCTCCTGTAGGTAGGCCTGTAGCTGGTGTGGCCATTGCTACTAGTGGTGTTACTGTCGCAGACTGGGCTGCTACTGGTCCTGGACCTCTCAGGTCAGGAAGAGGATAATTGGCCTGAAAGGGTCATTCTTACTGGAAACAAAAGAAGACCTTCTTCTTAAAGCAACATTTGACCAGGTGCGACTTTCCACAGTTGCGACACCTTGGGTGGCGGTTCTCATTGTTGGATTTTCCCTTTGTTCCATGTCTTCCTTTGTCCTGGTTGCATCCTTGTCCTTTTTTTGGTTATTCCTCAGGTCAGATGTACCTTCATTGAAACCCAGGGACCCATTCAGTAGGTTTGATGCAGGCATCACCATCTTCACCATGTCTAGGTCAATGTTCTAGGCATCAGTGAAGTTTTTCGGTCTGCTTACCATCATGTGAGGCTTGATTCAGGGTGCAGACGTTCTATAAAGTAATCTACCCACCTCTCCTCAATCAGCATATAACCAAACAGCTCGAGAAGGCGAAACTTGCGGGCAAAGTATGCCACAAATTGATTGCCCTGAACTAGGTAGGTGAACTCCCTCATTTTCTCTTTCTTTTTTGAGATGGGTACAAATTTGGCAAAAAAGATGGTTCTGAAGTCATTCCAAGCCATTGGGTCTTCATTCAGATCCCAGACCATGATGTGGTTCTCCCACCAGATCTTAGCTGCTCCTTCTAGGAGGTGAGAAGCAAAAGGGGCTTTCTTGTTCGACTGCACTTCCAGCATACGGAAGCCATTCTTTACTGCTACAAGCCAGGCGTAAGCTTTATTGATTACTTCCATTTTATATTCTCCCAAAACTTCTCAACGTTTAGCTTGACCAAATCCAAAATGGTGGCTCGCAGGAGAGTGTGAACGGGTAGTGGCTCACCATTTTCATCTATGGCTACGTCCTTGAGGGCCAGTGCACTGATAGCCTCATTCAATTTGTTCTGTTATTCCATCCACAAACCATCGGGAGTGTAGACCACTACTCTCCCATTTATGGATCCTAGTTTATCAATAGGGTTCTCTTTGGGCTTGACCTTGTCTTCTGACATTGATTCACCTTTCTGATCATTCTTTGGGTTGAGGTTGCTGAAGGAACATATTTACGGTCGAAGCCTTCCTTAGAGGCTCCTTCAAGTCTCTTCCTCTTCTTGGAGGACTCTTGCTCCATAGCCCTTCTCTTCTTCTCTAATGACCTCCTCTTCATGCGGGAGGGCCTACCCTTTGAAGATCATGGTGAGTGTCAAGGGAAATGGAGACAGTCATGATTGGGCCATGATAGTTCATAAAAGCTCATAATTAAACTCAGTCTAAGTTTTTAAAGCATCGTAAATTATGTTTGTCACATCTTGATTACATGATTTCTATTATTTGGTGGAGGATGCCTTAACCCCTATTTCTTATAAACCTAGTACTAAAAAAGGGATACAAAAAGTAGTTATAGGTACCTAGGGTTTTGGGAGTGAAGGTGGTACAAAGATGATGAAAAATATAAGAAAACATAGAGGTTTGTTATTTTGAGTAAATTCCTATGACTTGTTTAGGAAGAAAGCACACGTCTAGGAGTCCTCGTAAGCAAACTAGTAGTATGGAGGAAACTATTTCCATCCCCCAGATTGTGATCCTTTATAGACACCGTTGTCTTTATAAAATACTCTAATAATTCCCTTGGGGATGTACAAACCTTTTAAAATTTAATAGTTGTTAAAGGTTAAATGGTAAACCCACACTGATATCAAATGTAACGACCCCTCCCCCTGTTAACCCCTATTCAGGCACAGCGAAAGGGAAATGGCCATTATCAATAATACAGGATCAAAGGTTTAGCAAATAACCAAACATAATTAATGTATTTTTACTAAATAGGAATGAGATTGTACAAGATTGCCCTTCTATAAAGGAATTATATAATATGGTTTTCTAAGTTTTGTAGCATGAAAATAAAATTAAATAAATCCTCCAAAGATTACAATACTATCTTTTTCTTTGAATTCCTTCTTTTCTTGGATATTATTTTCATCTTACTTGTTGAATAGCAGATTATCTTAAAACGGCATGAAACAAAAGCATGGTTAGTATAACAAGTTATGTTGGTATGTAAGTGAAACAAAATGTTCACATCTAGTGGTAACAACATAATCACAACAATTATTGTTATAGAAACAAAATTTATCATTTTCTTCATAACTTCTCAACAATTTTTACTCAACCTTTGATATACCCTCTATTAGGGTTTTGTCCTTGTAGAGGACTTTAGGCCACCTCTCAATCTAGAGCTAGGTGCCTTATTGGCCACCTCTCAATCTGGAGCTAGGTTCCATGTAGGTCTTCCCAATCTGGAGCATGAGCTCTTATGACCTTCCCAACCTGGGGCCTGGTCTGACCTTCCCAGTATGGGGAAAGGTCTTTAGTCATCACCATGACTTTACATTTCTTTCCACTCTCAAATTTCTAGAGTTGGTATGCAGGTTCGAGCAAATTATAAGCATAGTATTGTGATAACCATAGTGACTTTGTAGATTGCGGGAAATACATATCATCCAAACATTTAATTTCAAGCAATCTCGTAAAACCTCAGAAAATGCTAGGAAACTAAATTGGTGAGTCATAGGCATAACCACATACCTTGATTAGGTGTTCTTGATGTTCAAGAAAGAGCAATTAGGAATATCCAAATAAGAAACCAAGCAAATTATAATGAAATTTAAAGAAATACACCCATGTATCATTATTTTATCCAAATCATCATTAAGGCTGACTTGGGTCTCAAGTTAGGGTTTCAAGGTCAACTTTAGGGTTTTTGTAAGGTTTTGTCTTACCAAACCCTGATTACGACATTTCATGTCCTTTGGGTTTACAAACCTTAATTTATCATTAATTGCACTTTTAATCTCAATGAAACCCTAATTCATCAAATTATGGGTTATTAAGTTCACATGAGGTCCAAGTTTCTCTTTTTTCCATAAAAGGCTAATCTTTCATTATCAACATCAATTGGACATATTAGAATCATCAAAGCTTTGAAATTAGGGTTTTGATTCATTTAACATATTAAAGATGCTAACTTTAGGCACTTTTTGAACTAAAAGAAGATTTAGGTCCTTATTATATTTTTATTGGATTGGTTGTATTTTTTTGGGAAAAAGTAACATATTATTTGCCTTTATCCAATTATCTAACTAATTACTAGGATTTTTGCAAAATAATTCCTTTTAGATCAATAGGGGGCTGCCACCTAGGCATAGAGCCCCACTCCCCTCCCTACCAACTCGACTGGGCTGGCCTATAGGCTCTCACCATGTCGGCAGCCCGCTCGCAACTAACTTGCTGACTAAGGGAGAAAAAAGAAGGGGAAATGACCATAAGTTTGAACCTACACTAAAGGGAATCGAGGGGTAACTCGGTCTTTTTTTCAGAGACCATCTTCAACCCCTATTTGCGTGATGCAGACATTGCATTAGTCAACTAGATGGTTGACTCTGAGATTCTAGCTTTCCCAGCCACTGACAAGGTAGTCGATGTCTTTGTCCTGCCCTGGCGAGTTGGTTGATGGCTTCAGCATGTTGAGGGGTGGCCAAAACAGAGAGGACCAGGGGAGATTGCTCGACGGGTTCAGAGATGAGACCAGGTAGAGAAAATTGAGGAAGGAGAAGAAATTGACAACATAGAAAGCAACTCAGGGTCTGACGGAGACTCACGATCGCCATACTGGCTTTGCATTGGATGCACATGCCCTATACATAGCCTTGGGATCAAGGGTTGGTCCCTGTTGCAATGATGCTTTGGGAAAAACTTCTAGGGATTCCCGAACTAGGTAAAGCCTAGGATGGTTAGTGTCGATATTTCTCCTAAAGTCATTGGAATAACATCCCATATATGTTCAACTATTAATGTGTGAGAAAATTGCTTTGGAAAGTACTCAAACTGAGTCCTTGGTTTCCTTGTCTGGTCGAGGTAGGTGATTACCGCATCACTGTTGGATCCCAGATCCAACGACCCACAAAGCAAACATCAATTAAAAAGGTTGAAAAGATAATTCTAACAGGAATACAAATTGTGACATTTAATGTTATTCCATTCACTTTAGGATTTTTTTATAAAATCCATATCTCTCAAACCATCCACTCTTTTATTCTCAAATTTTAAGGGAAGCCTTTGATGTCTTTATCTTGATGTCTGTAAAGATGGGAACCAAAGAACGAAAAGAAAGACACCTACTCTTAACATGCAAGTATTCCCTTCATAAGGCATATTTCAAGCATTAAAACACATCTTTTTATCTTTGTTTCTTTTTATTTTCTTTATTTTGTCCATTCTTTCTATCAGGAACCATGTGCAAACGAGAACTAGTTAATAGTGGCCATCCATACCACTTTCGAGAGAATTCTACACAATTCTCTCATGCACATATAATTATTGTCTATTCTCTTTTTCTCTTTGCTTATTATGGGATTTTCTTCTATCCTTTTTTTATCCATTGTTAGAACAATAAAATAGTAGAATTCATGAAATCAAGTATCCAAGAGAAATTTACAAAGAAAACTATTCTTTTAAAAAAACCATACAAATTTCCAATAAAGTCTCTTTTACTAGAATGATTGTATTTCAATTATCTAAAATACAAGTGAAATTGAGGCTATAACATGGGCTCTTTGGATGGTACTTGCATTGTGCAAGCCTTGGTGTTGGCCATGATGGTGGTTTGGTTGGGTGTGTGATGCATTGATTTTTAGTCACTTTTGACAAGCTATTTTGTACTTATATGGCATATTAAGTTCACTTTAAGATATGTTCATGCATTGTTTTTCATTATGAGCATGCGAACCACCATTGTGTAAAGTAGTCAATATTTTTACCTAATCATGTTAATGTATTATCCATATTTTGAAATTATTTCATTTTCCTCTCTTTTCAGGTGATTTGAGAACTAAATGGACAGCTCGATGCTACCCACCCATGTGTCAGTGGAACTGACATATCACGATGTACAATAGTAAAAGAGGGTAGAGTAGATGCTACCAAGATGATACTTAGTACTACCGAGAGAGGCGTCGAATGCCACTAAAGCTAGTGGTCGGTCCTACCGACTCACGATCTAGGGAGTATTAAAACTTGAGATTAATTATATTGGTGCCAGTAACTCACCTAT
Organism: Alisma plantago-aquatica; assembly: GCA_963693085.1. NCBI lineage: Eukaryota > Viridiplantae > Streptophyta > Magnoliopsida > Alismatales > Alismataceae > Alisma > Alisma plantago-aquatica. The sequence continues at coordinate 1,374,373,463 of OY856409.1, read as the reverse complement.
CGGTGGTACCAACCTCAACATATAGACCTCCACGAGAAACAACTCAGTGCTAACAACATTTATGTCAGTAGTACCAATAAAGTTTGAAGAGATGAAAGTTGGATGAAGACTCATGACACCTACACCCCATCAGTGGTATCAACACTATAAGGTTCAAGTAGATCAAAAATTAAGTCAGACCCAACAACCATGACATAATGAGGGAGAAAGATTCCTTTATGACCTAAGGAGTAAATCCAAAAATAAAGAATGACATCATTTGTAGAGCACATAGATGAGATATGAGGAGATGAGGAGATACCCATAGTCCAAACATTATGGGCACTTCTAGAGGATGGATTTGCAACTGAAAAGCTACAGATCAGGGTGTTCATCATAGGGGATCATCGAGAGAACTTTTCTATGGGTTTTTGCATTTGTTTTCTTATGTTTATGTTGTTTTCTTCTTCCTTCTCTTATTGTACGATAATGACAATCATGCATGATAGAACTATTGTTTTCTTAGAGCATAGGGGTACCTAGATGTTGCCTTATATTTGAACTCAATGAGTTAGTAATTTGTTTTCTTTATTCTAGATGTGAATCTATGATCTTCATTAATTTTTTCATGCTTGATCACCATAATCAAAGTAATAGACAACCAATTACTTTGAGAGAGAAATTAGGATTCTGACAAATCATAGATCCACATGGTCTATATCGCACTTCGGGAGGAGGCCTACGACTACAAAAGAACAACGTAGAGATTGTAATCATGCATATTATCTAATTCCTAAACTGCTATGCGAGAGGGGTTTGCTTTAGTGTATATAGTGCATTACGTTGTGGGAGAGGGTAATGCTTTCTATGGGTCTTTAATCCAGAGTAAAGGTGAATGATTATTATTAAAAAGGACTTTAAATGCAGTGTATGTTGTGGTGAAGGTACAAATCCTAAGGAATTAACAACCATTTTAAATTAGGCTTTAATCTCATATCTTAGTTAATTAAACAATCAACCATCACTTTGCTAGGTCTAGCCAATTTGGTATCACTAAGTAGTAGTCTTTAGTGGATATTTTCCTGATTTCAAAACTCGGGCTTCATAGGCTTATATTATATGGCACGTGTACATGTGTTTTACCCACAATTTACTCATGTCAGGGCACTCCAAATTTGATTGAATCAAGCATGGTGGAGCCCAAATGTGACCACTCTTCTTCAAAGGGATTGAAGGTGTTTTGAATGTCTGGTAGAACCTCCTCTTGTAATGCAGAGGAAGAGTCTGCTTCCTACCGCCACTCCATGACTTATTTTCTGGACATAAGGTTTGCAATCGAGGGAGCCTAGATCTCTCTAGCATCATTGCAAATTGCTCGTCGAAGAGTGCCATTCACTACATGTAGTGAAAGGTCTACATAGAAAAGGAGTAGGGGAAACCCTAGTGACCAAAGAAAAACTATAAATCAGTTGATGTCTTCATGGTAGGGTGACAACTGGGATGTTCAGATATCTACTTTGTTTGGTGAATGCCGAAGTATTATTACCCTAAATTAACAAAGATCTAAGGAAGGACTAGGATGACAAGATACCTACTTTGTCTAGTGTAAGCTGAATTATCGGTACCTTAAATCATAACAGTTGCCTCTTCCACCTATAGACCTCTGGTTTGTCAAGCACGAAAATAGAACAGAGCATATCAACCTCCATATAGATGCCTAATCAACTTTTGTATAAATAAAGGAGGTATCAGGCTCATCACATAGCTCAAGACGACCACTCCATCAGGCACAACTGCAACCTACAATCCCCTAGGCCTAGATGAAGCTAAGTATGTCCACTGAGCAGTAGGGATCCTCACAACACAGCCTCCTTCCAAAGTGGAAAGAGCATTAGGGTAGCAGCCTCACTACCGAGAGGTATTGGTGCCTTGGGGTAGCATCCCCATCGCATAGAGGCAATGACCTAGAGGGGGCATCCCACCTCACTTGAATGTGTCTGGGTGAGACATGGGAAACCAGGGGTAGCTACTACCCTAAACCCTAAAAGGGACCCTCCTAGATCATCCCTCATTTGTTACCTCACATCTACCTACTAAAGAGCCTCTAGATCCGCAAGTCCAGAATCAACAAGAAGTGGATCCTCTGGATGATGTAGTAGATGGGTTCAGCAGCACCGCAAGCCTGAGCATTCCTTTAATCTCAAGGGGAGCATGTTGACCTCTAATCATAAGATATGTAGATCAATATTGACTCATAGAACACTGGTGGATCTTGATAAATGCATCAAGATATCTCCAAATATCCAAATAATGCCTTAATAATAGCCATAATATCAAAAATGAACACTTTATTATAATACAACAAAATCATACTTTGTAGCATTATTGTGTTTCTTATTAAATTGATTATACTTATTTTAGGGTATACAAAATGGAGTAATTGAATACAATCGAGGTTGCTTCTAAGAAAATTGATGTTGGATATTAACATCATTTAGAAATTATATGTGGACCCCTATCTAAACAATGTTTCCCAATATTGGGCTTCTCTGATTAATCAATAATTGCATGCATCCTACCACATTGATTTGTAAAATCAATTCAAAACTCATATATAGTGATAAAGAATTATGTACATGAGTACATACATCTTCCACGTACACATTTTCATTTCTAATGATTAAATAATTCCACATGAAAATCAAACCTTATGGATGTGATGTACCCTTAGATAAGATGATTATAAAAAATCACCTCAATCTGACATGTCTAGATCGTGAAACTAAAGAAAATATATATGCCCTTATCAACAGTAAGTTGTAGACATTGCAAAAGTCGTAGAATGTCACATCGTTCTATATCATGACATATATGAGATATTATTATAATTTTTTACACATATAATCTAGAATATGTTCATCTAATCTATACATATTTAGTTAACATATTCTACCCATGTATTTTGAAGGATGGTACACATAAGTTACATGTACTGGCAAGTACACACTTCCTAACCTCTCTCTCTTTCTCTCACTCTATATAATATATATATAATATATACATTATATATATGATATAATATATAATATATGATATATAGAGACATATATATGTACCCATACATATAATATAATATACATACATATATATACACATATAATATGTATATATGCAAAAATATATACACACATATACATATATATTTATATATATAGTGAGGATAGGGTGCACTCGAGTGTACCGGCCCCTTTATACAACCAAGTTTGTAACCCTTAGATATATATATTTGCTAGTATGATTAAGTTTCACATAAAAGAAGACTAATGGCTACATGCGTTTTAGTGAATGACAATGTCTCTCTGTGCATTCTAGTATTCTCATATGACATTCCACCTCTCCTTTAGGTAACCTCTCTCTCCTTGTCCCATTTGAAGATTTTTCTTTTACATTCAGAGATCCTTGTCATTTTTATCTCTTTCAATCTTCCTTCCTCCCTTTCCACCCTTCCTCCTGAAACAATCTCGCCACTGTAACATGTGAATATGAAGAAACAACCAAGGAGAACTAGCAAGAAGATTGACTCCACCCTCTACTAGCCTCATCTAGTTAGACCACAAAATCAGAATTAGTTGTTCTACTAGTTGTTTGTCCATGATGTTTCATAGCATTCTGGTTCTATCCAACTTCCTCCAACATTTCCCTCAGCTGAAACAATAAGACTGATGGTTTTTTCATGGGAGCTTTCATGATAATCCTCAAGTTTTCAAATGTTGTAGAAAGCATTGTGTGAGACACCCTCTCTGGGCAATCAGTCGCTACTCCATCAACTACACAACACTTCCATACTGATGTGTGCCACTACTATAAAGAGGTATAAATTGATAGTTGTTTCTTGTCCAGTTTTTTATGGAAAGTTCAACATGTATAAGATAAGGAAACCATGCAATCACATATGAAGCAAGGTATGATAAGATGATCAAGCATTAGTTGCACCTGAAGTGCATCGTATACCAATCATCCAAATCTAGATGGTGCTGGCACTACTACAGAAAATGATTTTTACAACGGGAGATAGACAACAATTCTGATGATTGTGTTGTAGTTAGCATACTTATCACAACAAGCCCATTTTTGTGTTATATATTGTATATTTTATACAACACAAGTCATTTACAACATGCCAAACTTGTTGTAGTATAAGGGGATACTACAACAACTGCTAAAGTGTTGTAATAGGTTGTAGTATCACAACATATTCAAAACCGTTGTAAAAGATGTTATTTACACAACATATTTTGACCTGTTGTAATAGTCACGTGTTGTAATAGACCATCATTACACAACACATACTCACCCGTTGTAGTATGTATTAATTATACAACAGGCCTTTACATGTTGTATTTGGTACATGTTGTAATAGACCACCATAATACAACATATTAAAACTCGTTGTTATATCCCAACATGAGACAACAGACTCCAACCTGTTGTTATATATTATAATTACACAACATGTTGTAACCTGTTGTAATATCCACACATAAAACATCGTTGTAATAGACCTCCATTACACAACGTAAACTAAACCATTGTAATATACTATTATTACACAACATGATATCACCTGTTGTACTAGCTACATATTGTAAAAGACCATAGTTAAACAACACGTCATATTCACATAATTCTATGAAATTTTCAATTATTTGTGTATAATATGCAAAGTTTTTATTAGACGTATGGTACACCTGAATTTCGTATTAAACCCGTATTTTCCCCGAATTTTACGAATTATTCGTGTTTTATTCGTCATTTATGCATTTTCACGTATTATCCCGAACAAAACAATTTGTTTCCGAATTATTTAAAAAAATACTCACTTATCATTGTTTCATGTTTCAATATTTTCTAAAGACTATTTCCCCTCAATCACTACTACAAAACTCAACAAGGCCGAAGGATTTTTCCTCAAGGACATAATCCCTAACAAGTGTATTAATTTTTCAGAAGGCTTATCCCTGACCCTTGTGATGCTATCATTGATGAGTATATTAAATTTTCCCAAAGGCTTATCCCTGACCTTATGGAAATGTATCCCAGACTATTATTTAATTTACCCAAGGATTGCTCCTGACCCTCATTAACTTTTTTCCTAACCAATATTAACTATATTAAACCAACCATTATCTCTTTTACCTCCGTGAATATGATCCATTTGATTGTGGACATTTATCCTTTTCTTTTTAGATAATCATAATTGTTTAAATAGATCTACTGTTGATTTTAAACAACAATTGCAGTTTCCTTTTTTGTACCTTGTTGAATCCTAATTCATTTAGACGGTGGATTACTTTCCAATACATGCCTCCCTTCCGTTCTATATCTACCGCTCTGAAAACAAAACAATGGCGCCAAACCCTCACTCTCGCTCCCGCTCCAGAAATAGAATGACGCCAAAGTCCCGCCTCCAAAACCCGAACAAGCACTCCCTCTCCTTGTGCCGCTGCAAGTCTTCTTCTGTCTGGTCTCCCGTTGTAATAGCTACATATTGTAATAGACCATAGTCACACAATACACTATAATCCATTGTTATATGCCAAGATTATACTATAGACTCTGACTTGTTTTATATAACCGGAACCGAGCTAAACCCAATTTCTTATTAGAGAATTTTATCATGAACATGTAATCAAATAATTATTTTTTCATATAAAATTATTGTCAAATATGGGTCCGAGTTCTTTTTGGGATTTATTTTTTTTAATATGGGTTGGTTTCAGTATGAGAGGTCGATTGAACAAAATTTAATTTTGTGTGGTCATGGGAATGGAAAATTTTTCACTCTGGGTAGATGTGTTGACCCGGAACCGACCACCCAATATTATATCACACCAAATATAATCATGAACATCTAATGAGAGATTTTTTTTATATTCATTGTCAAATCTGGCTCCGAGTTTTCTTTCGAATCTAATGTTTTCAATCTGGGTCGTTCTCAATTGAGACACCATTCGAACAATTAAAATCTAGTTTTGCATTTGGGCCCGACACTGACAATTGAACTCTCTAACTGGGCCATATTTTGTCCCGAAACTGACTGACTCGAAACCAATTTTTAACACCCTGTGTGATATTATAACAGAGTAACTAATCAACCTCTATATTTACATGTTATATATATGTATCTACTATTTTACATACAAAATAGCCTCTGAATTATTTTGCTTAAAAAAAATTCAATTTTAGATTGGGTCTGAGATTGACAATTAAACAACCTGGGCCAGTTCATTTTTTTTACCAGAACTAACAATTATTTAATACCCTTATGCGATATTATTGCAGAATAATTATTAACCTACATGAATCATATACATTGCATACAGGGCCGTAGCTAGGGGGGCTGCCGGGGCTGAAGCCCCCCCCCCCCAAAAGCCATCACAAGATTCTTAATTAGTATTTATCAACAGATAAAAAATAAAAAAAACCCAGTCCAACTCGTAACTGCTGGAGAGGAGAACGTGGGCTGATTAATTACTTCCGAAACGGCAGCGACGTTCCTTATTCCTCGCGTCTATGTTTCTAGTCTGCCCAGCTCGGTTGTTTTCCTGTTCGGCTATTCCAGTTAGTTCCTAGCCTCCTCGCTGGCTCGCAGCAGTAGGAAATTGAAGCCCAAAAGCAAACTGGAACGAGCGGCGGGGTAAAACTCTTATTTTCACGTTCCACCTCCAATAGAAATCCTAGAAACCTAGATCTGGGAAGCAGTCAGCGAGGTCCCAATACTCCCTGCTCGAAGAGGCTCGTGCAAGTCCTTGTGGTCGCGGTCCTTTTCTTGCTCCTCCTCAACGCTGCCATTAACAACAACTTTACAGACCGGCAGAAGATATCTAATTTACGGCACACAACAACAATAGCCGAAAAGAAATTCTTTTCCATTGTCTTATCAGTGGAGTCTAGATACCGTTGTGTATTGTGTATTGCATGTTGTGGGCACGGCAAATCCATGACATTCAGGTCGTAAAGAATCACAGTGCAATACTGCTACGGATCTTCGTCACGTTGCACACTTACTCGACTCTTGAGAAGCAGCGCTCCAATCCATAGGTATATGTCAATATATTTTTTAATAACATAGATGTGTTACTTGCAATGAGAGTGATTTTTTATTACCTAGTATATCATATTAATTTTATCCTCCGGTACGTGACTGGATGCTCTTGTAATTGCAGCGAAGGTCTCTTTTAGAAAATTGATAACATAGTTGTTACCATCTGACTTTCAAATTTGTATTTTGTATGGGACTCTGCTTATGGGATATCCCTTTCATTATCTGTTTGCCATCTTTTTGTAATCTGCCTACTACTACTCTTGTCGAAGGTGCATTACTAGAAATTCAACATTGATTTAAAGTACACGCTCCTGTTCCTAGAGGACACACTCTCCTTTAAATTAATCATAGGTTTCATATGTATTGCTAATTTAAAGATATTTTAGTTGTTGATTTGACATACTAGTTGTGATTCTTGTTGTGTTCTTAATGTGTTTTAATTTTAATGTGAAGAATTGTCTAAGTCATCATGTACTTGTCTTTTTTTATTTAAATTAGCCCCCCGTACTATGATTTTCTAGATTCGCCACTGATTGCATATATGTACATGTACATGTATAGTACATGTATAGATCTAATTAATAAATAGGTGTCACATAATGTTAAAACAATTCAACACCCGCGCTTCCTCTTTTCCTCCGTGCGCCGGTTTCCCTCAAAATTCACTCTTTCCTGCTATCAGCAGTTTCTACCGCAAACTGTCTGCCATCCTAGAGCTCCGTAGAGCATCTGTACTCCTGCTGCGATCAGTAGTTTTCACCGCCTTCACATCGCCGCCATCCCACTACTTCTCCGGAAAGCACTACCTTGGAGAGACCGACGACGACTCCGCTGCCCTGGAGAGACCACCGACAACGCCTCCTCATTCACCAGAAAGCGCCGCTGTCCTCTGCAATTTCTTCGCTAGAAAGCGTTTCGCACCCACCTCTACTTTGAGCTCCCTTCAATCCAAGGTAACCTCCTGGCCTGTCAGTTTAACGACTGTTCGGATTTTTCCCTTAGGGTCTGACTGGTTCAATGTAAATTTGCTGGAAAATAGGGGAACTCAAGTTCCGCGTCCAGTTCTGCTCGACTGGTTCAATGGAACTCCGTAAATTGAGTTCCGCTTAGTTTTCTGACTTCCGAAGATATAAATATCACGATGTTCCTGACTTCCGCTTGAGATCCTTCAGAAAACAACTTCCACGCCCCTTGATGACCCTTCTCGTCATGCCCTAGTTTTTCCTGGTCTAGCGACTGGCTTGGTGATTCATGACGGCGGAAAACAAGATACAGATCTGACAATCTGTCTTGTTCTCTGCGATTACTTTTTATCCTGTCATACATATTAGGCTGTTATTGTTGAAGAGCGGCTGCTTGATCGTCTCATCTGAGAGTATTGAATTTGTGGCCGAAAGGTAGTGTCGTTTCTACGCAATGGTTTATTGGGGAAGATGCTTTGATTTGGTTGATCGTATTGGTTGAAATTAACCATGCAATAGTTTTTTGGGAAAGAAACATTGATTTACGTTGTCATCATATTGGGATAATTGCACCGTGTACATAATTTGGGTATTACTATGACGGAGCAGCAAGGATTTCGTCGTCCAGATTTTAAAATGTAATTCGATCTCACAAACGAATCATCTGTAAGTATGTAACTCAACTTCTGGAAACTCTTCTTCAGTTCTTAGAAAATGTGGTCCTTCACCTGTGTTCCCTTGTTCCAGATCTGATTACCAATGGCGCCAGCTCTATTTTATTAGATCATTAATGCCTTGAAGTTGTTCGATATAATACCAAAGACATAACTAGCATATTTGATGTTATGCAATGAAGGCGTTCGACGAAAATCCCAGATTGCTAATTTGTTAGTTCTTAGTACTATAATAAGTTTGTTACGTGATTTGTATGAAGCATAATTGTTATGTTGTTTGCAAATATCAAAATAGAATGTATCCTTTATTTGAACCGTATGAAAAAAATCACACATAGAACATAATTTATCTGGCTCGTGTAGGATTCAAGAACGTTATGTACATAGTGTTAAGCAACTTACAAAAAACCAATACGATGGAAGTCAAATTTTAGAAAAACTCCTATTTCAAATCAATCTGCTGGAACTCATTATCTCGGAACTCAATTTTATTTCCAGGAAAAGAAGTTTCTGGAAAGTTACAGTTACACCAAACCAGTCAGACCCTTAGGCTTTGATTGGTTCTCCGCAAGTGGGAGGAAAATGAAATGAACTGCAGTTCCCAATCAAAATTCACCCCTTTCTGGCCGTCGGATCGGGTCCTCTGGACTGCTGGCGTTTTGGGTCGCGGGGTGACTGCTTCAGGGCAGTGGCTACGTCTCCAACGCAGCGTCTTTTGGTGGAGGTGCGGTGATATCCGGGGTGATCTCATGGAGGTCATATATTTCTTGTCCAATTTCCACAAATCTTCTCCCAATATAGGCTCTTCATGGTTTCTCTATGTTCCTTATTCAGCTTTCCTGCTATTCTAGTTCTTTTGCTTGGACAGACATTTCATGTCCCCCGCTCATGTGCAGGTTGTGCTCCGCCTCATATTTTGACGGGGTGCAGCTTCATAGATGGGCATGGGTTCAATTCTCCTTTTTTCTGCAATTTTTTTGTTGATGCCTAGGTTGTCTGGATTATCAGCCACAACATTGATGTTGGCATTCTTAAAACCAGTGTGGCGAGATGACATGCTTGCGTTCATGAAGGGTTCTATCATCTTCTCCTATTCAAGCTTTGTTTGTGTCTGTACTACAACGTTTCTATTTGTATCCGTTATAGATCTTGTACCAGCCAAAGCTTCTCTTGGGGCACTAAGACACTAATGTCATGGGTAGTTGTTTGAGGTTCAACCACTACTTCTTTGAATGTCCCAGGGATAGTAGTGGTGGGTGTGATCACTGAATGTTCTGCTTCATTCCCTGTGAGATTTACTGCCTCAGGTGTGGGGGATTTCTTTTTCTTTGGTTTTGTCACCATTTTCTTTGGGAGGCGCAATATCACTTTTTTCTTTGACAGGTTTTCTATGCCTTCCCTACAAGAACTATCCACATATTTGTACTCACCCCTTTTATCGTTGTGCAGCAATGGATCGAAAGTGGATGTCTTCAAATTGCTTATCTGAAGAGTATGAAAAAGGAGTGGATGAATTTGTAAGGTGTGCAATTGAACATGCATGAAATGATACTAGACTTCTTTGTCCTTGCACAAAGTGTGATTTCGGTAAGCGGATTAACAAAGACGCATTGCGTCATCACTTATTTCAGTGTACATAAAGTAAGTTTCTATACGAGTAATATGTGTTTCTATACAAGTTTCTATACAAGTAAAAAGACTAAATATGTGTTTTTTGTAGGCATTTGTTCAACAAAGTGACCTCGGGAAATATATTTAATATAATTGGATTTATATGTCCACATTTTATAGATCTGTTATACAATGATAAAGTGGAGACTCGGGTGCAGTACATAGCAGATCAGTTCATTAGAGGGAAGAAACAAAGATTAGAATTTTTATTTATACCTTATAATGTGGGGTACGCATACATTTTGTCGATTGTCTATTATTTGTTTACTTTAAATGTTGCTTAAAAATACATTAATCTTAAAATGTAATACTCATGTATGCGTAGGGGACATTGGATACTTTACGTCTTCGACCCTATGTGGGGTAAGTGCCACTATCTTGATACGTTACGAGGAAAATTATGTGGGAATGTGGAAAAACTCATGGAGTTGTAAGAACTTCATAAAACAATTTCAATTACATAATACATGTATTGAAAGTTCCATATATAGTTATTAATGCATAGAATTCTTGATATGAATTTGAATAGGACTCACAAAGTTTATCAAAAGAGAGATGTGAAATATAGGATGAATTTGAAATGAGAAATTATCAAGGTAATTTACCATTTTGATCTAGAAAAATACTGCTTTCTGATTCACCAATAGAAGTGTTGTTCTAGAAAATATCATATTTCAACACATCACCTTTCATATAAAAAAATTGATTGGTTACAGACGATACTTTACCATTTAACATTAATTTGGAGTAATACACATTAGATGTCGAATTTTGATATCCCATTAAACAATAGATGAGTCTTTACACTCTTTTGTAGTGATAAAATACTTATCAAAGTTTGACACTAAATAATGATGGTCCATTGTAGCAAAAAAAAGTTAATATTTTAATATCCCTTGTCTAGTCTACTACTGTCTAGAAAAAAAATTGAACTTCCAAGCAACCGTCAACTCCAGACCTAAAAAAATACATCAAGATAGTAAGACACATTATAGTTATTAAGGGAGTCCAGTATACTATGAAACAGTTGGAGCCGAACCTTTTAGATTTCTAGAAAGGGTACTAATATATCATTTTTTAAAGCCAAAAGATCATTACAAATATCATAGCCCTCTTGTCATCAAATTATTTGTAGTATGTTAGATACAAAATTTCATTTTGATCTAAATATCAGGAACCACACAAGCATAAATCTCTCTTTGAGCATATGAAGATTATTAATGATAAGAACAGACTGCAGATACCCTCTAATTTTTTAATTAGTATCATCATAATTCTAGAACAGTATGGACAACTATGACTACCCTCTGTTATAAGTGACATTTCAATAAGTGGTATTAGACAAAATTTCCTGATGTGGAATGAATAATGAATACAATGAATAAGAAAAAATGATATATATATGTGGATAAGTCCTATAGATACTGATAAAATCCTACCCATGCCAAAAAAAATCAATGATAACAAGGAACGTGATCCCAAGGCAAAATTCTAGTACCCCTTTTGGCAAACCTGACTCAATCATAGCCCATTTCTATCTAAACTCTCTCCTTATATGCATGTACCATTTTCGAAAGCAATTGTGCAACTCTACATGCACTACAGGAAAAGTTAACAATAACGACGGAAAAAGTTGGTCATAAATGTGAATAAGTTTGTCGTTAAAACTATTAACGATGGGAAAAAAAGTTGTCGCGTCTTGTCGTTATTGTTCTTGTCGTTAATAAAGATAACGACGAATAATTTCAGTTCGTCGCTATTACAAATTACGATGAATTATATAGTTTGTCGTTAATAGTTTTAACGACTATATAAAATGTCTGACGTTGATACTAGTTGTGACCACCCAATCTTGTCGCTGATACTAGTAACAACAACTAGCAGGCTTGATCACAAAGGTCAACAGCGACGTTCTTTTTCCGTCGTAAATAGCTATAATGACAAAAAAAAAACCAAATTGCTAAATTTGTCTTTCATGTTTGCAACACACTTGGATCCTAACCTAGGAAACACGAACATGTACACGAGCATGGATTTATCGACAGACTAAGAGGCACCACAATTTTCAACAATGCAGGACATGACACGACAACGGGAACAATTAACTTATTATTATACAAGTATGTATATTTATATATGAATATTTTGGCATACAATAAGCTTTATGTATAAACACACAAATTGATCTAAATCAATCATCTATGATGGAAATCTCCATGAAATCCAACCAACAATCAACATATAATAATATATCCACAAGTCAAAGTATGAATTAACTCACAACATATATCAAGATCCTTAATTATATAATTATTGTAGTAAGAATATATGGAATGATAAAATCAAGGTTAGTAAAATTGTGGAGACATTAGTTTTTGTTATTTGTGTAAGTCATACTTGTCAAGGCGTGAAGGCGGCATGGCGTTCCAGCTGAACGCCTTATGACTAGGCGCGACTAGGCATCGCTTAGGTGACCTTTAAAAATAATAGTTTATGTATATATGCATGTGTCATGGGTTTCCCCCACTCATATACACACATTGTATAGTTATATATGTAGTTATCTACATATTTATGGTCGATCTCCTCATATATATATATATATATATATATATATATATATATATACATTTAAGTGTTACTTAAGATGCATAGGAAAGAGATAGGGAGGGGAGATGGAGATGTAGAGAAGCTAGAAAAGTGGTAGGAGGAAGAATGAGAGGGTGTAAGGAAATATGTTGGTGGTGATGGAGAAGATGAAAAATAAGGTGCCTTGGAGATTGAGAGGGGAGAAAGAGAAGAGGCATACATTTAAGTGTTACTTAAGATACATAGGCAATTTGGAACTTCTGCCTTGTAGGAAGCGGCCGCACTGGCCACTTTCTTAATCGCTGGTCGTGTTTTACAGAATTGTTCAATGCATTTAGTTAATTATAAGGTCCAATATCTTATGATTTAGATAGCTATGTTATGAACAACTAATTAAGATGTGACTTAAAATTATATAGTGTAGACAATTGATACGTGCAGCTAAGTGTATTCAACATAGATTATTATAATGTTACAATACTAAATTTATATCAATTCCGATAGGAAAAAAGAATGAGCACTGACAGTTGTATATTTTAATGAGTAAGAAAAGAGTACTTACCTTTTGATTGCACATATTTAGTTTATCTTGATCCAAAGACAATGAGACACTCGTAGTGAAGAATAAGTGGAAGAAGAAAACCATTTATAGCTAAATCCCATAATAGAGCGTAATATATAATCTGAATACCAATCACCATCACCATAAATGAAACCTACAAAAGAGATTTTAAGTATTAGAAACACAATTCATGGAATGCACATATCTCCGGATGTGCGTCGGACACATAAAGCCGAATGTGCAACGGACACATATCTCCGGATGTGTAAACGGACACATTTTCCGCATGTGCAACGGACACATATCTCCGGATGTGCAACGGACACATTTTCTGCATGTGCAACGGGGCATATTTTCCATATGCTCACTCGAAAACCAAAACAACATATACATTGTGCGTTGAAAAACAAAACAGCATGCGTTTAGAAGTTTAGGGGATAGGGAGGGGTTTCCAAGAAGTGTTTCAGTACAAGACTCCACTCAGTCTTTTAATGGATGCGGCATTCTTTTCTTGCATCAAAGAATTTACTGTGTTAACCGAAGAATGAATCGAGAAGAAAATAATATATAGCTCTTTCCATAATGAGTGTGCACATATCATATGAATAGAAATCATCATCACATATATATAACTATATACCTGCAAAAAAATAATATATTAGGGGCACATATCACTGAATGTGCAACAAACATATAACTTCAGATGTGCAACGAATACATTTTCCGCATGTGCAACGAATATGAATAGATTATACCGATACAACTAGTACTCATAGTTGTATATTTTAATGAGTAAGAAAAGAGTACTTACCTTTTGAACCAAAGACAATGAGACACTCGTAGTGAAGAATAAGTGGAAGAAGAAAACCATTTATAGCTAAATCCCATAATAGAGTGTAATATATAATATGAATCCCAATCACCATCACCATAAATGAAACCTACAAAAGAGATTTTAAGTATTAGAAACACAATTCATGGAATGCACATATCTCCGGATGTGCGTCGGACACATAAAGCCGAATGTGCAACGGACACATATCTCCGGATGTGTAAACGGACACATTTTCCGCATGTGCAACGGACACATATCTCCGGATGTGCAACGGACACATTTTCCGCATGTGCAACGGGGCATATTTTTCATATGCTCACTCGAAAACCAAAACAACATATACATTGTGCGTTGAAAAACAAAACAGCATGCGTTTAGAAGTTTAGGGGATAGGGAGGGGTTTCCAAGAAGTGTTTCAGTACAAGACTCCACTCAGTCTTTTAATGGATGCGGCATTCTTTTCTTGCATCAAAGAATTTACTGTGTTAACCGAAGAATGAATCGAGAAGAAAATAATATATAGCTCTTTCCATAATGAGTGTGCACATATCATATGAATAGAAATCATCATCACATATATATAACTATGTACCTGCAAAAAAATAATATATTAGGGGCACATATCACTGAATGTGCAACAAACATATAACTTCAGATGTGCAACGAATACATTTTCCGCATGTGCAACGGATATGAATAGATTATACCGATACAACTAGTACTCATAGTTGTATATTTTAATGAGTAAGAAAAGAGTACTTACCTTTTGAACCAAAGACAATGAGACACTCGTAGTGAAGAATAAGTGGAAGAAGAAAACCATTTATAGCTAAATCCCATAATAGAGTGTAATATATAATCTGAATCCCAATCACCATCACCATAAATGAAACCTACAAAAGAGATTTTAAGTATTAGAAACACAATTCATGGAATGCACATATCTCCGGATGTGCGTCGGACACATAAAGCCGAATGTGCAACGGACACATATCTCCGGATGTGTAAACGGACACATTTTCCGCATGTGCAACGGACACATATCTCCGGATGTGCAACGGACACATTTTCCGCATGTGCAACGGGGCATATTTTTCATATGCTCACTCGAAAACCAAAACAACATATACATTGTGCGTTGAAAAACAAAACAACATGCGTTTAGAAGTTTAGGGGATAGGGAGGGGTTTCCAAGAAGTGTTTCAGTACAAGACTCCACTCAGTCTTTTAATGGATGCGGCATTCTTTTCTTGCATCAAAGAATTTACTGTGTTAACCGAAGAATGAATCGAGAAGAAAATAATATATAGCTCTTTCCATAATGAGTGTGCACATATCATATGAATAGAAATCATCATCACATATATATAACTATGTACCTGCAAAAAAATAATATATTAGGGGCACATATCACTGAATGTGCAACAAACATATAACTTCAGATGTGCAACGAATACATTTTCCGCATGTGCAACGGATATGAATAGATTATACCGATACAACTAGTACTCACAGTTGTATATTTTAATGAGTAAGAAAAGAGTACTTACCTTTTGAACCAAAGACAATGAGACACTCGTAGTGAAGAATAAGTGGAAGAAGAAAACCATTTATAGCTAAATCCCATAATAGAGTGTAATATATAATCTGAATACCAATCACCATCATAACAGAGTGGGAATGTACTTATCTCCCAAGATATCAATATTGTGCAAATCAAACTCATCAATTTGAATAACCTAAATTTAGAGAAAAACATATGAAGATGAGGACAATAAAAGACATAAAGAAATATTGATATCAAAATAAAGTGAAAGAACGAACCTGGCTGTTGGTGTAAGATCCTTTAATCTGGCTGTTGGTGGAACAAACCTGAAAAAAGCGTAATAAACTTGATAACTCTTTCATCTTCTTATTCACTTGGAATAATTAGCATAACCCAAGCTGTAAAAGAAAACAAGTATGGTCTGTAAGATGCCTTTTGATAAACTCTTTAAACAACACTATCTTATTAATGGAGCAATGTAAAATGTCATATTCAAGTAATAAAACACTCCCAATTATAAGTCAAGTTCAAACCAAAATGGCATGGGATGTAATGCAACATTCATGCTCAACATGAAGAAGAAAGGCTATTCCAAAAGAAAGATACATATTAGATTTAGATACATGATTGGAAAAAAGATGGAACCTATCACAATTACCTCATATGGATATGTCACTTCTGAACATCCTGTATACATTAAAATGCAGCATACTCAATTAAAATCAGAATCAACCGAATTACCTATTGAAGATTTGTATGTTAATACATCTCATTTTTCCTGTGTTTTGGTAGTTCACCAAAAACAATCAAGTATAATTACAAAATTTCTAGAGGAATAATGATGTTGGATGGGTAACATTAAAATGTGTGTACTCCACTTTCAGGTGAAAGTAACTACAAAAAAAGGTTTTAATTTTTCTTCCATCCAAACAAAACCATTGGACTCATTCTCTAGTTGACTTGTCATTGGATCACTTGCATCATCACCTACAATTGTGAATTAGAAAATTTATATCAATGCCACCTCAAATATATATATATATATATGCCAATGCTACCCAAAATCTTCTCCTTTCATTTCTGAGGAACAAATTAGAATAAGAAAGGGATAAAATTATAGCAAAAACTACATAAAAATTTCTAATATTCATCTCATAAATGAAATTAACCTCGTACCTAATTTAAACTAGTCTTCGGATATAGATGGAGAACCAACTGAACCATCAACATCCTCTTCAAATTGCACAAGTTGCCGAAATTTTGGATTTTTGACTATCATCTCTAGTAGATTTTCTACTTTGCTCAAACGACTTTGTGTTGCACGCTTTTCAACTTCACTTTCTTTCAAGGCTTTCTCTTGCACATTAAAAGCTTCCTCTTTATCTTTCAATGCTTGCTCCTTTGATTTTAGCTCATCCAATAGGGCATTCTTTGTTTTGTATGGTCCTCTTACATCTCTAGGCTTCACTCCTCCACCATAACCTGATATGTATTTTCTTGTTCGTGGTTCTCCATATACTTTTTCTACAACCTCTACATGATGAAGGGATGGCTCAGCTTGTTGGATGCTAACAATTTTGTCCTATAAGAGAAAGTAATTAATGTTGTGTAAATATACAAATAGTGACATGACCATGCATGTTAGTATACTTACATGAACTTGGGATACCTCCATGTTAGCTAATGTATCACCTTTCTTGTGGCTCTCAAAATATATTGTTCCAAAGTCAGGTGCATTCCCATCTTTCCCCCCCTATAACATTACCAAAATAAGTTGTGTAAATAAGAAGAATGAAGGTTGTACTGAAGATATATTTAAACAACCTTCTGCCATGAAATTTCTCTAAGAGGCATGCTGCCCGTGCGATGAAGTAGTTTCTTGTTCAATCCTTCTCTATTCTTAGAGTTTCTCTTACTCAAGGCCTGCATTTTTATTAATAAAACAAATATGATTAAGAAATCACAATCATAAGTTCAAGTAACTTGTACCAGTGTGAAAATGATTACTCATGAGATTACCATAAACTTTTCACTATGAAAAACTTCCTTTACGAGCCATTCCCAATCACCCTCAACTTGAATTGCCATAGGCTTCTTCAATAATTGGTGCTTCATGTCTAGCCCTTTCACTGTATGATGCATTGCTGCCCTCCATTTCACCCATAACTCTTTCATATGTTGTATTGTATGGCTTTTAAAATCATCCATGTTGTTGTTAGAAAATTTATCCTATACAAAAAAATATGCATTAAGGATGTTATTATCTTGTGAACATTTAAGAATTTAGATAAATATAAAATGAATTGATCCCACTCACCACAGCTGCTTCCCACATGTGATCCTTTTGTCTTTCAGTGATATCATTCCATGAATGAACCTTCAATGGGAAAATGTTGCGATCACGAATAATTCTTCCCAAGTGTCTACTCCATACCTTATGGTTTTTCCCAACTGGCCGACCTTGATAAAATGTGATATCTATCTTGCTTCCTTCTTTAAGTCTAGCAACCTTTTTACATTTGTTACTTCCTCGACGCCTCACTATCTTTTCAAAGACATTACCTATCATCAAGTAGAAAAAGAAACAAGATACTAAATAACAAAATATATTGGGAAATCAGTTGTGTATACACTAGGAGAACATGCAACTTAATTGGTGCATGTTAATATTTCAAACTAATGCAAATCAGCAACAACTAGAAGGGGTCTTACATGTTGATATCTCACCAATAGAATGTGTGGAAATCGGTTCAGCAGCCATGCCATGTTGATTGGGAGATTCTTCAAGAGGTACATGACCTGATTCAATTGGTGGAGGATCATGTTGAATTGGTGGAGCATGTTAATATTTCAAACTAATGCAAATCAGCAACAACTAGAAGGGGTCTTACATGTTGATATCTCACCAATAGAATGTGTGGAAATCGGTTCAGCAGCCATGCCATGTTGATTGCGAGATTCTTCAAGAGGTACATGACCCGATTCAATCGGTGGAGGATCATGTTGAATTGGCGGAGCAACATTTCTAATTGGGGGAGGACTTTCATTTGGTGGAGGAGTACTCTTCATTGGTGGAGATGGAACATTTTTGGAGGTAGAATCATTCCATGTTTGTGGAAGAGAAGAACTTTTTTTGGAAAAGAAGGACTTTTTCCCACTATTTAAATCCAATAAATTACTATCATAATACCCATCCATACCATGGATATTATCTCCTTTGAGATTTGGTAAAGTACTTTTAAGTACCAATCCATGAACACGTCTTTTTCCAATTACACTTAGTTGTTGTGGCAAGAGATAATTCTTAGACTTAGACTTATTAGGATCCTTCTCATTTTTTGATCCTCTTATAGACATTGTCCTGTACCACCAAGGACAATAATTAGAAGATCAACTATCAATAAATATAGTTGATCAAAACAATAAAAATGACAATTATTACACATGTTTACATAACAATACTTGATTGCATAAAGTAAAAGACCAAATGTCATAGTCAATAACTTTATAGAAAATTAGGCTGAAAATGTCATGACAAGATATAAAACATATAATCTTTTCTAGTGGCATCACTACAACAAATTAAATGATAAATAAATCTTCTAAACATCATCACAAATATCAATAGGAACTTCTGCTGCTTCATCCGCATCAACTAGCTCAAATTTATCGCGTGGCTCAACCTTTATCACAACATGCCATCCCTTGTTATTGTGATCATCGACATAAAACACTTGAGATGCTTGAGTGGCTAATACATATGGCTCAGTAGTTTTCCAAATGCGTTTGCAATCAATACTTGTAAAATCATACTCATCAATCTTTAATCCTTTCACTTTGTCACCAACATCAAACCAATCACACCGAAATAATGTTACCCGATTATCACCCAAGTATTGCATTTCTATAATCTCGGTCAATTTTCCAAAATAATCAATAACTTCACCACTATCATCACCACCTCCCACAACCACTCCACTACATTGTGACCTCAATTTTTCCTCATGAGACCTAGTATGAAATCGATATCCATTCACCACATAACCATAAAAACATGTCACAGATTTAGATGGACCCCTTGATAATGAAAGCAACTCTTCTATTTTTTTGCTTTTATCATTCTCAAATTGATCTGCGACCTATATAAATTATAATGGTGTAATGAGAAACATATAAACAATTGTGTATATATATTTCCATATTGAGAGAATAGACAACTTACCTTTGTCTTAAACCACTCAATGAAATTGTCATTTAATTCCTTATAAGATATTTGTTCAGCATTTACCCCCTGAATTTGATAGTATTCCCTACGTTAAATCATTTAAATATTAGATCAATTATATATAGGCTTACTACAAGTTATAAATAAATGACATATAATAATTTGTAGGAAATCACTTACTCAATGAAAGGTTCAACTTCTTCACAATTATTAAGAATGTATATATGGGCTTGCTCCAATTCAAGTGCATCAAGGTCTCTTATTTTTCCAAAACCTAATCCTCTTCCCTTGTATGAAAAAGTAGATAAAACTGAATTTTCCTTGACATTGTCTTCATAATTTCGATCTGGGCGATTGAACTTTGTCTCCACTTTATGCAAATATCTTGAACAAAGATTCATACATTCTTCTGCTATGTATCCTTCTGCTATGGAACCCTCTGGGAGGGCCCTATTGTGGATATAGGATTTTAAGGTATACAAATTTCTCTCTATAGGATACATCCAGTGCCCATGAACAGGTCCACATAGCATAGCCTCATGTGCCAAATGAATAGGAAGATGCAACATCACATCAAAAAATGATGGTGGAAATATCTGCTCTAACTTACAAAGTGTAACTGGAATTTGAGCTTCAATTTGCTTCAACTCCCTCATATTTAAGCACTTAGATCCCAATACCTTAAAAAATCGAGACAACTCAAGAATCGGCTCATAAACAACCTTAGGAAGAAGACCACGAAGTGCAAGTGGAAGTATGTGATGTAATAGAACATGATGGTCATGACTTTTTAATCCAGAAAGTTTAGTCTCTTTCATGTTAACACATTGTGAAATGTTTGAGGAATAGCCGTCTGGGACCTTTAAATCTTTCAAAAATCTACAAAACTTCTTCTTTCCATCTCGAGATAGTACAAATGATGCATCTGGTAAAACTATTTTCCCCTCCGTTGTTACGGGGTGCAATTCTTGTCTAATTTTCATAGCTTGCAAATCAAGACGAGATTTGCAATTGTCCTTTGTCTTATTCTTAACATTCAGAATAGTTGCAAGAATACTGTCACATATGTTTTTCTCTATATGCATCACATCTAAAGTATGTCGTATCAAAAGATTTTTCCAGTATGGAAGTTTGAAGAAAATGCTTTTCTTATTCCAATTGTCCCCCCTACTCTTGTGAGATGTCTTTTTAGAATCTTTACTTAAAGGATTCCCCTCAAGATTGTCGACTTGGTTAAGGATATCATCACCAGCTAGTGGTGGCATTGGTGTGCCATTCTCAATAGTGCCATCAAATTTTGATTTATTTTTTCTCCACTTGTGATTCATAGGCAAATACCGTCTGTGACCCATGAAACATTGTTTTCCACCATTAGCTAAACGAGTTGAATGGGTACCCTTATGGCAACATGGGCAAGCAAGTTTTCCCTTAGTGCTCCATCCAGATAAAATCCCATATGCAGGAAAATCATTAATCGTCCACATAAGAGCTGCATGAAGATTAAAATTTTGGCGCATAGTTGCATCAAATGTTTGTATTCCATTATTCCACAACTCTAACAATTCATTTATTAGAGGTTGCAAATAAACATCAATAGCATCACCGGGACCACTAGGACCAGGAATGAGCATAAACAAAATCAAATTGGGTTGCTTCATGATCATCCAAGGAGGCAAATTATATGGAATAAGAATAACTGGCCAAATGCTATATGATGGTCTAGAATTGTTGAATGGTTGAAAACCATCACTAGCTAGTCCCAATCTAACATTTCTACTCTCAGCAGCAAAATTTTCATTTAATTCATTGAATCTCTTCCATGCCAATGAATCAGACGGATGTCGCATATCACCATTATCACCATTATCATGATGCCACCTCATAAGTGCAGATGTTTTTGTAGACATAAACAACATTTGAAGTCGAGGAATTAGTGGGAAGTAACGCAATATTTTTTTTGGTATTTTTTCCCCATTTGCTTTTACTTTCTCCACCCCACTACACTTGTCATGTTTCCATCTAGAAGTATTGCAAATTTTACAATTATCAAGACCGTGGTCTTCCTTCCAAAACAACATACAATTATTTGCACATGCATCAATCTTGTTATATGAGCAACCAAGATCTTTGACTGTCTTCTTTGCTTCATAATAAGAGGTAGGAAAAGTTGAGTCTTGTGGAAATAGCTCGTCTTTCATCAGTTCAAGTAACATTGTAAAAGACCGATTACTCCATCTCCCAAGACTCTTGATGTGAAGCAACTTGACTAGTGCAGACAACTTTGAACTCTTTGAGCCATTATAAAGAGGTTGTTTGAGGTCATTTAGCAACCTAAAAAACTTTTGGGCCTCACAGTTAGGTTCCTCTTCAAAATTATTGTGGTCAAAATATCCCATATCCCCAACATTTCCCTCAATATTATGATGGATCGGATGCATATCTTCCAGAAGCTCTAGCATTTCATCATCTGTCTCACTATCTTGTTCATTGTCATTATTTTCAGCATCTAAATCAGAATCAGTTTCATGTCCCGTCTCACCATGATGATACCAAAAGGTATAACTCCTCATGAAACCATAAATCATTAGGTGTGTTTTGACTAAATCATGATGCATAGATACAACATTAACACAACGAACACATGGGCATCTAATTTCAGTTAAGCCAATTCTTTGACATGCATAAATCAGAAACTCTTCGACACCAAATTTATATGATGGATCATCAAGTCGGTCATCAACAAGTCTAATCCATTGCTTACATGGTGCCATTTTCTACATAGAAACATAGAATTTTATTATAAATAGGGATATAAATTTAGCATTATTGTTGTCGACTATTGTTAAATAAAAATGAATCACAAGACACTTCTTCAAATAATACATCGTTGTTGTACGTATCATTTATTGTATGGGAAATTCCAAGAGAAACACATCATTGTATATCCATTCTGTTATAATATAAATTAGAATATGTTTCTTGTTTGAAGCAATATCTCTTGGCATGAGTTTAAATGAGTAAAGATCTAAACCTATTTCTTCAAAAGTTTTCAATAACCTAAATTATCAGTAAATATGTAATACTGTCCAACAATTAACTACCAAATCAGCAATCTAACTAATAGATGCAATTTAAGATCTAACAGTGAACACTCCAAGCAAAAGCAAGCACCTAACAGTAATTATAAGTGTAATGTGACCAACCAAATCAGTAAGACAGTAACACACGAGAAGGAAATATGGAGAAAATGAAACATGAGAATGATGAAGGACTGAAGGAAATAACAAAGAGAAGAATAGGATGTAGGAATAAGAAAGGGGATACCTATGAGTAGAGGAGAATTGAGGGTGGCGGACAGTGAGTGGGAGTGAGTGTCTCAATGGAGAATGTGGGAAAGAAGAGGCAAAAAAATACCTGTGAAAATGCAAGAAGAGGGGAGGGGAATTGACCAAACAAAGAGTTGCTAATAAAGCAGTGATGGATTTAGAACTTGCACTTAAAGTTTGTTGCTAGTTGTTGCTCAAGTCGTGGGTCCGAAATCTATCAAGACACCAGGGAGTATTAGAAAAAATTAGAAGGCATGCATTACGCTTGTGAATTGTGATGGGAGTACAACACTTCCACAAAATAAAAAGGTAATAAAATCAGCGACCAAGATTCATAAATCAGTTTGGCATCACACTCTCCACTATAATGTCTTTTTTTCCTTTACCAATCCAATATTCAGAAATCAGCGACCAAGATTCAGAAATCAGTTTGGGCACGAGCCTCACCAGGCCCAAACGTGGCTCCGCCACTGACATGGAGTTGAATGAAAAGACAGAGAAATGAAGAGAAAAGCAAAGATGAGAGGAGGAAGATGGGAGGAAGACGAAAATGCAAGAAAAAAACAGAGATGTGAAAGGGGGCAATCGACAAAAAGAAAAAAAACGCAACGTCAGTAGGAAAACGCTGAGGAAGGGGAGGAAGATGCGAGGAAGATGAAGATGAATAATGCCAACTTCCAAGTCATGCCAATTACCAACCCCTCCGTCGTTTCCCTACTCTTAATTATTGACCTTCTACTAATCACAGGACCATGTCCTTTTCTTTCCGTGAAGAAACGACCAGCTTCTTACTTGAAGGAAGAAGGACTCGCAATCCTTTTTTATGTTTTCTACCAAACGATACAGACGGTTGTTAATTTCTACAGTTTAGATCCCTGAATTCGTAATCACCGCTGCATTCTTACATAGTGCACCTGAACGGCCATAAAGGAAATCGAGGGGCGCACAGAGCACTGGTCCATACTATACAGAACGCTGACGAAGGGGAGGAAGATGCGAGGAAGAGGAAGATGCGAGGAAGAGGAGAAAGATGCGAGGAGGCGAGTGTACCTGCGGGCTTTGGTGGAGCTTTTCGCCAGTCACGAGGAGAGGAGAGTTGCCACCTTAGGGAGAATGGCCACCGCCTTCATCGAAGAGCAATGCTGTTGCCGCCGGAGTGAGATGGATCGTCGGCCACAGGGGAAGCGTCGGCCACCGGGGGACCACTGCTCCGCTCTCGGGTCCCGGGGGATCGTCGGCTACCAGGGGGATCGTCTGTACCTGCCGCCTTGCCCTAGTCTGCTCCGCTGGTCCGCTGCTGGGAGAAAGAGGCGCAACATCAGGGTCGGGGGCCGGGTGAGTGTGAGGGATCGGGGAGTGGGGTTTACGGGCCATCATTTTAGTTAAAAAAAAAGCAACTTAATAAAAAAACACTATTTAAACGCACACAACCTGGATCGGACAACTTTGAGCAGAATAAGCATTAGGGGAAGAGTTTTAATGGCGGAAAATGTATTTATTTACGACAGATAAAAAAGTTGTCGTTGTTGTCTACACCAACAACGGCGGAAAATTTGTTTATTTATGACAGACAAAAAAAGTTGTCGTTGTTGCTTACACCAACAACGACAGAAAATGTTGTTTGTCGTTTTTACTGAATTTATTGCGACAAGATAATAAAGTGGTCGTTAACTTTGACGTTAATACACCAGTTTCTTGTAGTGATGCCATCTAGGAATTCGGCTTGGAGAAGATGACTTGGACTCATAAAGTTTATCAAAAGAGAGATGTGCAATATAGGAAGAATTTGAAATGGGAAATTATCAAGGTAATTTACCATTTTGATGCATTGCAATTGTTTGAGTGGATCTAGATAATGATAGGTGTATGATTACTTGATTAGTAACTTCTTTTGTGCTAAAATCATAAAATAGATGTAAAGTAGATAAAACTGTGAAACAAATTTAAATTAGCATAAGTAAACCTGTAAGAACTAACAAAAGATCTTTGTGCAGAAGTTTTAGTGGATGCACATGTTCTCAGTCATTCGGATGAGGCATATTTCCAGTGTGTCAATCATTTGTATGAAGTCGCCAATCTACTATGAAGGTGTATGCAGAGGAAATCATGACTGTTTTCTTTGTCCTTTTTTCTCGACTGCCTCTTGAATACTATTCTGGTTTTGGAACATGGTAGTTAAGATGGGTGTCTGAGCACAAACTTGGAGGGGGGTGGTGACCATCATGGAAATCTATTTTCCACTTATTATTTTTCTCTGTTATTTGATGTGTAAAGGCTCTTTGTGCATTGTAAGGTTTGTGTGACGTTCCTACTTGTTCTTTTAGGGGTAATGGGCATGAAAAGAATCCATGAAGTACCTATTAGTATTTTAAACATATGATACAGTATATGGAATATATAGAACAAGTATGAGCGCCTAGCCGCCTAGGAAGCCAGCTAAGTACATTGAGCTCCTTGACTCCTCAACAAGGTTCATGACAATACATGATAGGGTCCATATTGTGATTTACATATCAGATCTATCACTGGTGTCAACTTCTACAAAAAACAGCCAACTCTAATCTTCTGACCTTCCTCACGTTCAGCTTTTTACTCTGGACTTTTCTGTCCTTGTTCTCTTCTGGCCTTCCTCTTCCTGCTCTCCTCGCTTCTGGGAATTTTTGCTGCTCAGGTGGCAGCCTAGGAGCGGTAGAAACATGGAAGAAAGGGGACACTAGAATTAAGAAGGGAAAAGAAGATGGGAGAGCTCAGGTTAAAACTCAGAAGCATGGTGGGGAGTGCTGGCCGTAGTGGCTATGTTTCTCACTAATGAGGCGTTTGGAGGATGGAACATCCTTCTAAAATTAAATAACATGATTAAAGGATTTTGAAAGACATGCTAAATCGTGCACTACAAATGAAATCAGCATAATACATTGAGAATCAATACTTTGGGGTAGATCTGCTTTGACTTTCTGTAATTTTCTTTCTAAGTGGTAATGCATCCACATAAGTGCAAAACCAGATTGTATTGTGTGGACTGTTAGCATGGAAGTTCTGATGCACATTTGGAATATAATGTTTGGACTTGAAAAATATCACACAATGTACCTTGAAGGGACTTGAGTTATTTATAACTGTAAGAAACCAGAAAATCTGTTGCGCGTTCCTACTTGTATCCTTATACTAATCTAAGTTGTCTTTCGTGAAATTCGTGTGGTAGAAGTGCATATATCATGGGGAACTAACCTATGCCTCTGACCTATACCTTCTGTGGTTGTGTGAAGTTTGAGGAAATAAACAATTCAGGCTTCATGAGAATTATCTATTAGGCACTTATACGAAAAGATACCGATATTTTATGTCATGCAATAAGTTGTAGCCACCTTCTGATGAACATTTTGTGCTTTCCATTTGTTCACTTTGCCAATATTGTGGACTTCAGCTAGTTAAAGGGATACTCTTGGCCGAGCTAAATACAAAGATGAGTCATCAAACTGAATTGGGTGGCAGTTTTTCCTAGGATACACATAGAGCCTTTAGCTGTAATGTAATGTAGGATATCATATGATTAAATTAAATAAAATCAAAGTTAAATATGAAAGGGCTGAAACAAAAAAATAGAAAAAATATATTAACTAGGAAACTATGAATCTGGAATGTGGATATTAATATCATGGTAAGGCATCATAGGTAGGCGGTGGAGTCTTGGGTCTACTTCATCATACTAAGGCCCTTCCAAACAAGTCAATCTTTAACATGCGTATGAGGAAAGAATGTTTCTGTTTAGACAATTGTTTAAATATGAGATACTAATATCAAGAAACCTATGTTGATTTGACAGTCATTCATTACACTTTTATGCTATCTTAGGCAGCGTTTGTTTTGCTGGTATAGTGGCGGTACAGTAATTAAATTATGGGTGGTGAGTTAACTTATGTTTGCTATTCCGTTTAGAAGATACATAGCTTTCCGTAGAGATAACTTAATCAAAAATTTGCTGGATAATGTGTCGTCTTGATTTCTTGCGACAGTGAAGAGATTAGTGTGTCGTAGCTATTCATTTCCAGCCCAGCCCCTTTAACAAACTTTTAGATACATGTAACAATAGGGCAAAATGGACTTTGTCTAGACGGAAAAAGACTACTTGTGTACCAAATAGTGGATAGCTTACCATTTAATTTATTTATCATTGTCCCAAACAATAGTTATCTCCCACAAGATTAACATACCACCGGTTAATATATCCATATCAACTAAATTCACCATAACTGTGCACCAAACACATCCTTAGTCTTACGTCAAGTATATGTAGTGGAAGGAAAGAGAACTGGACAGTAGAGTAATCTACTACAGAGTAATCTACTGCCCTGAGTCCAATGTCACTTTCTTGTTGCTGACCTTGACCCACTGTCCTGGGTCCAAAACTCCTTTGTCGTTGCTCACCTTAACCATCATGTTTTTGTCTTAATTGTCCTCTAAGTCTTCCTCCCGACGTTATGCTCCTTCACCAAGCCGGTCTGTTGTTGCCTTTTCTTCTTTTTGTTCTTCTTCTTCCCTTGTTGGATCTTCCCGTACCTCTTCGATGATGGTGGCGGTTTCATCTGCATAAAATAAAATAAATCTCACGATATTTACAGTTGGTAGAAATATCCCTAGATTTTTTTGCTAGTCTCTTCAGTTACCTTGCTTTCGTCATCATGAATCTGACCCTGAATATTTATCTCGTCGGGGGAGCGGGTGGTACAATGAGAAATATTGACCCGGGGTGCTTCACTTCAGTCTCTGCTGCTAGGAACATCGAGTAGTGTATCGTATCAGAAGGTTGTAACGCTGTGGTGGCAGAGGATGACAATAGTGGAGGGAGAACGCGAGCAAGTGTAGTTGGGATGGGAACTCCTTTGCACTGCGTCGTTATCGTCATTGTCCCTTCGTTAGCAGCAGGTCATAGGTTTTCCATCTAACCGTCTTGCAGTATCAGTGAAAGGGTTAAATTTGGGTTCTTTGTTTTCTGGAGCTTCTTCAACTTTAGATGCCTTACTAACAGGAGAGGGAGCAGCAAGACGCTCAGGTTATATAATGTGCTTGGTTTCTATAATGTCTATGTAGTATTTTTATTGTTATAAGCTACCATGATATTGTCACCAGTTGTCAAACATGAGTAGTTACTGAGAGTTGTTTCCAAAATAGCTTTGGGATTTGATATATCTAAAAAATCTTTCGTGTGAGGATGCAGTTTAACAAAGGTTCCTTTTGGAAGGGTGGCATTCTTCACTCTTACAAAATCCCCCTCTTGCAAGAGCAAGTTTTGCATCATCCAGTATGGCATATAAACCACACCTTCTTCAGCAATAAACCATGCCTTTTTCACTCTTATAACATTTTTGATTCTGTTTACACATACCTTTTATTAAGTTTCCTAGCTATTTATACCTTTCCATCCTCTTATTTTCTAACAAGTTCTCACAATTATTTGGATAACAAATTAATATTTATTTTGTACAGTGTTCAAAGCAGCCGAACAATATAGATTGCGGGTATTATGTGCTGAAGTATATGAAAGACATCTTTGATGCGATAAATAGAAATATTCCTGAATGTGTAAGCTACTTAACATTATATTCTTTTAGTTTGTTCAAATTTCTAAATAAATTGAAAAAATCACAATATGTTGATATAGTGGTCATATGATTGCAGTATTATTCGAAGTATATTGGTCGTTTCTTCAACCAAGAAGAAATCGATGAGGTCCGAAATGAGTGGGCGACATGTGTTCTTGAGCACACATAAAATTATGTGACATGTGGGGGAGACATTTGTTCTTTAGCATAGACCAATGTGTGAAACTTTTTTAGTTAGTTTTCAGTTCGATTCTAGAGTGGATATTCAGTACTTTGTATTATTGAATCGTTGTATGGATGATTTAATATTAATTAAATTTAGTACGAGTTTCTTTCAAGATTTGATGGAAATTTGGTTCAACTATGTGTTTGTTTGTGAAATGAAAAAGTATAATTGCATATTTATTATAATTTATTAATAATATGGTTAATTTGCTCAATACAATTGGTTCGATATATGACCTGTCAAACTCTAATCAAAGACAACAGTTAATGATATGTTGTAAAATGTATGATTCTACAACAAACAACACATGTTGTGTTATCCACACCTATTACAACATGTTTGTCAGGAAAAAAATACATCTATTATAACAGGTGTTTCTAGTGAACTACAACATGCATAACCTGTTGTATAAATTGTGTATATTACAACAGACACACACCATGTTGTCTAAACAATCCTATTACAACGGTTAAATGTATGGAAAGACAACATACTCCAACTGTTGTATAAACATGTATATTACAACAGGTGCACTGCATGTTGTAATAGACCTACCTATTACAACGGGTGTGTTTAGTAAAAGACAACATACTTCGACTGTTGTATAATATATATTACAATGGGTGAACCACATGTTGTAAAAAATACCCCTATTACAACGGGTGTGTTTAGCGAAAGACAACGTCGTTCAACTGTTGTATAATATATATTACAACAGGTGCACCACATGTTGTGTAAAATACCCATATTACAACATGCCATTCCTTAAAAGACAACATGTTTCAACTGTTGTATAAAATACATCTATTACAACATGCGATCACGTGTTGTGTAAAGCATCCCCCCATAAGACCACGCGATCTAATACAACGGTTCACACCTGTTGTAAATTGAGAAAAGGAACTATTGTAAAAAGCATTTTCTGTAGTAGTGAATGTATAAACCAATGGGGGAGGCACCCCTTATACAATAAGCCTTGAGTATGAATGAAAACATAAATGTTGTAAACTAGAATGTAGAAAGAGAGGCTAGAATCCAATGGTGTCAGCCATATTTCTTCCATAGTGAATGTTTTGCAGTTGTTGCGTCCTCCTCTAAAAGTAGTGGCGAGTGATTCATTCTCCTTGTCCATTTTCATGTTGATTTGAGATCCTGAAATGAGAATATAAGTTGTATGTCTTATTCACTTTACCTACGAGTGAGAAATGTTTTTATTTTATTAATTGTATTTTTGTGGTTTCTTTCTAACCAAATAAACTAGATGATGGATGTAACGAGTGTTTTGTAAAGGGTGTGGCAGTTTTTTTGGTCTTTGATAATGTAGAAAATGTGAGAGGTCAGATGCAAAATTGTTTTTCTGATGGAGAAAATAATGTTGGATCTGTGTTGTAACGGGGAAATATTTAAAAAGGTAAGTTGTAGTTTCTTCATGTGTGCAACACAAATAACATCTCGATGGTTCATGAAAAGCCCTTTTGAAAAGGTTATGGTCCATTAAAATGTTGTCATGTATGATCATCCATATAATAATCTTGTTTAATTTGTCCTATAATGCTCCAGGCACCATCAATCAGACAAATGTATCCTATGTATGTTAAGAAGTGGTATGTGCGGTGTGGTGTGTATTTAGGACCCATATGCATGACACCTTATCGTTTGTGTCTATTTCTAATTGATGAATAATGTCATTTATTGTATCAGGAGATAAGTGAAAATTGAGTGTTCTTTTTAATGTGTTGTTTCGTCGACTACTCAGGAGGGTCAAGGAATTAGCAATATAAAGTTTGAAAATGTTATTTGGTATGTGGATGTTGGGGTTAATATTTTGAATCCGTGTACCATGGTATTATGGGTCTTGCCAAAAAAGGATATGTTTGACAGCATGTGGTGGAGTATAGATAACCCTATGAATGGTTTGAATGTACTTATTGATATGCTTCCATAGAGGTGATGTTGTACGCTTTGTGATGTTCCACCATGGACTTTTACTCCTATAATATTTATGCATAATGATTCTCTTCCATATAAAATCTTTATTGGATCCTAGAGTGGCTATGCTTTTGACAATAAAATATATGGCATGGATTTTGAGGTTGGTGATACCCCATCCCCCATAAGTTTTTAGTTCACAAACAATGTCCCAGTTTGCAAGGTGCATGTTGTTACCAGTGTGGTTCCATGGGAATTTTCATTCAATATTGT
Source organism: Alisma plantago-aquatica (assembly GCA_963693085.1). Taxonomy (NCBI): domain Eukaryota; kingdom Viridiplantae; phylum Streptophyta; class Magnoliopsida; order Alismatales; family Alismataceae; genus Alisma; species Alisma plantago-aquatica. The sequence continues at coordinate 1,374,341,961 of OY856409.1, read as the reverse complement.
CAATGGTGTGCATGGTGTTATATGGAAGTGGTATGCAACTAAGATAGTAAGTGGTGATGGTGGATAGAGACCTATTAAGTAGTGTGATCTATAAACAACGTTGACAATATTGTTTTTCCATGAGTTGAGTCGAGTGTTGAATTTAATGATGATGAGATTCCAAATGGATTTTAGAAAGGGGAGAGGTGATATCGGGAAACTATGGTATATAAAGGGATGTGTTTCCACTTTGCCATTCAGAAGAAATTTGTATCTTGCCATTAGTATTGTGTCCTTGCGTGTACCAAAGATGGAAAATTTGTGAATGTAAATTTTGAGTTCAGTTTTATATGAGAAGATTCCCAATATGTGGATGGTGTTGATGATGTTGTCATAATTCAATTTGATGAATATGATGGTTTCATCCACGTATTGGATAATATTTTTAATGCATGCAGTGGGAGATTCTATCAATCCCTGATGTGTGCCCATTTTAATCTTGTTGGTCAGAATAGATGCGATAATGTTGAATAACTATGGAGATATGGCGTCCCCTTATCTAAGAACATTTGTGTTTTAAAATATCCAAAAGGTGATCCATTTATGATAATTGAGAATTTTCACTTGAAGACACATGCATATATCAATGGATCCATTTAGGTGGGAACCCATATCCTTTCATACATTGAGTGAGGCAGTTTGAGTTGACATTGTCAAAGGGTTTTTCAAAGTCTAGTTTAAGAGAAATGAAAGGTGTATAGTTTCTATTAGATGTGTGGATGATTTTGCTAGCCATGATATAGGCATCCTAGATGTTTCTATGTACCAAAAAGGCACATTATTGTTATCCAATGACTCCATCAAATTTCATTTTCATTCTATTACCAAGAGTTTTGGATATGATTTTGTAGGATGTGTTAGTGAGTCTGATGGTTATGAAATGAAGCGTGTTAGGTTGTTCATTGTTTTATGGCTATGTGTGTGTGTGTTTTAGAACCCCTATTTGAGTGTTGATGTTGTCGTGTGTGTGTATGTATTTGGTGGAGAAGTTGCATGACATCGGTTTTTATATGTTTCCACATGCATATGTAAAACTAAATGCTATAACCATCCAATCCAGTTGATATATCCTTTCCAAGCATAAATGTTTCTATCATAAGTTTGTCTTCAGTTAGAGGCTCTATCAAACTAATAGGGTTGTCTATGCATTTGGATCAAAATCATTCCCAGACAACTAGCATTGGCGATAGATTGTGTCTGTTGTTGGATATATTTCATAAATGTGTGACAAGGTGAGACACAATGTTATGTTTTTTGGTGGTGCGGGAACCTCGAATGTTTAAAAAATGTATGGAATTGATCCTAGTGTTGTTATTGTAGCATTTGTGGAAAAAATTGTGTTGTTTTCACCTTCTTTCATCCATCAGATTTTTTAATCTTTGCTTCCATAGTATTAAATATTGATTTTGGAAATAGTCAATTTAAGATTTTATGGCCATGATGAGAGTGGGATCCGTATGTGGATCATTGTCTGTTAGGAGAAATACAGATTCCATTTCAGTTATATTTTTGTGAATGTTACAAGTGTTTTTGTTCCAATTTTTAATGCATTTCTATTTATTTTTTATTTTTTGGTGATTTTTTTGTCCAGGTTTAGATGTATGGCTGGGTGATGTCCAGATAGGGGTGCAGAAAGTTTTGAAATATGGGTGGTTCATCCAAAATTTTTTAACTCCAGAGGGTTTATGTCCCAATGCGGAGTGAGCAGTGTTCATAATAATGGGGAAGCGGTATGAATGTGTGTAGATGATGCAAACGAATATCTGTTTGGGTATATGTTTCTCCTGTGTTGAGAGCATATGAACCTATCAAGTCTAGTCCATGATGGGCCGTAGTTCCATTAGAAGAGAGTGTTGGATGTTTAGATGTCTATAAGTTTGAAATCAGTGTTGAGGGTGTTGAAAAGTCTATCAAAACATGTGATGTTGGCTGGAGGAGTGTTGGTGTTTAGCGGCTCTTGGATGTTTGTAATCATGTTGAAGTCTCCTCCTATGAGCCATGGGGTGGTGGCAAAGGAATATGATAGGTCAGTATATTTTTCAGTGAATGGTTGTTTATTCTGGTTGGGCTCTCCGTAGACTCCGACAAGTGTCCATGTATGTTGGTCGAATATATTTGAGATATTGAATGTAAGATTGTATTCTTTGTATGTGTGGTTGAAGGTTTGAAAAATATTGATGTTAATGTGTAACATACCAAAATTTGGGTACTAAATCTACATTGAGCATATCTTCCCCCTAATTTGAGTTCATCATTAAGTGACACTTCCTTTGAAGTTCAATTCAATTATTTTGATCCACTACCATATTTCTTGATACTAGTCGGTCTCTATTAGAAATCTTATCTCTGATGTAGTCATTCTTATCATTTGATCAAATATTTGCAATCCAATCCACCCGAATTATATCATTTGACATATTTGAAACCATTTGTTCCAATTTTATGTGTTTGTGCCTAAATACCTTGATTAGACCTCGAGGCCACCTAGTTTTCTCATTTGTACTATTGTTGTTTTGGAATCAATGGAAACATATTAACCCATATAAAAATGGTATTGCAATTGATGATGAGAGCAATTAAGTTGGAGGTGTCATTTTCATAAATAATAGTGCTAATATCTTTGAAATCTAGACAAACATGAACCCACCCACAGTAAAAGTCTTATAGCATTTGAAGAACTAGTGATTAGGATATTTACTATAGTCATTAACTTGATATCTTAATAAAAGAGGTAACGCCCCACTTTCACCTCTCTCTCACGAGAACCCTCGCGTCTTCCCCCAACCCAACGTCGTCGCCGACGATTTCTAAAGAACACAGCCTCCTCCCCTTCGGTTTCCCTCGGCCAGGCATCTCGTTAAACCCTAGCACCCCTCCCTAGTCTATATAGGAAGCTATATGACCATGGACATGACAAAAACTATAGCACCCACAATCCGTTGAAATCTTCCGCTGTCACCATCACCCAGGTGACCAAGACGACAGCAGTCAGCAACGACGATGACTCTTCCTCCATCAGCGGCCTGCACTACGCCACCAATCCATCTCCACAACCCCTCGCATCATGCTATCACATGAATACCCCGATTATGTCAGAACCCTGTCTCCTCACGAAGAGGAAGACCCGGCAGCACTGAACGACGATGGCCACCTACAACAGCAGTACCCCACTTGCGCTACCCGCACCTCCTCATCCCAAGAACATCATCCAAAAAACCCTGACATAATGTTGCCGGTATAAGCACCTCAGATCTCCACCACACCTTGCAGTAGTTTAAGCGTAACCAATTAATGAACTTACAGAACTTCTATCGCCGACCCATCCCCTAGTAATCCGCTCCTTCATCCATGTCCAGGAATGACCAGACACTGGTGAGTAGATCTTTATCCAGTAGGACCTGCAAACCACGAAGCTTTGCTAGCACCTCGACTGCAATAGCAGCCGCCGACCTGCAACATAGTAGTTGGCGCATAACCTGCAACCACAACTTATCTGCATCGCAACTAGGAAGTAATGATCCTGCAATCAACACCACCACCACAAAATTGATGTCGCCACCTGTTCTATCTCAATCTCCATCATCTTCAACCTCCGTTCGTTCACCGCTTGCCCCGACTCTCCCGGTCTCTTCCGGAGACGCAAGGAGGCAATCCTGTTGGTGACTCATCTCCCCTTTAATCCATGGATGAAGACTGAAACCCATCCTCCATATAACATCCAACATAGGATGAGGAGGTATGATGGTGTTTCAGATCAAGCTCCATCCTGGGCTGGCTGCGGTAAAGAGTAGAGAAACCAATTTGTGCAGTTGGCTCTACTACCCCTGGAGGCCGATGGGTTCTGAAGCCTACTCATGCCATCCAAGACAACTCACGTGATAAAGAGACGAAGTGTTGTGACAGATATGTCAGTATCCTCGTTTTGTTTTCTATAAAGGTCGATGTCTTGAAACTATGTAATAATGGTAATGTATTAGTTAGTGTCAAAGGGAATCCAAGTTCCAAACCTAACAATAGAAGCTATTAGAACACCTGGCCGTTCAATCATATCAGTATATACATATAGCACATGGAGTCTTGTAGTTGTGTATACGTCTAATCTAAGTTCTAATTAACTAAAGTATGTGTAAGGCATAAGGAAAACTTAAACAGTAACTCCTCACTAGCAGGTTAGTTAAGGCCAGTCCCGTTGATAATTAGGACCCCTAATCATTGGAACCTTGGTTTGTACGTGTAATTCATCAATATGACATATGTCCGTCATATCAGTGAATTCTGAACTTATAATACTAGTGGGCTGCAATTTACTCAACCATGCTGTATACCAAATGAATTTTAATATTAAACTGGTTCATATGGTTGTTCCTAAGTGATAATCCTACTAGTATATATATTATGTAGGTACACTGATGTAATAGTACCAATATCTATAACACTATGGGTGACTTTACATTTTGAAATAGAAAGATAATGCGGAACATTAGATCAAAGTCTAAAATATGAATTTGTTTATAAGTGAATATGTAATTTTGAGGATGACATACACATCTAACAGTATAGTCTATGACCAAATATTGATAGGTATATATGATCATGGCCCTACATTAAAAAGGACATAATTATACTTATGAATTTATGTCCACTTAATAACATGACAAACCTTGAGAAAAAATAGAATGGGGTTATTAATAATACACTGTGGTGGTTATCTATAGTATATGACTAGTAAATTGATTATATACTCTGCTTGATTAGAAAATCTAGAAAGAGAGAGAATAAAAGGACCGAAAAATAGTAACAACCCTAAATGGAAAATAAAAATCCCTACATAGAAAAATATGGAAGAACATTGATTCCAAGCGAAATGACAACCAAGCTGTACCATACTTTGTAGATTTCTTGCTCTTGGAGCCACTATTGGTGATTGTGCAATCTATGGAGTCTTGGATAAATTGAGGTACTAGATTCTCTATTTCTATATTGAGTTATTAATTTCCCTCTTGAATTCCATGTACATTATTTAGTGGTGAACCTTATACTTTTGTAAGCCTTTCCTGTCTCTTTGAAAGTTCACCACATCAAATTGATTATTGTTGGATTGAATTGGATATTAAGGTAGCACTTGACTTGATCTATTTGGAGTTTTGACTCTATGGACTTTGGTCCTTTTGGGCTTTGGCCCGTTAGAGCTTTGTCTCCTAGAGGTTGGGTACGCCCCTCCACCCTGTGCATAGGTTGTAATGGTTTAGTCAACCCCGGTCGAATGGTTAACATAGTAATTAGGCTTGTGCGTCATTTTGTCATAGATGACTGAACATATGGTGCTTTAGCCCTTGAAACAAATGATATGATAGTGCTCAAACTTAATATTCAAAAGTTGATCATTGCAAGTATTTTGACCATCTGATGTCTTGATCTATTTTGCATCGCCCTGTGGAAATTTTATCTTGAAATATAAACATTAAAATATTGCTATCCTTACTTTGACAAATATAGACCACCAAATATTCCTTACCTAGATTTGATATTCACTTGAATAATACTCAGTACCTATATTTTGCAAATAGCTCGATATAAGAATTTAGTACCAGCCATGCTGACCTAAAGTTTCCCATTACGGGGTCCATGTGTGGTTTCATTCTTTTTAGAAACTCATGGATAGGTGGTAGATGGAAGAGCTTGAAGAGATGTGCATGGGTAGTCCTCCATTGAAGACTAGATAGAAATTAATTCTTATTTTCAAACTTTGTAATCTTATTTGTAAGCTTCCATGACTCTGATGTAAAAGCATGATTGTAACAAAGGCTTGTTTATATTTCTGATTCAATTTTGTAAATTTTTTATCATAAAGATCGGGTATTTACATAATGCCTATGACAATACCTCCCTTGTAGCCCACTGGTGAGACTTGGTTCCATTCATTAATGTATCTTCCTGCTATAGTTTTTAGTGCGAACAAAAGAGGTTTTGGTTTCTTAGATAATTATGATATTGATTTTGTTAATTATAAATGAATTTGCTAATGTCTTTTCTACCCTTGGTGCTGGAAGAACCACAAAAATTCAATGTTGCGATAATCATGATGGTTGGGTATATATTTAGTGTGGAATCAATGCAATCTTTATGTGATGCTGATATTCACTACAAAAAATAGTCTTTAACTACAAAAATAAATTGTAGCAAAAACCCCAAATTTTGTAGCTAAAGGCTTTGGCTACATTTTTCCTTACACATAAAATATGAAGGTAATACCCATGTAGCTAATTATTTTACTACATTTTTAAAATATGTAGTTAGATAATCATTTAGCTACAAATTCATATGTAATCCTAAATATAGCTAAAAATGTCTCTACACATACAAATGTAGTTGTAATTGTAGTTAAATATATGACCACAATTGCATTTGTAGCTAAGATATGTGGCGGGAAATGACATTTACTTCAATTGTATATGTAGTTTTTGTGTAGAAAAATATTTCACTTACTACAATTGTAAATGTAGTTAATGTGTAGTCAAAGACATCATGTACTATACATACGTATGTAGTTTGAATATGTATCTTGTCAGTAACTTGTCAATACAAAAGAATCTTTTAAAAAGAGAAAAATATTGATACAAATCAAGTTGTGTGTGTAATGGCTATAATCATACTTTTATTAATATTGAAAAAATGAGTACACCTGGGGAGGACATTGACCTTGCCCCTATTATACAATATGCAGGGATAAAAGATACATGTATACAATGGCACCCCTGGAGAATATAAGTTTCCATCATTCTTATAGGTTTTATCCCACATCATGCTCTAGCTAGCTCTAATTCTTTTTCATACATGACATCAAAACCATCATACATTCATCATTGCTCCTAAATATCTTGTTTTGTGCACGTAATCACGATCTAGGAAGTATCCATTGGAAGTTCTTCAGCTTGTATATGCCTCATAGATCAAATATGTTGCTTTGATGTCCTCGTTTGACTTCCTCCCTTTGTTACAAGAGCTGGTCCAATGCATTCCTTCCTACGAGATTGAGAGCAATGGGAACGCTAAAATATTAGTGGCCATGGAAATTTAGAAGGGTAGGATTCTAGCACTCTTAGACAGTTGTCAAATTCTCAACTAATTGAAGAACATTGGAAGCATAGTCTAACAACAGACTAGATTACTTTGTGTAATTTTTTACATTAATTTGTCACTAGCTAGGACTCACTTTCTAGGTTAGAGAATGAGAAGATAAAACCTAAAAAAATATCAGTCGATTGAGCTCTTCAATACTAACACCACCCAACTTATAATGTTGTTCACACCTCAAACTTTCTGTTTCAGGGTTATCAACAACTTGCAACTATGCACATGTGTAGTTATCCTATAATCATAGTGAAAATGTATGAGAAGCATCAAAATTCTTAAGAAGTAAGACAACATTGTGTCAACAAGACATACACACAACATAAAGATCAAATTGAGCATCTCAGCATGGGCTGACTATTCTTGAGAATTCTGCTAGAGCAACCTAAAGCACATATATATGTTAATACAAGTAAAGAGAAAGAACTATTTAAAAGTAACACATTACTTTAGTTACCTCTATTTTCTCTAAGAATTCCATGTATATGTCCCCCACACTACTTGAGTGGGATTTGGGTTTCATTGGAAGAACTCATGCTTGATACTATACATCTCATGCAGACCCTAGAAGCAAAAATATGTGTTTAAATGTTCAATTAGTAGACAATTGCAAAATTAGCAACAACACTACCAATAGTTATAACAACAGTTGTAAAAATAACAACAACATCAATAGTTACAGCAGCACCAACAACAAATTCAGCAGCAACAGCTTCAACAACAGTAGTCACTTCAACAACAAAATGAGTTTAAACAACTATAATAGAAGCATCAACTCCAAAAACAACAATAGTAGCTCCAGCACCAACAATAGTTTAGCCACATCAGAATGAGTTGTCACTTCCTTCCAACTTCGAGCTATACTGTTATGACCCACTCCAAAGCTAACTAGTAAGTATCATGATAACAACATCATTATGTTGATTAAGCTAAGTTAAGTGCTTAAGATGCGATTAGTTTTTTAATACCTGTGACCGCTGGTTCTGTGAAGATTTCCAGCATTTTTTTTATTTTGGGCCGGCCACAAAGCCCAATGAACCCACCAAGTAGAAATTAGTCTACAACATCCCACTTACTTTTATGCCCCAGCTTAGGTGATAGGCCTGCGCCACCAGGCCCGGTTGCGATTAGTTTTTTTAATTAGCTGAGACAATCTAATTGGCATGTTTTTATGTCTTGAGGTTGTAGAGGATCTCGCACTTGAAAAGTTGCAAAAGAAAATGCTTGATTTGGACCTACGAGACGAAAGTTATGACTTTTTCAATTTTCGGGGTCGAATTTGCAATTTTTCCAAATTTCTGGCTATTTATTCGTTTCCCTTTCCCTAATCAGTTACCCGATAGAATTGAGCAATCGTCTAAGGCAGCTATAGCGGCTTGTTTTTTTGAGATAGAGGAGGCGATCTGAGGGGTGATTCCCCTTAGCCCGTTCTAGCGGCAACTTCACCTCCCCTTCTTCTTTTTCTTCCTTTCCTCCTCCTCTCCTCTCTTCTTCTTCCTCCCTCCACTCTTCCCGCCTAGCAGCCAGCTGCCCTAGAACCTTGGGCGGCCGGTGCCCTACAACTAGCTGCTACGTACGGTAGCAACCAGGGAGCCACTGTGGGTGCACCCAGTAGCAGAGGAGCTGCTCTTGAGCTTTGATTTTGAGGACCAAGCAAGGTTCACAACTTTCCGCAATGATTCAGCTGCCAATTGGGCTCCTTTCATCAACCTGTGCTTGAACCTAAGGTTTTTGTTTGCAACAGGCCAAACAGAGTATCCAGAGGTTGAAGACAACCCCACCTAAGCCCGGAAATAGGCTCCAGACATGTTTACAGGCGAATTCGGACATCCCGAACTTCTGTGAGTAGAATTTCACTCACTATGCAAGATTTAACTCTGAAAATCGGAAATTTTTAGTTAATTGTACGTTTTTCGCAGATAACAGTAGTTATCAGGCACCGTACAGTATTTGGCATGGTCCTACTTTTTATTTCACAAATCGCTTCTTTACGCTTTTATATGAATTAGTTTATCATATGATCAGTGTAGTTTGGACCAGTAGAATTGTATGGTTAATCGAAACCTAAATTGCTAAGGTTGAATGTTGACATCAGTAGCACATGACCAATAACGGTATGGTTTGGGTATAAACTCAGGCATTACAACTTTTAGAAGTTTATCAGATGCACCATTTCAAGGAAATGATGATGACATAGAAAGTTAGATGAAAACCCTAGTTGCATGCTTTCTACTATGTTTAATGATAATGGTTTAATATTTATACGAATTGGCCCATTTCTCTGAAATATTATTAGAAATCCTCAATTATTATTAATAATTTGTGTCATGATAAATAGTTAACTCTTAATTGAGTTGGGTGATGCACAAACCAGGATTTGGGTTAATGTGGATGTTTTTTGAGGAATTTCAGATAAATTACAGATGCTACTAACGATTTCTCAATTGTTGAGTAATTTACTCTTATTAGTGTATTAAGACATTCAATTGCATGAATTTAGTGTCTATGTGCCAAGTTGACATGAAATTTTGATATTTAAGAATTTAAATTGTCGGCAAGTACAGTATGTGGTATTATAAAGCTCAAGTAAATAGATGTGGTAGCCTAAAGGTACTAGAGTCGAGTATACACAAAGAAAAGGTACAATGTAGTAAGAGTTTTCTAGGTTTAATAAAATAATAGACTTAAGGGCCCTGACACCGTAGAACCCCTTTGAGAGGTTTGTGCCTTAGGGGTGAAACGACCTAACCCTGGCAATGTCCAGTACACCGGGGGGTGGGAAACTCGTATCCAACATTAACTAGACGTCCTGGTGGCACAAGAGTACAATCTGTAGTGTCCAACACTAACCAGATGTCCTGGTGGCACTAGAGAGCAGTTTACAGTGTCCAACACTAACCAGACGTCCTGGTGGCATGACTTGACTCTCCGCTTGTGTGCTCAGGTTAGAGGAGGAGTCTAGTTTACGGCACCATAGGAGTGCCGAGGCTAGAGAGCCAATTTCCCTGTAGCAGACCAGGACAACAGTCAGACTTAGCTATCCCGGGTGTCAGTTAAGTCTTGTACGGTGGGATCGTAGTTCTCTACGAGTCTTCATATGTAGAGTACACTGCATATGATCAGGGCATAAGATAAAATATGTTCATATAGGTTCACAAAATTTCTTATAAGTTAAAGAGTTAAGAAAGATGGAGTTTAGATTCGTATCAGTTGTTCTTTAAATGAAATGTTGATAAACCCTGTTATTTAACTGTAACTATAACTTGCAGCAGTTGTTATTTTAATGAGATGTTGATTAGCTTGCAACAATTGTTATTTTAATGATATGTTGATATTTCCTGATATTCAAGCTATATTATTTTAGACCTGCTCAATGTAGTATTTCTTGCATATTATTCAAATTAATAAACCTAAATGAGTTATCTGTGACGGTTGGGTGAAATTATATTCATTGAGCCAGTAGCTCACCAACCTACTGAAACATTTTCCAGGTCAGTGTTAGCATGAGGAAGTTAAATGATCGTATTACCCAGATGCTTAAAAGGTAGTGTTTAGTTAGGTTTAGAGGTCTCTTAGTCCTTTCCCCTCGGTCCTTGGGACATGGTGTGGTAGAAAGAGAGAGAATGTAAAGTAATATGTAGCTTAGTTTTCAATTAACGGTTGTACTTTATATTCTACAAGTAAGATGTAATATGCTGTTTAAACTTTGTGGTATCTTTCAAGATTTAGAAACAGTAAGTTTGTTTCCGCAGTTTAGTAAGATTTCAGTTTATTTCAAGTCATAATATTTCTTTTAAATAAATTTTTACGTGATCAAGTAAAGAAAAAGTTAAGAGTGGTTTACCGAGGGTGACTCTTTTGTCTTCGGGGTCATTAGAGATGGCACGGGGATCAGGGCATCACAACAACTTTGGTATCAGAGCATAGGTTGAGTACGTAGTTACTCTAAGTCAAGGTCAGGGGACGATAGGAGACCGATAGGATTAGGACTTAGGTGTCTTCTTTCTAACTGTAATTTTCTAACAGGAAATGTTCTGTTATACTATTACAGATGGCAGAAAGAGGACATAGTCATGAGGACCAAGCTGAGAGCCACTTTGGACCTGATCCTTAGGAGATGAGTCCAGGGGGTGGTGAAGAAGTGGATGAGGTAGCGAGAATTTACAGAATGTTTCTTGAGACCAAGGAAAAATATAACTCAGATAGATGAGCTTCTACCTCGAGTAGCAAGGATTTGATGAGATACTATGAACTGGTTAAGAAGCTTAGAGGTACTGAGTTCACTGGAACAAAGGACCCCGCAGTGGCAGATGAATGGATGAGGCAGATTGAGTAAGTGTTTCGTCTGATGGAGTTGTTTGAGGAAAGACAAATCAATCATGCAGTTTATTTTCTTAAAGGTTATGAAGAACTCTGGTGGTGTAGAGTGGAAGATAAAAGGAGAAACACGGTACTGACTTGGAAGGATTTTGTTGATGAATTCCATTTTAAGTACTACCCACCTACCTTTCTGAGTGAGAAGATAAAACAACTGTAGAACATTAGACAAGGCAATATGTCAGTGGGAGAGTATGAAGCACATTTCACCAGGTTGGTAAACTTCTTCCCACAGCTCACCCCAAACGATGTGGAAAAGTGTAGAAGGTTCCAGGAGGGATTGAGGCCCAAAATCCAACATACTGTCTGTAATTGGCAGAAGAAAAAGAGAGAACTTCGGAGAGTTTCTTGAGGCAGCGAGACATGTAGAAGAGTATGTTAACATTGATAAGAAGACTAAGAGTAAGAAAAGGTCTGGACACTTTATTAGAAGGGGACAAAGAAGTGGTGGATACAGAGGTGGTGGTGGTTTATTTTCAAAGATAGGACGAGGACTTGGTTGTTTTGGTAGACAATGATCTAGTTTTTCATCAAGTGGAGGGAGACCCAATTCCGGAAGATGGGGTACACAGTCTACATGGACACCTCCAATTAGGCCTTCTGGATCATCAGTTTCAGTGACAAGTCCGCCAAGGAAAGAGGAACCGAGATGTGATATCTGTGGGAAGTCGCACTCTGGTCAGTGTTGGGGTGCAGATGTTTAGGGTTGTTATGTCTGTAGACAGGTGGGATACTTTAGAAATAATTTCCCCTAATTACAGCAGTCAGCATTATAGGGTTCCCAGTCACAGTACCAGAATGTCCCGAGATAGGCTCCAGCTGGAGGACCCGGTTCCTCTTTTGCTTCAAGTTCCCGAGGTGGTGCAACACCTAGTGCTAGGGAAGGACAACGTGGACACCATGGGAGAGGAAGAGCTTCAGGACGTTTCTTCTCTTTGACACCACAAGAAGGTATAGATTCTTCTCGAGTAATTACAGGAGAAATGTTTTTCTTTAATAGGATGTCAGTTACAGTTTTGATAGATCTGGGTGTGACTCACTCGTTTATACAACGTTCTTTATCTTTCAAGCTTAACCTGTTAACACAAGAATTACCAATTGAGTTGTTGTTGAGGGTTCCGTTAGGTTAACCGACAATGTTGATAGAGTTTTGTCCCGGATGTTTGTTGACCTTTGGTGGTTACACCGTCGCAGTTAATCTAATACCCCTAGATGTTAACACGTTTCAAGTTATCTTGGGTATGGATTGCCTAGAGACGTATCGAGTTCAACTCGACTGTTGGAAAAAGGAGGTTGTCTTTCAACAGGGTGAATTTTCTTGTGTCTTTTCTGGAGATAGGAAATTCTTACCTACGTGTATCATATCAACTGTTGTAGCTGATAAGATGTTGCAGAAAGGTTGTGAGATGTTCTTGGCACATGTAGTAGACACTAGAGTAGAAAAGATCACAGTCAGCCTATGGGATGTGCTAGTGGTCTGTGAGTTCCCAGATGTTTTTCCAGATGAGTTACCAGGTCTACCTCCTGAAAGAGATATAGAATTTGAGATCCAGGTGTTGCCAGGTAGTCAACCTATAGTGCTGCCCGCTTACAGAATGGAACCTACAGAGTTGAAGGAACTCAAGATCTAGTTACAGGAATTACTGGATAAGGGTTTCATTCGACCTAGTTCTTCACCATGGGGAGCTCCAATCTTGTTTGTGAAGAAGAAAGATGGTACTATGAGATTATGTATAGACTACAGACAATTGAATAACATCACTATCAAGAACAAGTACCTGCTTCCAAGGATAGATGAATTGTTTGATCAGTTGCGTGAAGCAATGATCTTTTCAAAGATAGACTTGAGATCTAGATACCATCAGTTGAGGATAAAGGCTTCAGATATTCCTAAGTCGGCTTTCAGATCAAGATATGGGCATTATGAGTTTCTAGTCATGTTGTTTGGACTGACTAATTCCCCAACAGCTTTCATGGACATGATGAACCAGATTTTCAAGCCGTTCTTGGATCAGTTCATGGTGGTTTTCATAGATGACATTCTAATCTACTCCAGAGATGATCAGCAACATGAGAAACATCTGAGGATAACATTACAGTTGTTGAGACAACATCAATTATATGCTAAGTTCAGTAAGTGTGAGTTCTGGTTAGCAGAGGTGTCTTTTCTTGGACATGTCATCTCAGGAGATGGAGTAAGTGTTGACCCTAAGAAAGTCAAGTCTGTTCTAAAGTGGGAGCAACCTATAAGACTCCTACTAAGATTAGAAGTTTCTTAGAATTGGCAGGTTACTACAGAAGGTTTATCCAGAATTTCATTGTTATAGCATCACCTCTGACATGTTTAATGAGGAAGAATGTACCGTTTGTCTGGTCAGACACTGTGAGAAGAGTTTTTAGATCTTGAAGAAGAGGTTGACTAAAACACCAATGTTGATCCTACTCGAGGCAGATAAAGGCTATACAGTGTTTTGTGATGCTTCCAGGAGAGGTTTAGGCTGTGTGTTGATGCAGGAAGGAAAAGTAGTAGCTTATGCATCTAGACAGCTTAAGAAGAATAAGGAGAATTACATGACACATGATCTGGAGATAGCTATAGTAGTTCATGCTCTTAAGACATGGCGTCACTATCTTTATGGTGAGGCGTGCCAAGTGTTTATAGATCATAAGAGCTTGAAATATATTTTCACCCAGAAGGATCTGAATCTAAGACATCGGAGATGGTTAGAATTGATTGAGGATTACGATGTGACGATAGATTATCATCCTGGTAAAGAAAATGTGGTAGCAGATGCTCTGAGTAGGAAGTTAAGTTCAACAACTGATGTATTCTCCATGGCATGTTACAAAAGAGACCTGCTAGTAGAAATGCGGAAGTTGAACTTAGAATTAGGGGTGACAGAGCAGAGTGGTTTGATTGCACAAATGCAAGTCAATCCTACTTTTTATGATCAAATCAAGGAACTTCAGCAGAGTGACAGTGAGTTACAAAAGATCATGCATGATATGACAAAGGGAAAAAGACCAGAGTTTAGGTTTTCAGATGATGGTTTGTTATATCAGCATGACAAATTATGTGTACCTGGAGATAGTGATTTGAAAGAACAGATTCTCGAGGAAGCACATGCATTGATGTACACCATGCATCCAGGTAACACTAAGATGTACAAGAATCTTAAGGAGTTGTACTGGTGGTCAGGTATGAAAAAGGATGTAGCTGAGTATGTGGATAGATGTTGTGTGTGCCAGCAAGTTATAGCTGAACATCAAAAACCTATAGGTACCTTACAATCTCTTCCTATACCAGAGTAGAAATGGGAACATATTGTAAAGAAGTGAAATCACCTTCTTACTAAAAATTTGAACAATAAAACCTCCAGTCCAAACACACTCAGAAGGAATGATGGAGTGGGTGTAAAATTTTCAAATCTTTATTTAATGGTAACAAAAGACCAAAGTATAGTAGCGGAAGAAAATATTTGACTATTCAATTATAAAACAAAGGGTTACAAACTTACGTCATAAGGATCCATGTAGAGGAAATCTAAACCACCTCAAGATTGTCTCCAACCTTCATCATCACAAACTAAGTCCAGGTCAACATGCCATGCATCCAAGTCTTCCACCTAGGGTTGGAAGCATACCCCAGCAAAAGAGAAACAAAAGGAAACATCAGCAAAAGCCGGTATGTGCATACTAAAAGGAGATTGAGCAACATTATAAAATAAAGGACATAAAATATAAAAAGCTTCCCATGCAAGAGAGAAGTACCACCCAAACGGGTATCAAGAGAAAAGATCTCAACAAGAGAGATACTTGCCATAAAACAACATATAAAAGGATTGTGCCATAAATAAATCCACTACCATGGTGGGGAATCAAAGCACAAGTAGGGCACACACCCCACAATCAATATCCTACATGCATGTGAGATAAACATAGCCCTAGAACAATATAAACACAATTGGCGGCCAAGGCTTCACATCCTTGCAAACTTGATAGAGAATGACTCACCGCCAAACTCCCAAATATATATAAAATGGGTCAAGACACACATCTTGCCCTGGGTAAGAGGTTCCTTGCCGTCCCAAAAAGAGCAGGAAATATCACATCTTCTATAAACAAAACCAATGCAATTTACACTACTCTAGTGCTACTGAATCACATAGCATGTTTAATGTAGAGGCAAGTAGATAAGTATAGTCAGAATATAAAATGTTGCCATCACATAATGGACAACACAAACATATAAGCATCTACTTGAAAGTGGGCACATATCAACAAGTAAAAATCCGCATCACAGTGGGTATATATCATCAAAAGTCCAACTTGCACCAAGGCATAAGAAATAGAGTCAAGAGAATATCTATGATCACAAGATCCATAACAATTAAGATACTTCACATGAAGCATGATTTCAAAAGAACAAGGCAATGTGAAGGCTAATGTCTAAAGGACCAAAAGTAAAACAAAAATAGGATAATTTCTCAAGAAGAATAATCGGGGATGCAAACATACCTCAACATCAGATTCAAATGATCCAAAGTCACTTCTAGGTCCAAGCCTAGACTTCCAAACCACCTATTAGAATATATGTGAAATTAGGGTTAGGTTTCCATTAATTATAAAAACCCTAAAAATTGCCTTTTTATTAATGTGTGAATTAGGTTACAAAAACTATTCCATATTTTATTATATGTCATTAGGATTCCAAAACATATTTATTATATTTTTCTGACTTATAGATAATTATTTATGATTTTTACAAGTTATTATCTTATTTAGTTAGATCCATTAAAATAACCTCTTTAAAACATCAGATTCAAGTGAAAAAACCAAGACCATAAGAAAGCTTGCATTATTCTGAATCCAACGAATATTTTTCCAAATTTTTCTGATGATCCACTAATTAGTTATTGATTTTTAAACATTAGCTAAATAGAGAATTACACGTCAGCAATCGATCTACAAATCGAAGAGAGAGAGAGAGAGACGATATGTGACTTGGACCAGTGAAAGGTGGCCAAATCAAACAACATCAGTGATGCACGGACCCGCTATACAAAGCAAAGAGAGCCGGGTCCAAAAGACCAAAATACCCTCGCTCGAGAAAACAAAGTAAAGAAGAGTCGAGGAGGGTAGAAACAAAATTTCTCAAGGAATCACCCCCTTCACCCGCCCATGCCCTGGGAGCAACTGGTGTGAGCAGGTCTCGACGGTGATTTGGGGGAAAACCAAACGGAGCACCAAACATCGAATTGAAGCCAAATCAAGCTACGAAGTGCCATGAGGAAATACCTGAAACCAATATGGGACCACCGTAGTGGTGTCCGACGAACTAGAACCCAACCATGATCCTGTGGCGGCCAACTGACCCGGCGGAGCAGAAGCCCCACCCTCAGGTGCCTATGAGATCAAACCAGCAGGCAGAAATAAAGCGTGGGGAGATAAGGAGAGGCTGGGAACCAAAACTCGAAAGTCTGATCGCCCGGGGTGAAAAGGAGAAAGCTTGAAGCAGGAAACAGGGGTGCGAACAAAGCAGCAGTGGGGTGTCCCACGATGGTGGAGAAAGGGCAACC
The DNA here is from genome assembly GCA_963693085.1 of Alisma plantago-aquatica. Classification (NCBI taxonomy): domain Eukaryota; kingdom Viridiplantae; phylum Streptophyta; class Magnoliopsida; order Alismatales; family Alismataceae; genus Alisma; species Alisma plantago-aquatica. Next base: position 1,374,324,835 of record OY856409.1, on the reverse strand, counting down.
AAAACCCTGCTTATATAGGGTCGTTGGGGGCGGAATCTTTCCAGGAACCTAGCGGCGAAGAAATCGTCAAAAAAGAGTAAGAATTGAGGGAGATATCATCAACCGAAAATCACAAGAAACAGCCTGTACTCCTACTCCGATCCGAGCTAGGAGACAACCCCTGAGTCGTTAGATCACAGATCAACGGCCCAAAAGCAAGCCGAAATTGGGGAAAAAAATGGAAAGCAGGCATGACAGGGGGATAAAATGATTAAAACTAAAGTGAGATTAATTTAATGTACATATTTTCTCTTTCTATTTAAGGGTTCTATTCTTATCCAAATTAGACCAAACTTAACACACAAGTTAAATTAAACATGTAGATTCTGAATCTATAATTAGATTTCACTTTTGGAAACTTTAGATGTATTATTTCGCATATTCTTTGTTTCTCTTTCCTAATGCATTAATGGCACATGGATTATCCAAATTAGGTGAAATTTCATCCACAAGTTAACTTAAGATGTATTGAATACGAATTTTCCATCAATTTTACATATTGGATATATTTGCATATTTATTTAATATCTTGAAGGTTTTACACACTTTCTCTCTCCTAATTTCACCCTTTAAGCAAACTTTCTCTGAATTGGATGAAAACTCACTCAAAGGCTATATTTATTATGTAGATCACGAATATAAGATTATTTTCCTCTTTTGGAGTCATTTATTATATTTATTTATTAATTACACCTTTTAGGAAATTTCTCTCTCCTAACTTACCATATTATTTCAATGTTGTCCAAATTAAATGAAAATTGACATGTAGTCTTATTTTAATGTGTAGATTACGAATTTGAAGTCTATTCTTTATTTTGAAGCTTTCTTACATGGGTTTAGTCATATGGCCCATTAGAGGCCCATTAACTTCATTATGCATCCAATTAAGTTATTTATCATCTAATTATTTCCATATGAATTATATCACATGTTAGATTACATTTTTCATGCATTAGATTATTATGATCACTCTATCCTCAACCTTGTTTGCCTAAGTCCAAAAGGTTAAACTTCTAGGGTAGGGTTCGAGATCTGGTATGTTACAACACTCCACCCCTTAAAAAGGATTTCATCCTCAAAATCTATATATTCAAACATTAATCACTAAATACTCTCCACCCCTTAAAGAGTTCAACCTAACAAGTCAAACTAAACAACGTTTTAGAGCTACCCACATCAATTAGTGAGAAAGTTTTAGAGATTTATATGTTTTTCAAGTATCCAACTAAAAGTCACCATCTAGGGTTTAGTTTTAGGTCCTTGTGTCTCTAACCTATCAACCCATCATGAACATCCAAAAAGTCATAGGGTAGGTCAACTACACCATTATATAAACTCCTAGTCACAAAACTAGGGTTAGATTCTACTCAACTAGAGTTTCTTTTCATTGTGATTTAGTTCGAGAAAACGTCGAAAAACCAGAGAAAGTTTTGTACATATAGTAGTATAAAGGAAATAATTTTGTGTTAATGAAAAACTTTGCAATGTAAAAGCAACATGCTAGCAAAAATCAATACGAAAACCAAGTCACAATATTTCCATATTAATACTTCCCCATAACCTAATCTTGTCTTCAAACCAAACCTTATTGCATAAAAGATCATCATAGATCAAATCTAGGGTCAACATCTCACTAAGAGCTATCTAGAAAAGTCAAGGGTTCTATAGGGAGACAAAATTGAAATAGTCGATTCCGACTACCATGGGCTCTAATACCATGCTGTAAAGAAGTGAAATCACCTCCTTACTAAAAATTTAAACAATAAAAACTCCAATCCAAACACACTCAGAAGGAATGATGGAGTGGGTGTAAAATTTTCAAATCTTTATTTAATGGTAAAAAAAGACCAAAGTATAGCAGTGGAAGAAAATATTTGACTATTCAATTATAAAACAAAGGGTTACAAACTTACATCATAAGGATCCATGTAGAGGAAATCTAAACCACCTCAAGATTGTCTCCAACCTTCATCATCACAAACTAAGTCCAGGTCAACATGCCATGCATCCAAGTCTTCCACCTAGGGTTGGAAGCATACCCCATCAAAAGAGAAACAAAAGGAAACATCAGCAAAAGCCGGTATGTGCATACTAAAAGGAGATTGAGCAACATTATAAAATAAAGGACATCAAATATAAAAAGCTTCCCATGCAAGAGATAAGTACCACCCAAACGGGTATCAAGAGAAAAGATCTCAACAAGAGAGATACTTGCCATAAAACAACATATAAAAGGATTGTGCCATAAATAAATTCACTACCATGGTGGGGAATCAAAGAACAAGTAGGGCACACACCCCAAAATCAATATCCTGCATGCATGTGAGATAAACATAGCCCTAGAACAATATAAACACAATTGGCGGTCAAGGCTTCACATCCTTGCAAACCTGATAGAGAATGACTCACCGCCAAACTCCCAAATATATATAAAACGGGTCAAGACACACATCTTGCCCTGGGTACAAGGTTCCTTGCCGTCCCAAAAAGAGCAGGAAATATCACATATGCTATAAACAAAACCAATGCAATTTACACTACTCTAGTGCTACTGAATCACATAGCATGTTTAATGTAGAGGCAAATAGATAAGTATATTCAGAATATAAAATGTTACCATCACATAATGGACAACACAATCATATAAGCATCTACTTCAAAGTGGGCACATATCAATAAGTAAAAATCCACATCACAGTGGGTATATATCATCAAAATGCCAACTTGCACCAAGGCATAAGAAATAGAGTCAAGAGAATATCTATGATCACAAGATCAATAACAATTAAGATACTTCACATGAAGTATGATTTCAAAAGAACAAGGTAATGTGAAGGCTAATGTCCAAAGGACCAAAAGTAAAACAAAAATAGGATAATTGCTCAAGAAGAATAATCAGGGATGCAAACATACCTCAACATTAGATTCAAATAATCCAAAGTCACTTCTAGGTCCAAGCCTAGGCTTCCAAAGCACCTATTAGAATATATGTGAAATTAGGGTTAGGTTTCCATTAATTATAGAAACCCTAAAAATCACCTTTTTATTAATGTCTGAATTAGATTACAAAAACTATTCCATATTTTAGTATATGTCATTAGGATTCCAAAACATATTTCATTATATTTTTCTGACTTATAGATAATTATTTATGATTTTTACAAACTATCATCTTATTTAATTAGATCCATTAAAATAACCTCTTTAAAACATCAGATTCAGGCGACAAAACCAAGACCATAAGAAAGCTTGCATTATTCTGAATCCAACGAATATTTTTCCAGATTTTTTTGATGATCCACTAATTAGTTATTGATTTTTAAACATTAGCTAAATAGAGAATTACACGTCAGCAATCGATCTACAAATCGAAGAGAGAGAGAGAGAGAGACGATATGTGACTTGGACCAGTGAAAGGTGGCCAAATCAAACAACATCAGTGATGCACCGACCCGCTATACAAAGAAAAGAGAGTCGGGTCCAAAAGACCAAAACACCCTCGCTTGAGAAAACAAAGTAAAGAAGAGTCGAGGAGGGTAGAAACACAATTTCTCAAGGAATCACCCCCTTCACCGGCCCACACCCTAGGAGCAACTGGTGCGATCAGGTCTCGACGGTGATTTGGGGGAAAAACCAAACGGAGCGCCAAACATCGAATTAAAGCCAAATCAAGCTACGAAGTGCCATGAGGAAATACCTGAAACCAATATGGGACCACCGTAGTGGTGTTCGATAAACTGGAACCCAACCATGATCCTGCGGCAGCCAACTGACCCGGCGGAGCAGAAGCGCCACCCTCAGGTACCTATGAGATCAAACCAGCAGGCGGAAACAAAGTGTGGGGAGATGAGGAGAGGCTGGGAACCAAAACTCGACAGTTCGATCGCCCGGGGTGAAAAGGAGAAGGCCTGAAGCGGGAAATAGGGGTGTGAACAGAGCAGCAGTGGGGCACCCAATGATGGTGGAGAAAGGGCAACCAAAACCCTACTTATATAGGGTCGTTGGGGGCAGAATCGTTCGAGGAACCCAGCGATGAAGAAATCGTCGAAAAAGAGTAAGAATTGAGGGAGATATCATCAACCGAAAATCACAAGAAACAGCCTGTACTCCTACTCCAATCTGAGCTAGGAGATGACCTCTGAGTCATTAGATCGTAGATCAAAGTCCAAAAGCAAGCCAAAATTGGGAAAAAAAAGGAAAGCAGGCGTGACAGGGGGATAAAACGATTAAAACTAAAGTGAGATTAATTTAATGTACACATTTTCTCTTTCTTCTTTTAAGGGTTCTATTCTTATCCAAATTAGACCAAACTTAACACACAAGTTAAATTAAACATGTAGATTCTGAATCTATAATTAGATTTCACTTTTGGAAACTTTAGATGTATTATTTAGCATATTCTTTGTTTCTCTTTCCTAATGCATAATGGAACATGGATTATCCAAATTAGGTGAAATTTCATCCACAAGTTAACTTAAGATGTATTGAATACCAATTTTCCATCAATTTTACATATTGGATATATTTGCACATTTATTTAATATCTTGAAGGTTTTACACACTTTCTCTCTCCTAATTTCACCCTTTAAGCAAACTTTCTCCAAATTGGATGAAAATTCACTCAAAGGCTATATTTATTATGCAGATCACGAATATAAGATTATTTTCCTCTTTTGGAGTCATTTATTATATTTATTTATTAATTACAACTTTTAGGCAATTTCTCTCTCCTAACTTACCATATTATTTCAATGTAGTCCAAATTAATTGAAAATTGACATGTAGTCTTATTTTAATGTGTAGATTACGAATTTGAAGTCTATTCTTTATTTTGAAGCTTTCTTACATGGGTTTAGTCATATGGCCCATTAGAGGCCCATTAACTTCATTATGCATCCAATTAAGTTATTTATCATCTAATTATTTCCATATGAATTATATCACATGTTAGATTACATTTTTCATGTATTAGATTATTATGATCACTCTATCCTCAACCTTGTTTGCCTAAGTCCAAAAGGTTAAACTTCTAGGGTAGGGTTCGAGATCTTGTATGTTACAGCACTCCACCCCTTAAAAAGGATTTCGTCCTCAAAATCTATAGATTCAAACATCAATCACTAAATACTCTCCACCCCTTAAAGGGTTCAACCTAACAAGTCAAACTAAACAACCTTTTAGAGCTGCCCACATCAATTAGTGAGAAAGTTTAGAGATTTATATGTTTTTCAAGAATCCAACTATAAGTCACCATCTAGGGTTTAGTTTTAGGTCCTTGTGTCTCTAACCTATCAACCCATCATGAACAATCAAAAAGTCATAGGGTAGGTCAACTACACCATTATATAAACTCCTAGTCACAAAACTAGGGTTAGAATCTACTCAACTAGAGTTTCTCTTCATTGTGACTTAGTTCGAGAAAACGTCGACAAACCAGAGAAAGTTTTGTACATATAGTAGTATAATGGAAATAATTTTGTGTTAATAAAAAACTTTGTGATGTAAAAGCAACATTCTAGCAAAAATCAATACAAAAACCAAGTCACAATATTTCCATATTAATACTTCCTCATAACCTAATCTTGTCTTCAAACCAAACCTTATTGCACAAAAGATCATCATAGATCAAATCTAGGGTCAACATCTCACTAAGAGCTATCTAGAAAAGTCAAGGGTTCTATAGGGAGACAAAATTGAAATAGTCGATACCGACTACCATGGGCTCTAATACCATGATGTAAAGAAGTGAAATCACCTCCTTACTAAAATTTTGAACAATAAAACCTCCAGTCCAAACACACTCAGAAGGAATGATGGAGTGGGTGTAAAATTTTAAAATCTTTATTTAATGGTAAAAAAAGACCAAAGTATAGCAGCGGAAGAAAATATTTGACTATTCAATTATAAAACAAAGGGTTACAAACTTACGTCATAAGGATCCATGTAGAGGAAATCTAAACCACCTCAAGATTGTCTCCAACCTTCATCATCACAAACTAAGTCCAGGTCAACATTCCATGCATCCAAGTATTCCACCTAGGGTTGGAAGCATACCCCAACAAAAGAGAAACAAAAGGAAACATCAGTAAAAGCCGGTATGTGCATACTAAAAGGAGATTGAGCAACATTATAAAATAAAGGACATAAAATATAAAAATCTTCCCATGCAAGAGAGAAGTACCACCCAAACAGGTATCAAGAGAAAAGATCTCAACAAGAGAGATACTTGCCATAAAACAACATATAAAAGGATTGTGCCATAAATAAATCCACTACCACGGTGGGGAATCAAAGTACAAGTAGGGCACACACCCCACAATCAATATCCTGCATGCATGTGAGATAAACATAGCCCTAGAACAATATAAACACAATTGGTGGCCAAGGCTTCACATCCTTGCAAACTTGATAGAGAATGACTCACCGCCAAACTCCCAAATATATATAAAATGGGTCAAGACACACATCTTGCCCTGGGTACGAGGTTCCTTTCCGTCCCAAAAAGAGCAGGAACTATCACATCTTCTATAAACAAAACCAATGCAATTTACACTACTCTAGTGCTACTGAATCACATAGCATGTTTAATGTAGAGGCAAGTAGATAAGTATAGTCAGAATATAAAATGTTGCCAACACATAATGGACAACACAAACATATAAGCATCTACTTCAAAGTGGGCACATATCAACAAGTAAAAATCCACATCACAGTGGGTATATATCATCAAAAGTCCAACTTGCACCAAGGCATTAGATATAGAGTCAAGAGAATATCTATGATCACAAGATCCATAACAATTAAGATACTTCACATGAAGCATGATTTCAAAAGAACAAGGCAATGTGAAGGCTAATTTCCAAAGGACCAAAAGTAAAACAAAAATAGGATAATTTCTCAAGAAGAATAATCGGGGATGCAAACATACCTCAACATCAGATTCAAATGATCCAAAGTCACTTCTCGGTCCAAGCCTAGTCTTCCAAAGCACTTATTAGAATATATGTGAAATTAGGGTTAGGTTTCCATTAATTATACAAACCCTAAAAATTTGCTTTTTATTAATGTGTGAATTAGGTTACAAAAACTATTCCATATTTTAGTATATGTCATTAGGATTCCAAAACATATTTTATTATATTTTTCTGACTTATAGATAATTATTTATGATTTTTACAAGTTATTATCTTATTTAATTAGATCCATTAAAATAACCTCTTTAAAACATCAGATTCAAGCGAAAAAACCAAGACCATAAGAAAGCTTGCATTATTCTGAATCCAAGGAATATTTTTCCAAATTTTTCTGATGATCCACTAATTAGTTATTGATTTTTAAACATTAGCTAAATAGAGAATTACACGTCAGCAATCGATCTACAAATCGAAGAGAGAGAGAGAGACGATATGTGACTTGGACCAGTGAAAGGTGGCCAAATCAAACAACATCAGTGATGCACGGACCCGCTATACAAAGCAAAGAGAGCCGGGTTCAAAAGACCAAAACACCCTCGCTCGAGAAAACAAAGTAAAGAAGAGCCGAGGAGGGTAGAAACAAAAATTCTCAGGGAATCACCCCCTTCACCCGCCCACGCCCTGGGAGCAACTGGTGCGAGCAGGTCTCGACGGTGATTTGGGGGAAAACCAAACGGAGCACCAAACATCGAATTGAAGCCAAATCAAGCTACGAAGTGCCATGAGGAAATACCTGAAACAAATATGGGACCACCGTAGTGGTGTCCAACGAACTGGAACCCAACCATGATCCTGTGGCGGCCAACTGACCCGGCGGAGCAGAAGCCCCACCCTCAGGTGCCTATGAGATCAAACTAGCAGGCGGAAATAAAGCGTGGGGAGATAAGGAGAGGCTGGGAACCAAAACTCGACAGTCTGATCGCCCAGGGTGAAAAGGAGAAAGCTTGAAGCAGGAAACAGGGGTGCGAACAGAGAAGCAGTGGGGTGTCCCACGATGGTGGAGAAAGGGAAACCAAAACCCTGATATAGGGTCCAGGAACCTAGCGGCGAAGAAATCGTCGAAAAAGAGTAAGAATTGAGGGAGATATCATCAACCGAAAATCACAAGAAACAGCCTGTACTCCTACTCCGATCCGAGCTAGGAGACAACCCCTGAGTCATTAGATCACAGATCAACGGTCCAAAAGCAAGCCGAAATTGGGAAAAAAAATGGAAAGCAGGCATGACAGGGGGATAAAATGATTAAAACTAAAGTGAGATTAATTTAATGTACATATTTTCTCTTTCTTTTTTGAAGGGTTCTATTCTTATCCAAATTATACCAAACTTAACACATAAGTTAAATTAAACATGTAGATTCTGAATCTATAATTAGATTTCACTTTTGGAAATTTTAGATGTATTATTTCGCATATTATTTGTTTCTCTTTCCTAATGCATTAATGGCACATGGATTATCCAAATTAGGTGAAATTTCATCCACAAGTTAACTTAAGATGTATTGAATACGAATTTTCCATCAATTTTACATATTGGATATATTTGCATATGTATTTAATATCTTGAAGGTTTTACACACTTTCTCTCTCCTAATTTCACCCTTTAAGCAAACTTTCTCCGAATTGGATGAAAATTCACTCAAAGGCTATATTTATTATGTAGATCACGAATATAAGATTATTTTCCTCTTTTGGAGTCATTTATTATATTTATTTATTAATTACACCTTTTAGGCAATTTCTCTCTCCTAACTTACCATATTATTTCAATGTTGTCCAAATTAAATGAAAATTGACATGTAGTCTTATTTTAATGTGTAGATTACGAATTTGAAGTCTATTCTTTATTTTGAAGCTTTCTTACATGGGTTTAGTCATATGGCCCATTAGAGGCCCATTAACTTCATTATGCATCCAATTAAGTTATTTATCATCTAATTATTTCCATATGAATTATATCACATGTTAGATTACATTTTTCATGCATTAGATTATTAGGATCACTCTATCCTCAACCTTATTTGGCTAAGTCCAAAAGGTTAAACTTCTAGGGTAGGGTTCGAGATCTGGTATGTTACACATATCACAATGGATTTTGTGATAGGGTTGCCCAAGACACCTAGAGGTTGTCACTCGATATGGGTGATTGTGGATAGACTGACCAAGTCTGCTCACTTTCTTCCTATTAATTAAGTCAACCTTTGATGTTCCAAAGTTGGCTAAGATATATGTGGATGAAATAGTCAGGTTGCATGGTATTCCAGTTTCAATTATATCTGATAGAGATCATAAGTTCACATCCAGGTTTTAGAATCAGTTGCATCGTGCTTTGGGCACGAAGTTAAGATTCAATACAACTTTTCACCTGCAGACGGATGGTCAGTCAGAGAGGACTATTATTCAGACTCTTGAGGACATGCTGAGAGCATGTGTCTTGCATTTTAGTGGAAGTTGGGAAGAACACTTGAGCCTTATAGAGTTTGCATACAACAATAGTCACCATTCCAGTCTTGGTATGGCCCCGTATGAAGCTCTGTATGGCAGAAAGTGTAGATCACCTGTATGTTGGTACGAGGGGGGTGAAAAAGAGATTCTTGGACTAGAGATAGTTGATTTAACTACGGAAAAGATTACAGTGATCAGAGAACAGTTGAAAGCTGAACAGGACAGACAGAAGAGTTACACTGAGAAGAGACGTAGACCTCTTGAGTTTGAGGTTGGTGATGAAGTGTATTTGAAAGTTTCACCATGGAAAGGAATGTTGAGGTTTGGTAAGAGAGGAAAACTGACTCCTAGTTTTATGGGCCCATATCTTGTCATTGAGAGGATTGGACTTGTAGCCTACAGGTTGGATTTTCCATCTGAGTTGGCTAATCTACATGACATGATTCATGTAACGATGTTGAAGAAGTGTTACCCTAGTATAGAGAAGATAATGGACCCAGAACCTACACAGCTCAAACCAGATGTGTCCTATGTTGAGGGACCAGTACAGATAGTTGATCGGAGGATCAAGAAGCTTAAGAATCGCGAGATAATGTTAGTGAAAGTTTTATGGAGGAACCACAACCTAGAAGAAGCTACATGGGAGCTTGAGTCAGAGATGCGTAACAAGTTTCCTTTTCTCTTTTAGGAATTTCGGGATGAAATTCTTATAAGGGAGGGAGATTGTTATGACCCACTCCAAAGCTAACTAGTAAGTATCATGATAACAACATCATTATGTTCATTAAGCTAAGTTAAGTGCTTAAGATACAATTAGTTTTTTTTATTAGGTGAGACAAGCTAATTGGCATGCTTTTATTCTTTGAGGTTGTAGAGGATCTCGTGCTTGAAAAGTTGCAAAAGAAAACGCTTGATTTGGACCTACGAGGTGAAAATTATGACTTTTTCAATTTTCGGGGTCGAATTTGCAAATTTCCCAAATTTCTGGCTATTTATTCTTTTCCCTTTCCCTTATCTGTTACTCGATAGAATTGAGTGATTGTCTAAGGCGGCTTGTTTTTTTTTTGAGATAGAGGAGGCGATCTGAGGGGTGATTCCCCTTAGCTCGTTCTAGCGGCAACTTCACCTCCCCTTCTTCTTTTTCTTCCTTTCTTCCTCCTCTCCTCTCTTCTTCTTCCTCCCTCCAATCTTCCCGCCTACCAGCCAGCTGCCCTAGCTTCTTGGGTGGCTGGTGCCCTACAGCTAGCTGCTGCATATGGCAGCAACCAGGGAGCCACTTTGGGCACACCCATCAGTAGAGGAGCTGCTCTTGAGCTCCGATTTTGAGGACCAAGCAAGGTTCACAGCTTTCCGCCATGATTTTGCTGCCAGTTGGGCTCCTTCCGTCAACCTGTTCTTTCTGTTTGCAATAGGCCAAAAATAGAGTATCCAGAGGTTGAAGACAACCCCACGTAAGCTCGGAAAAAAGCTTTGGACGTGTTTCCATGCAAATTCAGACATCCCGAACCGCTGTGAGTAGAATTTCACTCACTATGCAAGATTTAACTCTGGAAATCAGAAATTTTTGGTTAATTGCGCATTTTCACAGATAACAACAGTTATCAGGCTCCGCACAGTATTTGGCGTCACCCGAATTTTTATTTCACAAATAGCTTCTTTACACTTTTATATGATTTAGTTTATCATCTGATCAGGGTGGTTTGGACCAGTGGAATTGTATGGTTAATCGAAACCTAAATTGCTCAGGTTGAAGGTTGAAATAAGTAGCAGACGACCAAAAATGGTATGGTTTGGGTATAAACCCAGGCATTATAGCTTTTAGAAATTTATCAGATGCACGATTTCAAGGAAATGATGATGACATGGAAAGTTAGATGAAAACCCTAGTTGCATGCTTTCTACTATGTTTAATGAGAATGGTTTAATATTTATACGAATTGGACCATTTCATTGAGATATTATTAGAAATCCTCAATTATTATTAATAATTTGTGTCATGATAACTAGTTAACTCTTAGTTGAGTTGGGTGATGCACAAACCAGGATTTGGGTTAATGTGCACGTTTTTCAAGGAATTTCAGATAAATTACAGATGCTATTGCCGATTTCTCAATTATTGAGTAATTTACTCTTATCAGTGTATTAAGACATTACCAAAATTCATATCAGGTTGTTCATCGGTCGAGTTGCAAACTCGGCCGATCCTGATTGGATCTTGAAAATGACTTTTGATCGGTCGAGTTTACACTTCACAGAACTCGATCGATCCCTCTACTGACCAAAACTGATTTAAGTGAATCGGTCGAGTTACCCCAAGACAAACTCGACCGATGGCCTAAATTGGTCTTATCTTTTAGTGGGATCGGTCGAGTTACCTTTATAGAAACTCGACCGATTGTATTGTATGGAAAAGTGCAGAAAAGTGTTTCTAGCTGTTGTGGAGTTGCAACAAGTGAAAATATATCCGTTGCAAGCCACAAAATGGCTATTTTTTGTTCTTAAGTTTTCCCAAAGGCTAAAAGGCATCCCCAAATATAAATAGGACCCCTTGGGCTTCATTCCAAGGTTGAGCATTCAATGCAAAACTCTATGTGAGGTTCCTAATGTATAGTTGAGTGCTTGCTACAACCTCCTCTCTCTCTAAGCTTAATTACTTGCTACATTCGTTAGAGTGAGTAGGAAATCTATAAGAGATCTAGTCCTACATTTATATCTTGTGAGACTCTCACTTCCACCACCTCCATATCTCTCTTTTCAACCATAAAGTTGAAGGTTTTCTCTCTTGGCTAAGAGAGGTGAAGAAGAACAAGGGAAGGAGTTCCTTAGTGAAGATCAAGGATGAAGAATTGGATCAAGAGTGGGTAAGCCCTTGGTGAAGGCAGACGACTCCTTGCTCAAGTGGGTAAGTCCTTGGTGGAAGCTTCTCTGAGTGAATGTGAAGTCAAAGGCTGAAGATCCAAGAAGAGTGGGTAATTTCTTGAAGGTTGAAGACGTGTGCATGAGTACGTAAGTCCTTGGAAGAAGGCGGAAGACTCCTTGCAAAGTGGGTAAGTCCTTGGTAAGGTTGAAGACTCTTTGTATTGGATAGGTAAGTCCTTTGTTTGGTCATGTATTGTAGCTCTTATAATGAATTTATGAAGGTGCAAGGTTAAGAAATCCTAGAGGTTGACCTTCCTAGGTAAGTGGACTGACTCGCTTCTAGTTTGAAGTGTGGAACCACTCTAAATAGCTTGTTTACTTATGTTTGCTCAATCTCTCTCATCCTTGCTATGCATGTTTAGTTGCACACAAATTTCCTATTTAGCAACCTTATCTTGTAATATATCTTGAAGATCTAATGAATTTTGTTTAAGTGCATTCATCTCTATTCACCCCCCCTAGAGCATCTAATCACCCATCTAGGATCCAACAATTGGTATCAGGACGGGCTTCTCCAAGCATACTTCAACAAGTAGGAGAAGATGGGTGACTGCCAAGGAGGGAGATACATGATCAACCTTCAAATATTTGATGGGAGAAATTTCCTCTATTGGAGAAGAAGGATTCAATTTTACATCTACAGATCAAATCTTGAGATGTGGCAAATGGTGAAAAGCCCATACAAGCTACCAAAGACAAAGATTGAAGAATGAGATGAAGCTACCTTGAAGAAAGCAACCTTGAATGATAGAGCCATGCACCATCCTCTATGTCTCCATGACCCCCACCGAGTTCAACCGGATTTTTGCATGTGAAACATCATATGAGTTATGGGGAAAGATATGCATCACTTATGAGGGGACAACTCAAGTAAAGGAAAGCAAAGTCTACATGCTCAAAGTACTGCTTGAGAACTTCAAGATGGGGAAGGAGGAGGATAGCCAACATGTACTCAAGGCTCAACACCATCGTGAATGGTCTTGTTGTTCTAGGAAATCATATGAGTAGAGGAGAGATCAACTTTTAGATCCTTTAAACTCTCCCCAAGAGATAGGAACCCAAGGTGACTTCCATTAAAGAAGTAAGGTCTCTTAAGGATATTCCTATTGTAGATCTCATTGGAAATATACAAGCACATGAAACCACACTTGACAAGAGTGTGGAAGTAGAAAGGAAAGAAGAGAAAGTGCTCAAGAGAATGAAGAAGGCTGAAATCAAAGATCAAATCTAGGCTATTGTTGGTCAAGCTTCTCCATCCTCTCAAGTTAAAGAAGATGTGATGTACTCTAAGGGTAAACTATACAAAGGCAAGTCATCCTCCATCTGATTCTTCACATGTGGAAAGAAGGGTCACTACAAGGAAGATTGCCCACAAGGAAAAAAGACCCATCTTCACAAGAGAAGAGAAGAGAAGTACAAGAAGAAGACGAAATGGCACTCAAGTTCAAGTGGCTCCTCCAACTCAAGTTCAAGTGAAGAATCAAGTGAAGATTCAAGTGGAAGATCAAGCTCTAGTGAAGAAGGAGAATGTCATTTTCCTCTCATGGCATCAAAAAGTAAGGAATCAAGTGAGGTAAATCTAAACTCTTTTGATAAAGAATCTTTGATTTCTATTATTCATGATACTTGTGCATCACTTAAGTCTTATAAAAGGAATAAGAAAAAGCTTTCTAGAATTGTTGATAATATGCATGTAGAACTAGATGATCTTGAAAATGCTAATTCTTGCTTGCTTGATGAAAAAAATGCTTGTCTTATCCAAGTAGACTCTCTTAAACTTGAAAATGCTAGTTTGCTTGATAAGATTAGATTTCTAGAAGCTCAACCTCTTATGCCTAGTTCTAATGAAGAGCATGCTTTAATTGTTGATTCTCTCATGCATGATATTGATGTTCTTAAATCTAAAAACCAGGACAAAGATTTTGTTTTGCAAAGATTAGAATCTAAAAATGGTGTTTATCTTTCTAAGATTGCTTTTCTTGAAACCGAAAATGCCTCCTTGCTTGCTAAAATCAATGTTCTTGGATCATGTTATAGTTCTACTAGTAGAGAAAATAATGTAGTTGCTCTTCATATTTATAGAGATTCTTATTTAACTAAAGAAATTTGCTTAGAAAATGATCTTGTGCATGATAGAGATAAAATCAATCATTTCTCTTCTACTATTACTTCTCTTATGCATGATAATGACAGTTTGAGATCTTCTTTGCAAAGATTCTTAGTTGGTAAAAGGAATCTTAATGATATCCTACACCATTCTACTAAACAAATTGGTAGACATGGTTTAGGATATGATAGTAGTCAAAGGAACAACAAAGGTAAAGGACCTCCAATATTCCATGGAGAGTCCTCTAGTTCTACAACTATGGGCACATGCAACTATTGCAAAGAAATTCGTCATTATTAATTCTACATGTTTTCCTTTTAGGAAAGCACCCAAGAGCAATAGGAATTGGGTTGCTAAGCTAACCTCTTTGGACCCAAAAACATGATTGAGGATCATTTCATCTTTCTTCTTGTAGGTACTTGCAAATGGATTGACTTGAGCTATTGAATTGACTTTTCAATCCACATGAATGGAGAAAGGTGAGATGTGTATGAGGTGAAAACAAGTGGAAAAGCAATGGTAAGCACAAAGGTAATGTTTCTCTTTCTTATAACCAATCCTAACTTGTTTTTGTCAAGATAGTGTGCACCATACATATGGTTTTTGAGTCAAAAGTGGTATTTTGTGTTTCTCTTCACACTCTTGCTCAAAAACTATTTCAAATGCTTTTATAGTGCATTACTAACTTGCTTACACTTGCTTGGATATGGATTATATCTTTAGCATGCCTCTAAATATGTTTTTATGAAATATATGTGCCTTTTGGCAGAAGCTCTATCAGTCGAGTTTGTCCTGTTAGAAACTCGACCGACCAGCACCAATGGGTGCTGCCAACAACTATCATCGGTCGAGTTGTCAATACACAGAACTCGACTGACAACACTGTGTACAGAATACACTGTTGGCTTGTTGAATGAGAATTTCCCTCTCAACTAGATTTTCTCAACCAATAGCCTTATTCTTTGGCACTCCCTTGGTACATTTATATATGCATATTGCCATGCTTTAAATTTCCTATCTTGCTTACAACTCTATCTCTCTAATTGCTCTAAATTGGTATATCTATATCTTGCAATTACTTGCTTTGAGTTGTTTTGTAGGTTTTGATGATGATCTCTTTGGATCTCTTGGTTGTGTCTAAAATTTCTTTTGTTGTGCCCAAACTTGCTACATCTATCTAGGTGTATATCTTGTTTTTATACAACCTTGAGGTTCTTAGTGGTGATCATCTTTTGGTAATGATGCATACTTTTTAGTGAGTTATATCCTTTCATGCTTCTAAACTTGCTTATCTATTTCTTTGGATATATATCTACATCAACTCATAGCTTGCTTTATCTTGTGTATCTTTTGGCATCGCTTGCTATGATCTAGATCCTACTAGTAGTCCTAACTTGTGATAACATCTACTAGTGGTTCACATACATGTAGTTCTAACCTTGTTTATAATTGGTATCTTTGCTCAGCTCATGTAGTGGTATTTCACTATATGCTATGCTTGTATCTTGTCTCATACATGCTCAGGCTTGTTCGTTGAATTGCATATCTACTATCTTGAGTTTCTTGCATAACATAGTGTTGCAGGGTACATAAATCTACATTATATGTAGAAATTGGAGCATTTTTGGATTTCATGTAGATTTTGCTCCAATTTTAGTTTTTGGTGCAAGACTACTATTTTTTATGAAGAAACAACCTTCTAAGTAAGGCCCATCGCTTCGCCATGAGCCTTGACACGTTTTGGGAAAATTCTGTCATCTTGAGGGTCAAAATTGCAATTTATTGTTTTTCTACAACACGTTATCTTGCATTTTGGGTTGTTCAAGTGCATGCTTTACCTTGCTTTTCTTTCTATGCTTGGACAAGCCCCTAGCTGTGATCTTCTACTCTCCTTTTATAACTTTTTGTTATCTCCTTTCTGTTAACAAGTGGTGTTTCTTATTTCTTCATACCCCCACTTTTTGAAATGACAAAGGGGGAGAAAGGTATGTCTTCCTTTTGGTAAAAAGAGGAAGAAGGCATGTCTTACATGAAGAGGAGAAGTATGTCCATGTAAGGGGGAGAAGGTAAAGGGGAGAAGACATATATGTGTAGAACATATATGAGTCGAAGACATAGTATAATATAAATGTTATAAAAGCTAACCATGAAGGAGATATAGCATCAATTGAGGGGGAGTATGAGAACTCAACTGGCATCAATTGAGGGGGAGCATATGAACTCAATTCTATTGAAACCCCAAGGTTTCTCAAAAGGTATGACTTTACTTAAATGCTTACAATACATTTGTGGAATTGTTTGTCATCTTCGAAAAGGGGGAGAATGTTGACTCAAGGTCTAAATTGACTAAACCCTTATTTTTATGATGACTAAACCATTCCAATTAATTGTGTCTAATGTCTCTACTTGAGTTATTTTAGATTAGGTATAGACATATGAGTAGAAGACATAGTATTCTATAAATGTTATGAAAGCTAACCATGCTGGAGATATAGCATCAATTGAGGGGGAGTATGAGAACTCCACTAGCATCAATTGAGGGGGAGCATATGAAATCATTTCTATTGAAAACTGTAGGTTTCTCCAAAGGTATGACTTTACTTAAATGCTTTCAATATATTTATGGAATGGTTTGTCATCTTCAAAAAGGGGGAGAATGTTGACTCAAGGTCTAAATTGACTAAACCCTTGTTTTGATGATGACTAAACCATTCCAATTAATTGTATCTAATGTCTCTACTTGAGTGATTTCATATTAGGTATACACACACTCCAAATTTCCTAACTTGCGCATCTCAACTTGGGGAAAAGACAAGTCAAAGTCTATACAAGTGCATCTTTTTGTAATATGATGTAAATCCATTAGAATCAAGTTGTAAATCACTTGTAATGATTATATGACTTGTAATTAAACTTAAAAAAAATCTGGTACACATAGATCAAATATTTAAGCACTCAAAAGCCATTTTCCAAAATTCACATCAGGTTGTTCATCAGTCGAGTTGCAAACTCGACCGATCCTGATTGGATCTTGAAAATGACTTTTGATCGATCGAGTTTACACTTCACAGAAGTCGACCGATCCCTCTACTGACCAAAACTGATTTAAGTGAATTGGTCGAGTTACCCAGGACAAACTCGAATGATGGCCTAAATTGGTCTTGTCTTTTAGTGGGATCAGTCGACTTACCTTTATAGAAACTCGACCGATTGTAATGTATGAAAAAGTGTAGAAAAGTCTTTCCAGCCATTATGGAATTACAATAAGTGAAAATATATCTGTTGCAAGCCACAAAATGGCTAGTTTTTGTTCTTAAGTGTTTCTAAAGGCTAAGAGGCATCCCCAACTATAAATAGGACCCCTTGGGCTTCATTCCAAGGTTGAGAATTCAATGCAAAACTCTATGTGAGGTTCCTATTCTATAGTTGAGTTCTTCCTACAACCTCCTCTCTCTCTCTAAGCTTAATCACTTGCTACATTCGTTAGAGTGAGTAGGAAATCTGTAAGAGATCTAGTCCTACATGTATATCTTGTGAGGCTCTCACTTCCACCACCTCCCTATCTCTCTTTTCAACCATGAAGATGAAGGTTATCTCTCCTGGCTAAGAGAGGTGAAGAAGAACAAGGGAAGGAGTCCTTTGGTGAAGATAAGGCTAAAGACTTGGAGCAAGAGTGGGTAAACCCTTTGTGAAGGCAGAAGATTCCTTGCTCAAGTGGGAAAGTCCTTGGTGGAAGTTTTTCCAAGTGATGGTGAAGTCAAAGGTTGAAGATCCAAGAAGAGTGGGTAATTCCTTGAAGGTTGAAGACTTGTGAAAGATTAGGCAAGTCCTTGGAAGAAGGAAGAAGATTCCTTACAAAGTCGGTAAGTCCTTGGTAAGGTTGAAAACTCTTTGTATTGGATAGGTAAGTCCTTTATTTGGTCATGTATTGTATCTCTTATAATGAATATAATGAAGGTGAAAGGTTAAGAAGTCCTAGAGGTTGACCTCTCTAGGTAAGTGGACTTACTCCCTTCTAGTTTGAAGTGTGGAACCACTCTAAATAGCTTGTCTACTTGTGTTTGCTCAATCTCTCTCATCCTTTCTATGCATGTTTAGTTGCAGTCAAATTTCCTATTTAGCAACCTTATCTTGTGATATATCTTGAAGGTCTAATGAATTTTGTTTAAGTTCATTCATCTATATTCACCCCCCCTCTAGAGTGTCTAATCACCCATCTAGTATCCAACAATTGGTATCAGAGCGGGCTTCTCCAAGCATACTTCAACAAGTAGGAGAAGATGGGTGACTACTGTAAGGCCCCTAAACTTGCTTAATGAGTTGAATATTTTTAATTTCCATAATTAAATGCTTATAACCCTAATATAACCTTTTTATATGCTTTGAAATCATAAGACAATCATAATTTTCAAATTTGGTCCAATTTGGACACTGTTTGAGCAAGTTATGCAATTTCATGCACACTTTGGACTTTTCTGCAATTTACCCAATTGAGAGGTTTTCTTTGTAATTTATCACTTGCATGATGTTTCTTGGATATTCTCTCATCATTATTGATCTTTTTGAACCATTGGGCACCTATTTAAGCCTTGTTTTGAAGGTGTTTTCTCCAAGGGTATTTTATGGTTTACCCCTTCACGGATAAGCTACCTTTAGTAGCTATCAACTAAGGAATTATGTGATTGGCTGGTAAATTCGATAAAGGAAAGCTAAGAAGGTCTATAAGGATGGTAGGGGAGCTTCTTGTGTGTGTGCTTGTATATTCTTAATAGTTTAAGGCCATAGAAACATGGGGAAGCTACTTTTACACCTCATGCTTGCTCCCATCCTTATCCATGGGCTATATTTACCTCTTCCTTGCCCAAGTTCGAAACTATGCTTGTTTTCTCTTTTCAATAACCTGTAGCAATGACACCCCTCTATTTTTATGTGAAAACAAGTTCTCTAAGGTAGAATACAACCTCTTTTTGGAGAAGAAGGTCTCCTAGAGCTCCATTTAGCCCTACATATGGTTTCCAAGGTCATCTTCTAGGGATTTTGACCAAGGTAAGTAGTTTTCTTCCTTACTTCTCCATTTATCTTTCTCTTCTCCTTCCTTAGACCTTCCTACAGGTCAGAACCTTGCTATTCGATGGTAGAATTTGCTTTAAAGCTCTAAAATCCTACCTTTCTTGCTCCTTATGCTTAGGGTTTGCTCATCTGATGAAGAAAGGTTCTAGATGGACGAGTTCATAGCTTATGCTTGGATTTTCTACCCTACCTACTTGATATTTCTTCTATATGGGGTTTCATATTGTCATTAGAGGCAAGTTTTATAACTTGATCCACGTTTATTGCTTACCATAAGCTTTCTAGATCATGTTCTTGCTTGAAAATGATGATTTATGCACTAAAAAGCTATGCTTGACTTGGATTTAGATTTTTATAATGTTTCCTATTCTTATTACAGTTCTAGATGAATTTGTGATCATGTGTACGTTATTCCTAAGGTATAATATGACTTGGATCAGGTTGGTTTGACAACCTATGGTGCTAAGCACTTATCAACAAATGGTCAATTTTAGGGTTTAAAGCTGAGTTCTTCTATAAACCATTACCTGATGATGGTACCATTGCAACAACCCTATGGTGTTGTCTTCATGACAACTGATGGTCGTTATAAAGGGTGTCAAATGATGGTGAAAAACTATGGTCACCCCCTTAGGTCATGTTTTGGACCAATTATAAGTTTAATGATCAACCATTAAGTACCCTACTGATGCTATCAATCAATGATGACATTAGCTTAATATTTGATGATGATTAATGAATATAGAATTGATCTAACAACCTATGGTGATTTAAGGGTCACTAATGATGGTGGATCAGGTCTCTAAAACCTATGTTGAGTCCAGCATTATAGTTGTAGCATCAACAAAGCCTTAGACCAATGGTTTCGTGGGTCACTTGATGCAATGGTCGGACCTATATTGTAATTGATGGTTTCGATATATGAAATTGACCCAATGGTCAAGATATAATGTTTATTCCTCCAATAAAGGGGAATTATGTCTAATATAATATGTTGGTCCTAATAATGTAATTTAGATAGTTTCCTTTATATGATCAATTGAAGGAGCTTACATGTTGACATTGGATAGCTTGTTTTAAATGAACAGTCGATTGTGGGTTTTATCCTACTCTCAACAAAACCCTTATTATTGTTAACCAAAGGATGTCCATGGTTAAATAGTGACTTTTATATATTAAAACTCAATAACAGCATATACGATTCATTCAAGGTGTTTACTTATGTAAACAACCAATGGTCTTACCTTTTAAACATCTAATGAGGTATACCTTGTTATACCTAGGTTTAATATAACTAAATGATGGTAATTGGGTATGAATAGTCCTTAAACGACTAATACAATCATGGAGTACTATGTTACTGTTGTTGAAACCCTAGTATGCTATAACCCAATGGTTACATCTTGATTTATGTGTGTGTTCATAGTTGAGAATAATATGAAATGTGATGGTGATGCTTCGCCTTATGCATCCATGATCCAATGGGGATGCCGTGAGTTAGGGTTTGGGTATGAGTGTTGATTAGTAACATTGATATAATTTATCATGTTGAACCTAACTCTAATGCAAATAGATAAATATGAGTATTCATGTTTAACATTCTTATATGATGGAATGATGGTAGAATAACCTCCTTAACATGATCATAACCTTAATGTGTTCATTGGTGGTTATCATAGCCACGTGGTTGATACTTTCTTATGCTAAACATGTGCATTATGAATATGATGAGTGTTAATCATATCTAGATTCGTTGCATGTTGATGTAATAAAGGAATGTTCTTAATGATAATATAACCCTGCTATGATTTTTTATGAATATCTCCTAACTCATTAATGCAATATTGTGTTGATCTGGTGTAATATATGTAAGTGATATTGTTAAGCCCTGTTATAAGGCATGGAAAGATAATGATGATCTTGTAGGAATAGTATGATGGTCTTAATGACCTTTGGGCATAGTTGAGCCCTGAATGAGGTGTAATCCTCTTGTGTTGATAAGGGTTGATACCCTATTATATTGTGAAAAAGATTTATATCTTATGATAGTATGATGACTAGTGTGGTCTCATGAATGGCAAGTGAATAATACCATGTGATGATGAGATGTGAAATTATGTTTCACACATTTTATATCTTTTAAAGTTATGATATTTATATGCTTGTTAGAAGTGAATTAAGGTTTGTATGTCCACTTATTTGATGCAACCTTAATTCACCCAATTGGCATAACTAATCAAGTAAAACTCTAATCATGTAGTGCCCTGTGCCATAGATCCATCTGAGTGTCAGAACTTGCCATATGGTGAAACGAGTATTCCTAAGGGAAACTCAGAGCTCATACTGAAGAGTATGTGGGGTACTTGTCATCCTGAATTCAAGTGTTTAAGGAGGATGACTGCAGTCATACCTAGCCCTCAGTTTGAGAACAGCTACGGTCGTGTCTCGCTGATTATATATGTGATGATATTGGAGGACAACTGCGGTTGTACCTTAGATGGTAGGGTATGCATACCCACCTCTTTTCACTAGTGTCATGACCTATACCAAGGACAGACTAGGCTGTAGCAGCTTGACCTTATGTGTCACTGTAGAGGACCCATATTGGTCGGGGGCAGAGAAGATCTTAGGAGTCTGACTATTCCTAGATCTTGTATGGCACTGATTTCGACTTAGCAGTGGTCAGTTGGATGTTGAGTGGTATCCTCAATTTCCTCAGGGCATAATAAAAGATGTAATACACCCGTATAGCATATCTATTTAGGGTTATACACGACACTTCACATTGGACGATAACCCTTGTTTGTTCTCTTTAGATAAAGATTATGCTTAGCGTAATTAAGTTGATAGTAGATATACTTATGTTGTAGATATGCTTAAGATTGTAGATGTGTATATACAGTAGCCATAATTATGTTGATAACTATGCTGCTACTGCTGATTATTATCATGATGTTAGCTATCTCATGTTGTTAGTCATGTTTAGCATGATAGCCATGCCTTTGTAACTAGAGATGCATATAATGCTAATCATGCTTATCCAGATAATTGTGCTTATGTTTTTAGCTCTTTTTATGATGTTGATATGTTCAACCTATAAGACATGCTAATGTTTTTAGCTATGCTTATGTGGCTAGAATTATTCATAATGATAGAGATTCTATGTTACTAGACTTGCTCATGATGCTAGATATACATATGCCACTGAATTGCTTATATTATCAACAAGATAAATGATGATAGTATCTCTAATGATGATAGTTATTATCTGCTCCTTTATGTATTTTGTTAATCATTAGTGATACCGAGCTTATTTGTTATATCTGATTAAACTGATTAACTATTTAATTACTTAAACATGTTGTAATCAATAATCATTGTTGGAGGTTATATCTCTTACTGGGACATGGGTCTCACCCTTGTGGTTCGCCACATTTTTTTAGGTAATCAGAAGTGATGAAAATAAACATGTGGCAGAAAAGAGGAGCTATAGTAATGAATCTTTGATAAAGTTGATTATATGTCTAGTGTGTCCTAGAGTTGTCCCTGTACTCTCAGGTCCGGGCAAGAAAAGTTTTTATATGGCGTTTCAAATAAATTGGACTTTTGTTAGCATATTAATGCTTGTTTGTGTGGCATATACGATTATTGTTCTCCTGCATATATATGTTGTGGCTAAGACAATAGAACGATTTGTATAAAATTCTTGGCATAGTATGGATACAAGAAAGATGTTGGGCTCTTATGAAAATGTTTTTGAGTGGGTGTTGATGTTGAAAATGGTTTTAATTTACCCATATTTTTGGGTATGTGATTAATTAGTGATTGATTGTGTTTTATATTTTGAGTAATCTCGTTTAGTGTAACGGGTTCTCACAACTACCAAGGAGGGAGATACATGATCAACCTTCTAATCTTTGATGGGAGTAATTTCCTCTATTGGAGAAGAAGGCTTCACTTCTACATCCAAGGATCAAATCTTGAGATGTGGCAAATGGTGAACAACCCATACAAGTGACCGAAGACAAAGATTGAAGAATGGGATGAAGCTACTTGAAGAAAGAAACCTTGAATGCTAGATACATGCACGTCCACTATGCGTCCATGACCCACACTGAGTTTGACTGGATTTCTTTATGTGAAACATCCTATGAGGTATGGAGAAAGCTATGCATCACTTATGAGGGGACATCTCAAGTTCAGGAAAGCAAAGTCTACATGCTCAAAGGGTTGCTTGAGAACTTCAAGATGGGAAAGGAGGATAAGATAGCCAACATGTACTCAAGGCTCAACACCATTGTGAATGGTCTTGCTATTCTAGGACATCATATGAGTAGAGGAGAGATCAACTGTAAGATCCTTAGAACTATCCCCAAGAAATGGGAACCCAAGGTGACTTCCATTGAAGAAGTAAGGTCTCTTAAGGATATTCCTATTGAAGAGCTCATTAGAAATCTACAAGCACATGAAGCCACACCTGACAAGAGGGAGGAAGTAGGTAGACAAGAAGAGAAAGAACTCAAGAGAATGAAGAAGGTTGAAATCAAAGCTCAAATCAAGGCTATTGTTGGTCAAGCATCTCCATCCTATAAAATTAAAGAATATGCCATGTACTCCAAGGGTAAACTCTACAAAGGAAAGTCCTCCTCCATCTGGTGCTTCACATGTGGAAAGAAGGGTCACTACAAGGAAGATTGCCCACAAGGCAAAAAGACCCATCTTCACAAGAGAATAGAAGAGAAGTACAAGAAGAAGGAGAAATGGCACTCAAGCTCAAGTGGCTCGTCCAACTCAAGCTCAAGTGAAGAATCAAGTGAAGAGTCAAGTGGAAGATCAAGCTCTAGTAAAGAAGCAAAATGTCATTTTCCTCTCATGGAACCAACAAGTTAGGACTCAAGTGAGGTAAATCTAAACTCTTTAGATAAAGAATCTTTGATTGCTATTATTCATGATACTTGTGCCTCTCTTAAGTCTTATAAAAGGAAAAAGAAAAACCTTGCTAGAATTGTTGATAATATGCATGTAGAACTAGATGATCTTGAACATGCTAATTCTTGTTTGCTTGATGACATAAATGCTTGTCTTAGCCAAGTAGACTCTCCTATACTTGAAAATGCTAGTTTGCTTGATAAGATTAGATTTCTAGAAGCTCAACCTATGATGCCTAGTTCTAATGAAGAGCATATTTTAATTGTTGATTCTCTCATGCATGATATTGATGTTCTTAAATCTGAAAACAAGGACAAAGATTTTTCTTTACAGGGATTAGAATCTGAAAATCGTGTTCATCTTTCTAAGATTGCTTTGTTTGAAATAGAAAATGCCTCCTTTCTTGCAAAAATCAATGTGCTTGAATCATGTTCTATTTTTACTAGTAGAGAAAATAATGTATCTACTCTTCATATTGATAGAGATTCTTATTTAACTAAATATCTTTTCTTAGAAAATGATCTTTTGCATGCTAGAGATAATATCAATCATGTGTATTCTACTATTACTTATCTTATGCATGATAATGATAGTTTGAGATCTTCTTTACAAAGATTCTTAGTTGGTAAAAGGAATCTTAATGATATCCTACACCATTCTACTAAACAAATTGGTAGACATGGCTTAGGATATGATAGTAGTCAAAGGAACAACAATGGTAAAGGACCTCCAATATTCCATGCAGAATCCTCTAGTTCCAAGACTATGGGCATATGCAACTATTGCAATGAAATTGGTCATTATTATACTTGTTGTCCTTTTAGGAAAGCACCCAAGAGCAATAGGACTTGGGTTGCTAAGCTAACCCCTCTGGACCCAAAAACATGATTGGGGACCATTTCATCTTTCTTCTTGTAGGTACTTGCAAATGGATTGACTTGAGCTATTGAATTGACTTCTCAATCCACATGAAAGGAGAAAGGTGAGATGTGTATGAGGTGAAAACAAGTGGAAAAGCAATGGTAAACACAAAGGTAATGGTTTTTTTTTGTCGGTAAAAAATACTATTTCTATTAAATGAAACCAAAACTTAAGGTACAAAGGTCTGCACCCCTATAAATCTAGGATGATAAACATCCGAAAAAAACCTAGAGAGTCCTGATATGGACCTCCAGAAAGAACAAGAAAAAGAGAAAACAAAGACAACCAGCAAAACAACTGACTTCAGCCGACAACTGAGGAGTCCAGCATCCAAACCACCAACACTAATCACTAGCATTATGCACACCTTCAAAGAGTGACGGCTTTGGCTTCTGGAGGCTGTGTTAAGAATTGTCGGAGACCGTCAACAGAGCTAGAAGCTAGGGATCAATTACTTCTCATTCAAACCTAAAATATACATCAAAAGACAGTGAAAGTCACACAAGAATCCATCAAAACGCTCTACTACATGTTGGGATCCTACGATTAATCCACCTACTATGTCTTCACTGGCATTAATGAGCACCCACAAATTTGTGAAGAACAAATAGATATGTAACCCCATTCCTCCAGTCAACAATAAAGCGGATCTTTGAATCCAAGTAGGACCAAAACACCTGTAATGATGAATTCAGCACTCAACCAAACTCCTCGTCAGAGTCCTGGTAACCTGTAAGAGGCCAAGAGATACCCACACAAGGGCTTGAAGCCCCTATTTGCACTAGGACATATCATCAGGCAACTAGCAGGCGTCCACCACACAGCAGCAGCATGTTGTATTAAGGATCCTGAAGAGTCACCACCTCAAAGTCGGAGCAGCACACCATTGGGGAGGAAGGGCACCGCTACCGACCTGTACGCAGTTGGAAAGGGGTGAAAATATGCACGCCAATGCGCGCACATGTCGCTCTGGTCGGAGGAGCCATCCTTACGTCGGGGAAGGGCTGAGTAGGGGATGGTAGGAAGGGGGGAGATGATGGACCAACCCTCACAACAAGCCCTCGCATGACTCCAGATCTGGGAAGGGGTGGCTCCACTCTACCCAATCTCCTATGAACTGGGCGGAGGCCGATTGAATCAGCTCCACCGGTGCCCTCCAGATCTGGTCAGCGTGAGATGCTTCCATCCAAACCACACCTCACCGAACTCCACTCCCAAACCCCATACGAACCAGATGAGACTAGGGCCGAGACCCAAGTCGTCCTCCCTGCCTCTCACTCATGACCAGATCTGGCTCAGATCTGCACCTTCCTCCAGAAACCGGAGCTGACTTCACATAAGAACCTTGTCCAAGACGGAAGGAAGAGCTAGGGGAGAACAACGCCGAAGAGACGCTCCCCTCCCCCTAGCAGCTCCGTTGGGAGTTCTAGAGAGAAGGGAGAATGACGATTCTAGAGGGAACGGAGAGAGGCTTTCCCTACAAAAAATTACATAAAGGTAATGTTTTGCTTGCTTATAACCAATCCTAACTTGTTTTTGTCAAGATAGTGTGCACTATACATATGGTTTTTCAGTTAAAAGTGGTATTGTGTTTCTCTTCACACTGTTGCTTAAAAACTATTTCAAATGCTTTTATAGTGCATTACTCACTTGCTTACACATGTTTGGATATGGCTTACATCTTTAGCATGCCTCTAAATATGTTTTATTGAAATATATGTGCCTTTTGACAACAGCTTTGTCAGTCAAGTTTGTCCTGTTAGAAACTTGACCGACCAGCACCAACGGGTGTTGCTAACAGCTGTCATCTGTTGAGCTATCAATACACAGAACATGATTGACAACACTGTGCATAGAATACACAGTTGTCTTGTTGAATGAAAATTTCCCCCTCAACTAGATTTTCTCAACCAATAGCTTTATTCTTTGGCACTCCCTTACTACCTTTATATATGCATATTGCCATGCTTTAAATTTCCTATGTTTCTTACAACTCTATCTCTCTAATTTTTCTAAATTGGTATATCTATATCTTGCAATTACTTGCTATGAGTTGTTTTGTAGGTTTTGATGATGATCTCTTGGTTGTGTCTAAAATTGCTTCTAATGTGCCCATACTTGCTACATCTATCTAGGTGTATATTTTTTTTTGATACAACCTTGAGGTTCTTAGTGGTGAGCATCTTTTGGTAATGATGCATACTTGTTAGTGAGTTATATCCTTTCATGCTTCTAAAATTGCTTATCTCTTTGTTTGGATATATCTCTACATCTACTCATAGCTTGCTTTATCTTGTGTATCTTTTGGCATATCTTACTATGATCTAGATCCTACTAGTAGTCCTAACTTGTGATAACATCTACTAGTGGTTCACATACATGTAGTTCTAACCTTGTTTATAATTGGTATCTTTGCTCAGCTCATCTAGTGGTATTTCACTATGTTCTATGCTTGTATCTTATCTCATACATGCTCAAGCTTGTTCATTGAATTGCATATCTACTATCTTGAGTTTCTTGCATAACATTGTGATGCAAGGTACATAGATCTACATTATATGTAGAAATTGGAGCATTTTTTGATTTCATGCAGATTTTGCTCCAGTTTCAGTTTTTGGTGCAAGACTACTATTTTTTATGCAGAAACGACCTTTTGAGTAAGGCTCATCACTTTTCCATGAGCCCTGACACTTTTTGGGCAAATTCTGTCATCTTGAGGGTCAAAATTGTGATTTATTGTTTTTCTGCAGCACTTTATCTTGCATTTTTGGTTGTTCAAGTGCATGCTTTAACTTGATTTTCTTTCTATGCTTAGACAAGCCCCTAGCTGTGCTCTTCTACTCTCCTTTTATAACTTTTTGTTATCTCATTTCTCTTAACAAGTGGTGTTTCTTATTTCTTCATACCCCCACCTTTGAAATGACAAGGGGGAGAAAGGTATGTCTTCCTTTTGGTAAAAAGAGGAAAAGGCATATCTTACATGAAGAGAAGAAGTATGTCCATGTAAGGGGGAGAAGGTAAAGGGGAGAAGACATATATGTGTAGACCATATATGAGTAGAAGACATAGTATTCTATAAATGTTATGAAAGCTAACCATGCATGAGATATATCATCAATTGAGGGGGAGTATGAGAACAACACTAGCATCAATTGAGGGGGAGCATATGAACTCAATTCTATTGAAATCCCTACATTTCTCCAAAGGTATGGCTTTACTTAAATGCTTTCAATACATTTAGAGAATGGTTTTTCATTTTCAAAAAGGGGGAGAATGTTGACTCAAGGTCTAAATTGACTAAACCCTTGTTTTGATGATGACTAAACAATTCCAATTAATTGTGTCTAATGTCTCTACTTGAGTGATTTCAGATTAGGTATAGACATATGAGTAGAAGACATAGTATTCTATAAATGTTATGAAAGCTAACCATGTAGGAGATATATTATCAATTGAGGGGGAGTATGAGAACTCCACTAACATCAATTGAGGAGGAGCATATGAACTCAATTCTATTGAAACCTCTAGGTTTCTCCAAAGGTATAACTTTACTTAAATGCTTTCAATACATTTACAGAATGGTTTGTCATCTTCAAAAAGGGGGAGAATGTTGACTCAATGTCTAAATTGACTAAACCCTATTTTGATGATGACTAAACCATTCCAATTAATTGTGTCTAATGTCTCTACTTGAGTGATTTCATATTAGGTATAAACACACACCAAATGACCTAACTTGCACATCTCAACATGGAGAAAAGACAAGTCAAACTCAATACATGTGCACATTTTTTTAATATCATGTAAATCCATTAGAATCATGTTGTAAATCACCTGTAATGATTGTAGGACTTGTAATTAATCTTTAAAAAAATCGGGAGCACTTAGATAGAATATTTAAGCACTCAAGAGCCATTTTCCAAAATTCACATCAGGTTGTTCATCAGATGAGTTGCAAACTCGACCGATCCTAATTGGATCTTGAAAATGACTTTTGATCAGTCGAGTTTACACTTCACAGAACTTGACTGATCCCTCTACTGACCAAAATTTATTTAAGTGAATCGGTCGATTTACCCCTGGACAAACTCGACCGATGGCCTAAATTGGTCTTATCTTTTGGTGGGATCGGTGGAGTTACCTTTATAGAAACTTGACCGATTGCACTGTACAGAAACATGCAGAAAAGTGTTTCTAGCCATTGTGGAGTTGCAACAAGTGATAATATATCTGTTGCAAGCCACAAAATAGCTAGTTTTAATTCTTAAGTGTTCCCAAAGACTAAGAAGCATCCCCAACTATAAATAGGACCCCTTGGGCTTCATTCCAAAGTTGAGCATTCAATGCAAAACTCTATGTGAGGTTCCTATTCTCCAGTTGAGTGCTTCCTACATCCTCCTCTCTCTCTCTAAGCTTAATCATTTGCTACATTCCTTAGAGTGAGTAGGAAATATGTAAGAGAGCTAGTCCTACATGTATATCTTGTGACGCTCTCACTTCCACCACCTCCCTATCTCTCTTTTCAACCATGAAGATGAAGGTTCTCTATCTTGGCTAAGAGGGGTGAAGAAGAATATGGGAGAGAATCCCTTGGTGAAGATCAAGGTTGAAGACTTGGAGGAAGAGTAGGTAAGCCCTTGGTGAAGGCAAAAGGCTCCTTGCTCAAGTGGGTAAGTCCTTGGTGGAAGCTTCTCCAAGTGAAGGTGAAGTCAAAGGCTGAAGATTCAAGAAGAGTGGGTAATTCCTTGAAGGATGAAGACTTGTGCAAGAGTAGATAAGTCCTTGGAAGAAAGCAGAAGACTCCTTGCAAAGTGGGTAAGTCCTTGGTAAGGTTGAATACTCTTTGTATTGGATAGGTAAGTCCTTTGTTTGGCCATGTATTGTGTCTCTTATAATGAATATAATGAAGGTGCAAGGTTAAGAAATCCTAGAGGTTGACCTCTCTAGGTAAGTGGACTGACTGACTTCTACTTTGAAGTGTGGAACCACTCTAAATAGCTTGTCTAGTTGTGTTTGCTCAATCTCTTTCATCCTTGCTATGCATGTTTAGTTGCACTCAAATTTCCTATTTAGGAACCTTATCTTGTGATATATCTTGAAGGTCTAATGAATTTTGTTCAAGTGCATTCAGCTCTATACACCCCCCTCTACAACATCTAATCACCCATCTAGGATCCAACAATTAATAACAGAGCGGGCTTCTCCAAGCATACATCAACAAGTAGGAGAAGATGGGTGACTACCAAGGAGGGAGATAAATGATCAACCTTCCAATCTTTGATGGGAGCAATTTCCTCTATTGGAGAACAAGGCTTCACTTCTACATCCAAGGATCAAATCTTGAGATGTGGCAAATGGTGAACATTCCATACAAGCTACTGAAGACAAAGATTGAAGAATGGGATGAAGCTACCATGAAGAAATCAACCTTGAATGCTAGATCCATGCACATCCTCTATGCCTCCATGACCCCCACCGAGTTCAATCAGATTTCTTCATGTAAAATAGCCTATGAGGTATGGAGAAAGCTATGCATCACTTATTAGGGGACAACTCAAGTGAAGGAAAGAAAAGTCTACAGGGTCAAAGGGCTGCTTGAGAACTTCAAGATGGGAAAGGAGGATAAGATAGCCAACATGTACTCAAGTCTCAACACCATTGTGAATGGTCTTGATATTCTAGGACATCATATGAGAAGAGGAGAGATCAACTCCAAGATCCTTAGAACTCTCCCCAAGAGATGGGAACCCAAGGTGACTTCCATTATAGAGTATATTATTTAAGATGGGTCGTGGGCGGAGTGGAAAGGGGCGAGGGCGAGGGCGAACTCCTGGGTGTGAACGGGGGCGGGGGAACGCTGGCGAGTCATCTTTGACTCCTCCATCATGCCAATCAGGGGCAAATGGAGAAGGGGGTTCTTCCACCTGTGAGATCTTCCCGGAAGCATCAAGGGTTTGTCCACGCGAGGAAACAGAGGCGTTTCACGCATCTTCCGCCAACCCTCCAGAAGCGCCGCCTTGTAGATCTATTGAAGGGTCATCTCCGCACCGTCTTGCAGACTGGCTGCAGATCAGTAGGATGAATCGAAGCGAGATTGACACCGAGTTGTTGGAGTTCATGGAGCCGATCGTGAAGGAAGCCAAGCGATGTGCATCCATCGCGAGTCTGAACAATGTTGTCCCTGAATGGGATGAGTTCATTTCTGTCCATTTTGTGGGCAGAAAACCTTATGCAGGTCAGTTGTCCGGTTGGATTCGCAGAGTGTGGAGACCAAGCGACCCGGTTGAGGTAGTGTCTGAGGAAAGGGAGGGGTATATCGTCAAGATGCCATCCAGCGGTGACAAGGAGAGGGTTCTCAAAGAGGCTCCTTGGTTCATGGACGGGTCGCTGATTGTGGCTCATGCGTGGAAGCCTGGAGCTCTTCTTCAACCTCTTACCTATGTGGTTCACGATTGAGAATGAAGGTCTTCCCTGGACTCGTAAACATATCTCGAGCATCGCAAGTACCGTAGGAAGACCTGTGGACTTCGACGACAACTCTGTTGCTGCAGGGTGTCTAGATGCCGCCCGTGTATGTGTTGAAATGAGCTATGACTCCAAGTTTCCCAAGGATACATTAGTGGATGTTGACTCTGTGCTTAAAATGCTTAAGGTTGAGGTGGTCGCAAAACCGGTGATCTTCCCCAGCTGTAAAAGGTTTGGGCACAAAGCAACCTCTTGTCCATCGAAGACGAGAAGGCCTCCTCCGGGGAAGGACCTCCAGGTTCGGATGGGGAAGGCCTCAAGTATTCGAGCTAATGTCAAAGTGACTTCCAAGGAGCAATCCAAGGAGGAAAAAGGAAATAAGGCTGTCATTCAGTTGGAGGAAGAGACGTCTGCACATGTAGCTAAGGACGAAGTTAATCTTCAAGGTCCCTGTATTCAACAGGAAGGAGGCGATGCTCTTTCCATGGCTGCTAAGAAACAACTCCAAGTCCAAACTCATTTCTCAAAACCTGAGATGCGCGGGGCATCCCCGGTTCTCAATGCTGGGAGAATCAATCTTGATTGGGAGTTGGAGCTAAGCAAAAGAAGTAAAGGGGCAACGAGTTCTTCCACGTGGCAGGTTAACAAGATATGGAATAGTAGTGGTTTCTCTGTTGATTATCAACAGGCGAAGGAAAAGCTATTTGAAGGTGATGAAGAGTCCACCATGGATTCGAACTCTGACCTGGATTTTGATCCCTGGGAAGCCGACTCATTGGTCTACAGTAAGATTAGGCCAAACATGAGGAAAAAATCGCCTAAGAGGAAAAAGGATGGAGGTTAATCCTGTATCCTGGTTTGTTTAGTTCCTGTTCTCATCTGTTCTGTTTCAGAATCTGAGGATAAAGTTAGTTGATCTGTTGGCTGGGTGTTTCATCCTGGTTGTCCTCCACAACTTTTTGGTTGTGTTCATAATGCCAGTGCGAGGGGAATTCAGGATTTAGCTTCTCTAACAGTGGATGCAGTTGTACTGATTGCCATGGATTCTTCTACGGATACAGGTAATGTGTAGGAAGATGCAGTTGCTGGTGCTATGTTGTGTCAGCATTTTTGACAGGTTATTTGGTCTCAGCTGCGAATCAACAATGAGCATGATTACATATCTAGCTGATATACATTTTCTGACAGGGGAATCTCCATTTTTTGTGGGTGAGCGTATTGACAGTGGAGCTCTTCTTCTGTGTAGTTTGTGTCTGTACCAGTTATGTTTGTTCGATTGTTCCTTTGTTGATCCAAGGCTGAACCTTTTTTGCTGTGCTAGGTCTTCTGTGTAAGACCTTAGTTGTTGTAGTTTTTTTTTCTAGTAGTCCTCTTTGTAGGGTTAAGGGGTGCTCTTTTTGTACCTAAAGTTTTAGAACAATATTATAGCAACAGAGTTTTTCTCCGACCAAAAAAAAATCCTATTGAAGAGCTCATTGGAAATATACAAGCACATGAAGCCACACTTGACAAGAGGGAGGAAGTAGAAAGATAAGAAGAGAAAGAACTCAAGATAATGAAGCAGGCTGAAACCAAAGCTCAAATCAAGGCTATTGTTGGTCAAGCTTCTCCACCCTCTCAAGTTAAAGTAGATGTCATGCACTCTAAGGGTAAACTCTACAAAGGCAAGTCCTCCTCCATCTGGTGCTTCACATGTGGAAAGAAGGGTCACTACAAGGAAGATTGCCCAGAAGGCAAAAAAACCCATCTTCAAAATAGAAGAGAAGAAAAGTACAAGAAGAAGGAGAAATGGCACTCAAGCTCAAGTGGCTCCTCCAACTGAAGCTCAAGTGAAGAATCAAGTGAAGAGTCAAGTGGAAGATCAAGCTCAAGTGAAGAAGGAGAATGTCATTTTTCTCTCATGGCATCAACAAGTAAGGACTCAAGTTTGGTAAATCTAAACTCTTTAGATAAAGAATCTTTGATTGCTATTATTCATGATACTTGTGCCTCTCTTAAGTCTTATAAAAGTAAAAAGAAAAAGCTTGCTAGAATTGTTGATAATATGCATGTAGAACTAGATGATCTTGAACATGCTAATTCTTGCTTGCTTGATAACAAAAATTCTTGTCTTAGCCAAGTAGACTCTCTTAAACTTGAAAATGCTAGTTTGCTTGATAAGATTAGATTTCTAGAAGCTCAACTTCTTATGTGTAGTTCTAATGAAGAGCATACTTTAATTATTGATTCTCTCATGCATGATATTGATGTTTTTAAATCTGAAAACAAGGACAAAGATTTTGTTTTGCAAGGATTAGAATATGAAAATGGTGTTTATCTTTCTAAGATTGCTTTTCTTGAAACTGAAAATGCCTCCTTGTTTGATAAAATCAATGTGCTTGGATCATGTTCTAGTTCTACTAGTAGAGAAAATAATGTAGATGCTCTTCATATTGATAGAGATTCTTATTTAACTAAAGTACTTTGCTTAGAAAATGATCTTGTGCATGATAGAGATAATATCAATCATTTGTCTTCTACTATTACTTCTCTTATGCATGATAATGATAGTTTGAGATCTTCTTTGCAAAGATTCTTAGTTGGTAAAAGGAATATTAATGATATCCTACACCATTATATTAAACAAATTGGTAGACATGGTTTAGGATATGATAGTAGTTAAAGGAACAATAAAGGAAAAGGACCTCCAATATTCCATGGAGAATCCTCTAGTTCCAAGACTATGGGCACATGCAACTATTGCAATGAAATTGGTCGTTATTCTACTTATTGTCCTTTTAGGAAACCACCCAAGAGCAATAGGACTTGGGTTTCTTAGCTAACCCCTCTTCTTGTAGGTACTTGCAAATGGATTGACTTGAGCTATTGAAGTGACTTCTCAATCCACATGAATGGAGAAAGGTGAGATGTGTATGAGGTGAAAACAAGTGGAAAAGTAATGGTCAGCATAAAGGTAATGTTTCTCTTGCTTATAACCAATCCTAAATTGCCTTTGTCAAGATAGTGTGCACTATACATATGGTTTTTGAGTCAAAAGTGGTATTTTGTGTTTCTCTTCACACTCTTGCTCAAAAACTATTTCAAATGCTTTTATAGTGCATTACTAACTTGCTTACTCATGTTTGGATATGGCTTATATCTTTAGCATGCCTCTAAATATGTTTTTATGAAATATATGTTCCTTTTGACAACAGCTCGGTCAATCGAGTTTGTCCTGTTAGAAACTCGACCGACCAGCACCAATGGGTGTTGCCAACAGTTGTCATTGGTCGAGTTGTCAATACACAAAACTCGACCGACAACACTGTGCACATAATACACAATTGGCTTATTGAATGAGAATTTCCCTCTCTACTAGATTTTCTCAACCAATAGCCTTATTCTTTGGCACTCCCTTGGTACCTTTATATATGCATATTTCCATGCTTTAAATTTCCTATCTTTCTTACAATTCTATCTCTCTAATTGCTTTAAATTAGTATATCTATATCTTGGAATTACTTACTTTGAGTTGTTTTTTAGGTTTTGATGATTATCTCTTTGGATCTCTTGGTTGTGTCTAAAATTACTTCCACTGTGCCCAAACTTGCTACATCTATCTAGGTGTATATCTTGTTTTGATACAACCTTGAGGTTCTTAGTGGTGATCATCTTTTGGTAATGATGCATACTTGTTAGTGAG
Organism: Alisma plantago-aquatica; assembly: GCA_963693085.1. Lineage (NCBI taxonomy): Eukaryota > Viridiplantae > Streptophyta > Magnoliopsida > Alismatales > Alismataceae > Alisma > Alisma plantago-aquatica. The sequence continues at coordinate 1,374,289,285 of OY856409.1, read as the reverse complement.
TTATATCCTTTGATGCTTCTAAAATTGCTTATCTCGTTTTTGGATATATCTCTACATGTACTCATAGATTGCTTTATCTTGTGTATCTTTTGGCATCTCTTGCTATGATCTAGATCCTACTAGTAGTCCTAACTTGTGATAACATCTACTAGTGGTTCACATACATGTAGTTCTAACTTTGTTTATAATTGGTATCTTTGCTCAGCTCATTTAGTGGTATTTCACTATATGTTATGCTTGTATCTTGTCTCATACATTCTCAAGTTTGTTCGTTGAATTGCATATCTACTATCTTGAGTTGCTTGCATAACATTGTGATGCAGGGTACATAGATCTACATTATATGTAGAAATTGGAGCATTTCTGGATTTCATGTAGATTTTGCTCCAATTTTAGTTGTTGGTGCAACACTACCATGTTTTATGCAGAAATGGTCTTCTGAGTTAGGATCATCGCTTTGCCATAAACCATGACACTTTTTGGCCAAATTCCATCATCTTGAGGGTCAAAATTGCGATTTATTGTTTTTCTACAACACTTTATCTTGCATTTTGGGTTGTTCAAGTTCATGTCTTAACTTTTTTTCTGTATATGCTTGGACAAGCCCCTAGCTGTCTGCTTCTACTCTCCTTTTATAAATTTTTGCTATCTCCTTTCTCTTAACAAGTGGTTTTTCTTATGTCTTCATACCCCCACTTTTTGAAATGACAAAGGGCGAGAAAGGTATGTCTTCCCTTTGGTAAAAAGAGGAAGAAGGCATGTCTTACATGAAGAGGAGAAGTATGTCCATGTAAGGGGTAGAAGGTAAAGGGGAGAATACATATATGTGTAGAACATATATGAGTAGAAGACATAGTATTCTATAAATGTTATGAAAGCTAATTATGTAGGATATATAACATCAATTGAGGGGGAGTATGAGAACTCCACTAGCATCAATTGAGGGGGAGCATATGAACTCAATTCTATTGAAACCCCTAGGTTTCTCTAAAGGTATGACTTTACTTACATGCTTTCAATACATTTATGGAATGGGTTGTCATCTTCAAAAAGGGGGAGAATGTTGACTCAAGGTCTAAATTGACTAAACCCTTGTTTTGATGATGACTAAACCATTCCAATTAATTGTGTCTAATGTCTCTACTTGAGTGATTTCAGATTAGGTATAGATATATGATTAGAAGACATAGTATTCTATAATTGTTATGAAAGCTAACCATGTAGGAGATATATCATCAATTGAGGGGGAGTATGTGAACTCCACTAGCATCAATTGAGGGGGAGCATATGAACTCAATTATATTGAAACCCCTAGGTTTCTCCAAAGGTATGACTTTACTTAAATGCTTTCAATACATTTATTGAATGGTTTGTCATCTTCAAAAAGGGGCAGAATGCTGACTAATGGTCTAAATTTACAAAACTCTTATTAGACTCAATGTGCAGATAAGTGTTTCTAGCCATTGTGGAGTTGCAACAAGTGAAAATATATCTGTCGCAAGCCACAAAATGGCTAGTTTTCATTCTTAAGTGTTCCCAAAGGCTAAGAGGCATCCCCAACTATAAATAAGACACCTTGGGCTTCATTCCAAGGTTGAGCATTCAATGCAAAACTTTATGTGAGGTTCCTATTCTATAGTTGAGTGCTTCCTATAGCCTCCTCTCTCTCTCTCTAAGCTTAATCACTTGCTACATTCGTTAGAGTGAGTAGGCAATCTATGAGAGAGCTAGTCCTACATGTATATCTTGTGACGCTCTCACTTCCACCACCTCCATATCTCTCTTTTCAACCATGAAGATGAAGGTTCTATCTCTTGGCTAAGAGAGGTGAAGAAGAACAAGGGAAGGAGTCCCTTGGTGAAGATTAAGGTTGAAGACTTGGAGCAAGAGTGGGTAAGCCCTTGGTGAAGGCAAAAGGCTCTTTGCTCAAGTGGGTAAGTCCTTCGTGGATGCTTCTCCAAGTGAAGGTGAAGTCAAAGGCTGAAGATCCAAGAAGAGTGGGTAATTCCTTCAAGGCTGAAGACGTGTGCAAGCGTAGCTAAGTCCTTGGAAGAAGGCGGAAGACTCCTTGCAAAGTGGGTAAGTCATTGGTAAGGTTGTAGACTCTTTGTATTGGATAAGTAAGTCCTTTGTTTGGTCATGTATTGTATCTCTTATAATGAATAAAATGAAGGTGCAAGGTAAAGAAATCTTAGAGGTTGACCACTCTAGGTAAGTGTACTGACTCACTTCTACTTTGAAGTGTGGAACCACTCTAAATAGCTTATCTACTTGTGTTTACTCAATCTCTCTCATCCTTGCTATGCATGTTTAGTTGCACTCTAATTTCCTATTTAAGAACCTTATCTAGTGATATATCTTGAAGGTCTGATGAATTTTTTTAAGTGCATTCAGCTCTATTCACCCCCCTCTAGAGCATCTAATCACCCATCTAGGATCCAACAATTGGTATCAGAGTGGGCTTCTCCAAGTATACTTCAATAAGTATGAGAAAATGGATGACTACCAAGGAGGGAGATACATGATCAACCTTCCAATCTTTGATCGGAGCATTTTCCTCTATTGAAGAAGGAGGCTTCACTTCTACATCCAAGGATCAAATATTGAGATGTGGCAAATGGTGAATAGCCCATACAAGCTACCGAAGACAAAGATTGAAGAATGGGATGAAGCTACCTTGAAGAAAGCAACCTTGAATGATAGAGCCATTCACATCCCCTATGCCTCCATCACCCCCACCGAGTTCAACTGTATTTCTTCATGTGAAATAGTCTATGAGGTATGGAGAAAACTATGTATCACTTATGAGGGGACAAATAAAGTGAAGGAAAGCAAAGTCTACATGCTCAAAGGGCTGCTTGAGAACTTCAAGATGGGAAAGGAGGAGAAGATAGCCAACATGTACTCAAGGCTGAACACCATTGTGAATGGTTTTTCTATTCTAGGACATCATATGAGTAAAGGAGAGATCAACTCTATGATCCTTAGAAATCTCCCAAGAGATGGGAACCCAAGGTGAATTCCATTTAAGAAGTAAGGTCTCTTAAGGATATTCCTATTGAAGAGCTCATTGGAAATCTACAAGCACATGAAGCCACACTTGACAAGATGGAGGAAGTAGAAATACAAGAAGAAAAAGAACTCAAGAGAATGAAGAAGGATGAAATTAAAGCTCAAATCAAGGCTATTGTTGGTCAAGCTTCTCCACCCTCTCAAGTTAAAGTAGATTCCATGTACTCTAAGTGTAAACTCTACAAAGGCAAGTCCTCCTCCATCTGGTGCTTCACATGTGGAAAGAAGGGTCACTATAAGGAAGATTGCCCACAAGGCAAAAAGACCCATCTTCAGAAGAGAAGAGAAGATAAGTACAAGTAGAAGGAAAAATGGCACTCAAGCTCAAGTGGCTCGTCCAACTCAAGCTCAAGTGAAGAATCAAGTGAAGAGTCAAGTGGAAGATCAAGCTCTAGTGAAGAAGGAGAATGTCATTTTGCTCTAATGGCATCAACAAGTAAGGACCCAAGTGAGGTAAATCTAAACTCTTTAGATAAAGAATTTTTGATTGCAATTATTCATGATACTTGTGCCTCTCTTAAGTCTTATAAAAGGAAAAAGAAAAAGCTTCCTAGAATTGTTGATAATATGCATGTAGAACTAGATGATCTTGAACATGCTAATTTTTTCTTGCTTGATGACAAACATTCTTGTCTTATCAAAGTAGACTCTCTTCAACTTGAAAATGCTAGTTTCCTTGATAAGATTAGATTTCTAGAACCTCAACCTCTTATGCCAAGTTCTAATAACGAGCATATTTAATTGTTGATTCTCTTATGCATGATATTGATATTCTTAAATCTGAAAACAAGGACAAAGATTTTGTTTTGCAAGGATTAGAATTTGAAAATGGTGCTTATCTTTCTAAGATTTCTTTGCTTGAAATAGAAAATGCCCCCTTGCTTGCTAAAATCAATGTTCTTGAATCATATTCTATTTCTACTAGTAGAGAAAATAATGTAGTTGCTCTTCATATTGACATAGATTCTTATTGAACTAAAGCTCTTTGCTTAGAAAATGACATTTTGCATGCTAGAGATAATATTAATCATTTGTCTTCTACTATTACTTCTCTTATGTGTGATAATGATAGTTTGAGATCTTCTTTGAAAAGATTCTTAGTTGGTAAAATGAATCTTAATGATATCCTACACCATTCTACTAAACAAATTGGTAGACATGGTTTAGGATATGATAATAGTCAAAGGAACAATAAAGGTAAAGGGCCTCCAATATTCAATGGAGAATCCTCTAGTTCCCAGACTATGGGCACATGCAACTATTGCAATGAAATTTGTCGTTATTCTACTTGTTATCCTTTTAGGAAAGATCCCACGAGCAATAGTACTTGGGTTGCTAAGCTAACCCCTCTGGACCCAAAAACATGATTGCAGACCATTTCATCTTTCTTCTTGTAGGTACTTGCAAATGGATTGACTTGAGCTATCGAATTGACTTCTCAATCCACATGAATGGAGAAAGGTGAGATGTGTATGAGGTGAAAATAAGTGGAAAAGCAATGGTAAGAACAAAGGTAATGTTTCTCTTGCTTATAACCAATCCTAACTTATTTTTGTCAAGATAGTGTGTACTATACATATGGTTTTGGAGTCAAAAGTGGTATTTTGTGTTTCTGTTCACACTCTTACTCAAAATTTGTTTCAAATGCTTTTATAGTGCATTACTAACTTGATTACTCATGTTTGTATATAGCTTATATCTTTAGCATGCCTGTAAATATGTTTTTATGAAATATATGTGCCTTTTGACAGCAGCTCAGTCGGTTGAGTTTGTCCTGTTAGAAACTTGACCAACCAGAACCTATGGGTGTTGCCAACAGCTGTCATTGGTCGAGTTATCAATACACAGAACTCCACCGACAACACTGTGCACAAAATACACAGTTGGCTTATTGAATGAGAATTTCCCTCTCAACTAGATTTTCTCAACCAATAGCCTTTTTCTTTGGCACTCCCTAGGTTCCTTTATATATGCATATTTTTATGCTATAAATTGCCTATCTTTATTACAATTATATCTCTCTAATTTCTCTAAATTAGTATATCTATATCTTGTAATTACTTGCTTTGAGTTGTTTATAGGTTTTGATGATTATCTCTTTGGATCTCTTGGTTGTGTCTAAAATTGCTTCTACTGTGCCAAACTTGCTACATCTATCTAGGTGTATATCTTGTTTTGATACAACCTTGAGGTTCTTAGTGGTGATCATCTTTTAGTAATGATGCATACTTGTTAGTGAGTTATATCCTTTCAAGCTTCTAAAATTATTTATCTCTTTGTTTGGATATATCTCTACATCTACTCAAAGCTTGCTTTATCTTGGTATCTTTTGGCATCTCTTGCTATGATCTAGATCCTACTAGTAGTCCTAACTTGTGATAACATCTACTAGTGGTTCACATACATGTAGTTCTAACCTTGTTTATAATTGGTATCTTTGCTCATCTCATCTAGTGGTATTTCACTATATGTTATGCTTGTATTTTTCGCATACATGCTCAAGCTTGTTCGTTAAATTGCATATCTACTATCTTGAGTTGCTTGCATAACATTGTGATACATCATACATAGAATTACATTATATGTAGAAATTGGAGCATTTTTGGATTTCATGCAGATTTTGCTCTAGTTTTAGTTTTTGGTGTAATTCTACTATTTTTTATGAAGAAACGACCTTCTAAGTAAGGCTCATCACTTTGTCATGAGCCCTGACACTTTTTGGGCAAATTCCATCATCTTGAGCGTCAAATTTGTAATTTATTGTTTTTCTGTAGCACTTTATCTTGCATTTTGGGTTGTTCAAGTGCATGCTTTAACTTGCTTTTCTTTCTATGCTTCGACAAGCCCCTAGATGTCCTCTTCTACTCTCCTTTTATAACTTTTTGTTATCTCCTTTCTCTTAACAAGTGGTGTTTCTTTTTTCTTCATACCCCCACTTTTTGAAATGACAAAGGGGGAAAAAGGTATGTCTTCCTTTTGGTAAAAAGAGGAAGAAGGCATGTCTTACATGAAGAGGAGAAGTATTTTCATGTCAGGGGTAGAAGGTAAAGGGGAGAAGACTTATATGTGTAGAACATATATGAGTAGAAGACATAGTATTCTATAAATGTTATGAAAGCTAATTATGTAGGAGATATGGCATCAATTGAGGGAGAGTATGAGAACTCCACTAGCATCAATTGAGGGGGGGCATATGAACTCAATTCTATTGAAACCCCTAGGTTTTTCCAAAGGTATGACTTCACTTAAATTATTTCAATACATTTATGGAATTGTTGTCATCTTCAAAAATGGGGAGAATGTTGACACTAGGTCTAAATTGACTAAATCCTTATTTTAATGATGACTAAAGCATTCCAATTAATATTGTCTAATGTCTCTACTTGAGTGATTTCAGATTAGGTATATACATGTGAGTAGAAGATATAGTATTCTATAAATGTTATGAAAGCTAACCACGCAAGAGATATAACATCAATTGAGGGGGAGTATGAGATCTCCACTAGCATCAATTGAGGGGGAGCATATGAAATCAATTCTATTGAAACCCCTAGGTTTCTCCAAAGGTATGACTTTACTCAAATGCTTTCAATACAGTTATGGAATGGTTTGTCATCTTCAAAAAGGTGTAGAATATTGACTCAAGGTCTAAATTGACTAAACACTTGTTTTGATGATGACTAAACCATTCCAATTAATTATGTCTAATGTCTCTACTTGAGTGATTTTGGATTAGGTATAGACACACTCCAAATGCCCTAACTTGCACATCTCAACTTGGAGAAAATTAAAGTCAAAGTCAATACAAGTGCACATTTTTGTAGCATGATGTAAATCCATTAGAATCATATTTTAAATCACTTGTAATGATTGTATGACTTGTAATTAGGCTAAAAAAAATCAGCAACACTTAGATCAAATATTTAAGCACTCAAAAGCCCTTTTCCAAAATTCACATCAGGCTATTCATCGGTCGAGTTGTAAACTCGACTGATACTGATTGGATCTTGAAATGACTTTTGATCGGTCGAGTTTACACTTCACAAAACTCGACCGATCCCTCCACTGACCAAAATTGATTTAAGTGAATTGGTCGAGTTACCCCAGGACAAACTCGACCGATGGCATAAATTGGTCTTGTCTTTTAGTGGGATCAGTCGAGTTACCTTTTTAGAAACTCAACCGATTGCATGGTATGAAAAAGTGTAGAAAAGTGTTTCTAGCCATTGTGGAGTTGAAACAAGTGAAAATATATCCATTGCAAGCCACAAAATGGCTAGTTTTCATTCTTAAGTGTTCCCAAAGGCTAAGAGGCATCCCCAACTATAAATAGGACCCCTTGGGATTCATTCCAAGGTTGAACATTCAATGCAAAATTCTATGTGAGGTTCCTATTCTATAGTTGAGTGCTTCCTATAGCCTCCTATCTTTCTCTCTAAGCTTAATCACTTGCTACATTCGTTAGAGTGAGTAGGAAATCTGTAACAGACCTAGTCCTACATGTATATCTTGTGAGGCTCTCACTTCCACCACCTCCCTATCTCTCTTTTCAACCATGAAGATGAAGGTTCTCTATCTGGACTGAGAGAGGTGAAGAAGAATAAGGTAAGGAGTCCCTTGGTGAAGATCAAGGATGAAGACTTGGAGCAAGAGTGGGTAAATCCTTGGTGAAGGAAGAAGACTCCTTGCTCAAGTGGGTAAGTCCTTGGTGGAAGCTTCTCAGAGTGAAGGTGAAGTCAAAGGCTGAAGATCCAAGAAGAGTGGGTAATTCCTTGAAGGCTGAAGACTTGTGCAAGAGTAGGTAAGTCCTTGGAAGAAGGTGGAAGACTCCTTGCAAAGTGGGTAAGTCATGGGCAAAGTTGAAGACTCTTTGTATTGGATAGGTAAGTACTTTGTTTAGTCATGTATTGTATCTCTTATAATGAATATAATGTAGCTAGGTTCAAGGTTAAGAAATCCTTAAGGTTGACCTCTCTAGGTAAGTGGACTGACTCACTTCTAGTTTGAAGTGTGGAACCACTCTAAATAGATTGTCTACTTGTGTTTGCTCAATCTCTCTCATCCTTGCTATGCATGTTTAGTTGCACTCAAATTTCCTATTTAGCAACCTTATCTTGTGATATATCTTGAAGGTCTAATGAATTTCATTTAAGTGCATTCAGCTCTATTCACCCCCCTCTAGAGCATCTAATCACCCATCTAGGATCCAACAATTGGTATCAGATCGGGCTTCTCCAAGCATACTTCAACAAGTAGGAGAAGATGGGTGACTACCAAGGAAGGGAGATACATGATCAACCTTCCAATCTTTCATGGGAGCAATTTCCTCTATTGGAGTAGAAGGCTTCACTTCTACATCTAAGGATCAAATCTTAAGAAGTGGCCAATGGTGAACATCCCATACAAGCTACCAAAGACAAAGATTCAACAATGGGATGAAGCAACCTTGAAGAAAGCAACCTTGAATGCTAGAGCCATGCACATCCTCTATGCCTCCATGACCCCCACAGAGTTCAACCGGATTTCTTCATGTGAAATGGCCTATGAGGTATAGAGAAATCTATTCATCACTTATGAGGGGACTACTCAAGTGAAGGAAAGCAAAGTCTACATGGTCAAAGGACTACTTGAGAACTTCAAGATGGGAAAGGAGGAGAAGATAGACAACATGTACTGGAGGCTCAACACCATTGTGAATGGTTTTGCTATTCTAGGGCATCATATGAGTAGAGAAGAGATCAACTCTAACATCCTTAGAACTATCTCCAAGAGATGGGAACCCAAGGTGACTTCCATTGAAGAAGTAAGGTCTCTTAAGGATATTCCTATTGAAGAGCTCATTGGAAATCTACAAGCACATGAAGCCACACTTGATAAGAGGGAAGAAGTAGAAAGACAAGAAGAGAAAGAACCCAAGAGAATGAAGAAGGTTGAAATCAAAGCTCAAATCAAGGCTATTGTTGGTCAAGCTTCTCCATCATCTCAAGTTAAAGAAGATGCCATGTACTCAAAGGGTAAACTCTACAAAGGCAAGTCCTCATCCATCCGGTGCTTCACATGTGGAAAGAAGGGTCACTACAAGGAAGATTGCCTACATGGCAAAAAGACCCATCTTCACAAGAGAAGAGATGAGAAGTACAAGAAGAAGGATAAACGGCACTCAAGCTCAAGTGGCTCCTCCAACTCAAGCTCAAGTAAAGAATCAAGTGAAGAGTCAAGTGGAAGATCAAGCTCTAGTGAAGAAGGAGAATGTCATTTTTCTCTCATGGCATCAACAAGTAAGGACTCAAGTGAGGTAAATCTAAACTCTTTAGATAAAGAATCTTTGATTGCTATTATTCATGATACTTGAGCCTTTCTTAAGTTTTATAAAAGGAAAAAGAAAAAGTTTACTAGAATTGTTGATAATATGCATGTAGCACTAGATGATCTTGAACATGTTAATTCTTGCTTGCTTGATGACAAAAATGCTTGTCTTAGCCAAGTAGACTCTCTTAAACTTGAAAATGCTAGTTTGCTTGATAAGATTAAATTTCTAGAAGCTCAACCTTTTATGCCTAGTTATAATGAAGAGCATACTTTAATTGTTGATTCTCTCATTCATGATATTGATGTTCTTAAATCTGAAAACAAGGACAAAGATTTTGTTTTGCAAGGATTAGAATCTGAAAATGGTGTTTTTCTTTCTAAGATTGCTTTGCTTCAAATAGAAAATGCCTCTTTGCTTGTTAAAATTGATGTGCTTGAATCATGTTCTAGTTCTACTAGTAGATAAAATAATGTAGTTTCTCTTCATATTAACAGATATTCTTATTTAACTAAAGCTCTTTGCTTAAAAAATGATCTTTTGCATGCTAGATATAATATCAATCATTTGTCTTCTACTATTACTTCTCTTTTGAATGATAGTGATAGTTTGAGATCTTCTTTGCAAAGATTCTTAGTTGGTAAAAGGAATCTTAATGATATCCTACACCGTTCTACTAAATAAATTGGTAGACATGGTTTAGGATATGATAGTAGTCAAAGGAATAATAAAGGTAAAGGACCTCCAATATTTCATGGAGAATCCTCTAGTTCCAAGACTATGGGCACATGCAACTATTGCAATAAAATTGGTCATTATTCTACTTGTTGTACTTGTAGGAAAGCACCCAAGAGCAATAGGACTTGGGTTGCTAAGCTAACCCATCTGGACCCAAAAACATGATTGGGGACCATTTCATCTTTCTTCTTGTAGGTACTTGCAAATGGATTGACTTGAGCTATTGAATTGACTTCTCAATCTACAAGAAAGGAGAAAGGTGAGATTAAATGAGGTGAAAACAAGTGGAAAAGAAATGGTAAGCACAAAGGTAATGTTTCTCTTGCTTGTAACCAATCCTAACTTATTTTTATCAAGATAGTGTGCACTATACATATGGTTTTTGAGTCAAAAGTGGTATTTTGTGTTTCTCTTCACACTTTTGCTCAAAAACTATTTCAAATTCTTTTATAGTGCATTACTAACATGCTTACACATGTTTGGATATGGCTTATAACTTTAGCATGCCTCTGAATATGTTTTTATGAAATATATGTGCCTTTTGACAACAGCTTTGTCGGTCAAGTTTGTCCTGTTAGAAACTCGACCGACCAGCACCAATGGGTGTTGCCAAAAACTGTCATCAGTCGAGTTGTCAATACACAGAACTCGACTGACAACACTGTGCACAGAATATATAGTTTGCTTGTTCAATGAGAATTTCCCTCTCAACTAGATTTTCTCAACCTATAGCCTTATTCTTTAGCACTCCCGTGGTTACCTTTATATATGCATATTGCCATGCTTTAAATTTCCTATCTTGCTTACAACTCTATCTCTCTAATTTCTCTAAATTGGTATATCTATATCTTGCAATTACTTGCTTTGAGTTGTTTTGCAGGTTTTGATGCTGATCTCTTTGGATGTCTTGGTTGTGTCTAAAATTGCTTCTGTTGTGCCCAAACTTTCTACATCTATGTAGATGTATATCTTATTTTGATACAACCTTGAGGTTCTTAGTGGTGATCATGTTTGGGTAATGATACATACTTGTTAGTGAGTTATATACTTTCATGCTTCTAAAATTGCTTATCTCTTTGTTTAGATATATCTCTACATCTACTCATAGCTTGCTTTATCTTGTGTATCTTTTGAAATCTCAAGCTATGATCTAGATCCTACTAGTAGTCCTAACTTGTGATAGCATCTACTAGTGGTTCACATACATGTAGTTCTAACATTTTTTATAATTGGTATCTTTGCTCAGCTCATCTAGTGGTATTTCACTATATGCTATGCTTGTATCTGGTCTCATACATGCTCAAGCTTGTTCGTTGAATTGTATATCTACTATCTTGAGTTACTTGCATAACATTGTGATGTAGGGTACATAGATCTACATTATATGTAGAAATTGGAGCATTTTTGGATTTCATGCAGATTTTGCTCCAGTTTCAGTTTTTGGTGCAAGACTACTATTTTTTATGCAGAAATGACTTTTTGAGTAAGGCTCATCGCTTTGCCATGAGCCCTGACACTTTTTGGGAAAATTCTGTCATCTTGAGGGTAAAAATTGTGATTTATTATTTTTCCGCAGCACTTTATCTTGCATTTTGGGTTGTTCAAGTGCATGCTTTAACTTTCTTTTCTTTCTATGCTTAGAGAAGCCCCAAGTTGTGCTCTTCTACTCACCTTTTATAACTTTTTGTTATCTCCTTTCTCTTAACAAATGGTGTTTCTTATGTCTTCATACCGCCACTTTTTGAAATGATATAAAGGGGGAGAAAGTTATGTCTTCCTTTTGGTAAAAAGAGGAAGAAGGCATGTCTTACATGAACAGGAGAAGTATGCCCATGTAAGGGGGAGAAGGTAAAGGGGAGAAGACATATATTTGTAGAACATATATGAGTAGAAGACATAGTATTCTATAAATGTTATGAAAGCTAACCATGCAGGAGATATAGCATCGATTGAGGGGGAGTATGATAACTCTACTAGAATCAATTGAGGGGGAGCATATGAACTTAATTCTATTGAAACCCCTAGGTTTCTCCAAAGGTATGACTTTACTTAAATGCTTTCAATACATTGATGGAATGGTTTGTCATCTTCAAAAAGGGGGAGAATGTTGACCAAAGGTCTAAATTGACTAAACCCGTGTTTTCATGATGACTAAACCATTCCAATTAATTGTATCTAATGTCTCTACTTGAGTGATTTCAGATTAGGTATAGACATATGAGTAGAAGACATAGTATTCTATAAATGTTATGAAAGCTAACCATGCAGGAGATATAGCATCAATTGATGGGGAGTATGAGAACTCTACTAGCATCAATTGAGGGGGAGCATATGAACTCAATTCTATTGAAACCCCTAGATTTCTCCAAAGGTATGACTTTACTTAAATGCTTTCAATACATTTATGGAATGGTTTGTCATCTCAAAAAAGGGGGAGAATGTTGACTCAAGGTCTAAATTGACTAAACCCTTGTTTTGATGATGACTGAACCATTCCAATTAATTGTGTCTAATGTCTCTACTTGAGTGATTTTAGATTAGGTATAGACACACTCCAAATGCCCTAACTTGCCCATCTCAACTTGGAGAAAAGTCAAGTCAAAGTCAATACAAGTGCACATTTTTGTAATGTGATGTAAATCCATTAGAATCATGTTGTAAATCACTTGTAATGATTGTTTGACTTGTAATCAAGATAAAAAAAATCAGGAGCACTTAGTTTGAATATTTAAGCACTCAAAAGCCATTTTCCAAAATTCACATTAGGTTGTTCATCGGTCGAGTTGTAAACTTGACCGATCCTGATTGGATCTTGAAAATGACTTTCGATCGGTCAAGTTTACACTTCACAGAACTCGACCGATCCCTTTACTGACCAAAACTGATTTAAGTGAATCAGTCGAGTTACCCAAAGATACACTCAACCGATGGCCTAAATTGGTCTTGTCTTTTAGTGGGATCGGTCGAGTTACCTTTATAGAAACTCGACCGATTGCACTGTATGGAAAAGTGTAGAAAAATATTTCTAGCTATTGTGGAGTCACAACAAGTGAAAATATATTCGTTGCAAGCCACAAAACGGCTAGTTTGCATTCTTAAGTGTTACCAAAGGCTAATAGGCATCCCCAACTATAAATAGGACCCCTTGGGCTTCATTCCAAGGTTGAGCATTCAATGCAAAACTCTATACGAGGTTCCTATTCTATAGTTAAGTACTTCCTAAAGCCTCCTCTCTCTCTCTCTCAACTTAATCACTTGCTACATTCGTTAGAGTGAGTAGGAAATATGTAAGAGATCTAGTCCTATATGTATATCTTTTGAGGCTCTTACTTCCACCACCTCCCTATCTCTCTTTTCAACCATGAAGATGAAGGTTCTCTCTCTTGGCTAAAAGAGGTGAAGAAGAATAAGGAAAGGAGTCCATCGGTGAAGATCAAGGCTAAAGATTTGGAGCAAGAGTGGGTAAGCCCTTGGTGAAGGCAGAAGACTCCTTGCTCAAGTGGGTAAGTCCTTGGTGGAAGCTTCTCCGAGTGAAGGTGAAGTCAAAGGCTGAAGATCCAAGAAGAGTGGGTAATTATTTGAAGGCTGAAGACTTGTGCAAGAGTAGGTAAGTCCTTGGAAGAAGGCGGAAGACTTCTTGCAAAGTGGGTAAGTCCTTGGTAAGGTTGAAGACTTTTTGTATTAGATAGGTAAGTCCTTTGTTTTGGCATGTATTTTATCTCTTATAATGAACATAATGAAGGTGCAAGGTTAAGAAATCCTAGAGGTTGACCTCTCTAGGTAGGTGGACTGACTCACTTCTAGTTTGAAGTGTGGAACCACTCTGAATAGCTTGTCTGCTTGTGTTTGCTCAATCTCTCTCATCCTTGCTATGCATGTTTAGTTGCACTCAAATTTCCTATTTAGCAACCTTACCTTGTGATATATCTTATAGGTCTAATGAATTTTGTTTAAGTGCATTCATCTCTATTTACCCCCCCTCTAGAGCATCTAATCACCCATCTAGGATCCAACACTAAAAAATTATTGTTGAACATCTGTAATTGTTGTTGGACAATTTAGGGAACTTTTTCTGAATAGTATATTAGATCGAGATTTACTTCTTCATTACATAATCTCATGTGGTCGTCAATCATATGCAACTAATACATTTCAAATGATTTCAGATCGTATAGGATATATTTAACAAAATTAGATGCTTAGAACATTGAAAATCCTCCTGTATACTTCCTATTTAGTTATAAGACCCAATGAGATAGCACAAAAAGTATAAACCACATATCGACTTGCATACATTACCTATTGGATTCCCAATCATATGTAGCACTCAAATGGTAGTCACCTTCTTAATTAACTTGTCCATTAGCCTTGCTAGGTGGTTCCAATTTGACTGATAAATAATGAAACTTGAGAAATTTTTCACTTTAGCAGAATAGATAGACTTTGAATATCTGATAGTAAGTCATGTCTATGATATAGACTTTGTATTTTTGATGCAATTTCCTTGGTGATTCTAGTGGACGCAAGTTGCTAATAGGATTAGACAAGGGCCTCAGTCAACCTATTTGTATGGAGAGGTGAATCAACTAACTCTTCAATAAAAGCTATCAACATCTACAGTTAAAGTTGAGTATCTATTATCATATTATTTGCTATTTTATTAATGGAAATAATGCATTGACTATGAGAAGGTGGTTGCATGTCCTTCAGCAATCCACTAAGCGAATAGCAGAAGTTTGCAGTAATTGTGAGAAGAATTAATTCTTCCTTTTATAGAGATTATGTAGCTATGTTTCTCTTCCATTTCCCCTTAGCTTTTCTTAAAGACATTTGGTTTCATGAGAAAGTGCATCACATGGTCAAAAGATTGTATAAGATCATCATTTCATAGTCAAAGACAAAGTTGAAATTGATGGTCTATTAATGGTAATAAAGACTAGATGTCGGGATACAATAGTCACAACAACAACAGTTCATGTATAAGTATTCACCCCCTTTTCCATTGAAAATCTTGTAGAAACTTCACGCTATTATTTTATTCTTGTCCATGTATAAGTATTCACCCCCTTTTCCATTGAAAATCTTGTAGAAACTTCACGCTATTATTTTATTCTTGTCATTTGTTAGCTAATGAGATAGTGAAAATGAGTACTTGTACCGTTATAGTTTTTTATGTCTATATATATATTTTATACTACAATTGACGAAGTACAGTAAGGATAAGTTTCATGAACAACATGAACTTGAAAGACATTAAGATATCCATGTCACACTTATAATCCACCATCGATCACTAAAGATATCTTTAGATAGCATAACTTTTGAAAGAGATTCAGAAAATACTTGCTCATTCCTACAATAGAGTATAGAATGAAGGTACTACAATCAAAATACTAATAACATCGTACAAACAATTAAAAAAAGAACATTTGATTATAATAAAAATATTTTTTTCTGAAAAAAAATTGTACAAAGACTTTCAACTTACGTAAAGTACCTGCATATAGTCACAATGATAAAGCATGTGAGGTCTAGACACAAGTGCCGTCACTGCATGCTGCAAACACACAAACTGGCAAATATGACAAAGGGTAGATAGATGTAAAAATAATCAAGCACATCTCAAGTACCGAGTGAAAGAAGATTATGGTTAGAGGTGGACTAGTCGTAGATGATTTTAGGTAGCAGTTAAGATGCGAGTGCTTGTAAAGTCCAAAATACGAATAAACAATGGTCCATGAAATAAAAAATTACAATGTCAACATCGGAGTCTGGAGACCAAAAGTATTTCAAAATTTATCAGGATACACCAAAAATCTGTCTCGCAACAAAATTAAAAAGACCATTACCAGAACAACATCCAAGTTTAGTAACAGAGCAATCTGAACTTATATTACTACCTATGAGATCCTATGAATTACATTTGAATGTAAAGTAGATTTGAGGCTAAAAAAGTAAGGTTCTTGCTTATTTTTACGTCAAAATAAGCATCCATATTGATTTGGGTACGGGCTAATGTATATACGATGATAAATAAACAACTCTAGTATGCAAATACAGAAGATGAGAAAAATGCCTGAATAGAATAAGCTCATTTATTGGCAGTGGGAAAACAAATGCGCTCATGTCACTCAATGATATAATATGTTACTATTAGTTCTTTTGTTATCTCAAAAGTAGATAATCCACTAGACATGGCACCCGTGTCAATCGATATTTACATAGATTTCTAACTTTTTTAGACAACCTGTCATGTCATTGCAGGGTATTACCAAATCTCTAAGTTTGTAGATTCATATTTGTCAGAAATAAAAAAAAAGAATATAGATTGAAGGTGAAGTAATTTAAACAGTAAGATTCACATGTATCTATTAGACTGTCAATGATTGCTATAGTTTCTTTAACTTCTTAATTGACACAACATCATAAAAACAATGGTACGCATAAACAAAATAACGAACATTTTATTAAGGGATTGCCATGGTTGCTTCCCCCATTTATCACGATTTTTGTAAATCTTGATAACTTCCAAAATATATAGAACAAGACGTTGGTATTATTAGTTTTGAAGACTTTGTCAGGTAGTCTCTCATATAAATGCTTATGTAATTCCCTTATCTACAATTTTCGTTGGTGCTTCCGGTAATAATGGAGGTGGAGTTACATCTACAGTAAAATATTACTTAGAAAGTAAATACTCGGCAGGAATGTATTACAGGATAGATTAAGACCGAATTCAAAAGTAGTAAACAATGATATAGCTAACAATGTTGTTTAGTAGTTCCCCAATATCCATCACTTGGTCAATGTTTCCCCAAAATCCAGCTAACAATGTTGTTTAGTAGTTCTCCAAAATCCATCGCTTCGTCAATGTTTCGCCAAAATCCACCGCTTCATCAATGTTAATAGATAAATTTACAAGAGAAATGTATCTTGAAACAAGTACAAATGACAACGAACATAGAAAACATAAAGTACATTATAACTTCAAAGATAAATATATATAACATGTACTCATCAGTTTATCGGTTAGTGTACTGGATCCCCTGGTACATCTCCTCTATCTTCTTCTGGATCGGTTTGCAAACCTTCACCAGAGATCGTGATCTGGCACCACCGCTGGTGTTGATCTATTGTCCTATCAATGCTGATCGTTGCCATGTCCTCACCGAGATGATGAATAGACAGGGGAACAGGGAGCATGTAATAGTGGGAAGGGGTGAGTAGAAATGGAGCCAAGATATGGAGCTAGGTTGCATGTGCTCTCCTCCCAGCCCTCCCCAATGGTGAGTTAGAGGAACTACAGAAGTGAGAGATGGGAGGGAAAGTTTGGGCAAAAAGGGAGTAATGGGAGCGAACAGTTTCATTCAAAAAGTAGGGGCACACGTGTTGTCCATTTGGTTTTTTAGTATTGCGCTCTGTGAGTCATAGAGAACTAACTACATTTTTATTGTATATCGTACATGAGATTTGGGAATTAAAGTAAAAAATGAAGGTTTTGGTTACATATAAAGTATATGTAAGTAAAATAATTGTAGAAAAATCACTTTATTCATGTAGTGATTGTTGATATTTTTTTATAGTGTGGATGTGCCGACAGTTATTACATCTCATGTATTTCTCTATGTCATTTAATACTATATTAGTAGTTGTATCATCATCAAAATGAATACCTATCTTTGATGCAAAAGAAGTGAATGTATTAATTTTTAGCCATTAATCTATATTAGCGATATTATCAATAGATAGTTTAGGTGAATTATCAGAAGTATGTTGGTGAGTAGAATTCAAACTAGGTGTGATGAGGGAAGTATATGATGTACCTTCATCTTCCATAGAGAAGTAATTTTTCTTAGTGTTTCCTTCTGGAGTGAATATAAGTGAGTTGAAGGATGTGACTACTATTGTGAACTTGGATGTCATCTTTTTTTTTTTACTTTGAGAAGATCGAAGTTCTTCAATGATGACATATTTTACACTTTCAACAATAGCTTTGTCTATGTTTTTGGACGGGGAGGGGTTTTTGTGGACTGGGAAGGGCTTGACTTTGTCCATGAATGGTGGATGGGTGGGAGATCTGAGGTCTCTTAGTTTGAGGTAGGTTTGGTGGTTTTTTTGTTCACCTGGGAGGATTTTGGTGTTTTTTTCTCTTTAAACCATTTTCCTATATGTTGATTTCTCAAATGTTTGTGGTTCAATTTGGGTTTGTTCTTTGTAGGACATAACCATGATGGAGGTTGACTAGATAAATCAGAGAAGGTGTAGTAGATTGTGAGTGGTTTTCAGCAATGATTTTGATAGTCTATACAATTTCACCTAAATGAATTTTAATAGGAGCTGGTAATTCTATTGATTTTTTGACAGAGAAGATGCAAAAAGCTTTGATATAGTTAGTAGGTTGGAGAGTTTCTAAGTAGAAAATTTTTTAGTGTGGATATAATGACATGGACTATGGATTGAAAGACATCAACTTTCCATAAATGCAGGGGAAGGCCAGAGGCGGAGACCCATCCTGAGCCTCTAGAATTTTCAAAAACAAATCCTTGTTCAGCCGACCATTTAGACAACATGGCTTAAACAAAGCTGCCTCCGCAAGGTATGGTCATGACTTGTCTGAAAAGATGGTCAAGATTTGTTCACTCAGGAACATAGTAAAGAATTTATGATTGGAAAAGAATGTTAGGTTTGAGAACCATATGACCATAGAGAAGGTAGGAAATAGTTCTAGAGACATCTAAGATATTGACCTTATTATTATCAAGGTTGTTTATGATGGTGACCATAACTCTTCAGCTAGAAAACACCTTAAGGAGAAGCATGGAGTTGGCTGGAAAGTCAATAGGAAACTCAAGATCTGATAAAGGTGTGCGTTCCATAATGTGTGCAGGGGGCGAAACGAAATGACCATGTAAAGATGGGTCAGAAGAGTAATGAGGGTGGGATAAATAGGAAGGCAAAGTAGGGTAAGAGGATGAAGATGACAGGTTTGAGAAGCGACCAAAAGGAGAAGATGACGGATCAAGGGGAAAGGACATGTCAAGTGGCAGGTCATGAATGTCATCAAGTGGGTAGAGAATGGAGAAGGGGTTTGCAGAAGAGAGAACCTAGAGGGGAAGAGAGGTGGATGGGGATTTCGGGGTGGGAAAGTGTTCAAATAACCATCAAAATTATGATGGGGTTTTTAGGGAAGGTGAGATGTAACATGTCCCAAAAGCTTGTGCATGTAAATGGGGCGGTGATGTGGGGGAGGACATCAAAGGGAAGGAGTAGGAGATATGGCCTATTTTGTGACATGAAAAGAAAAAGGCAACAAAGGAGAAGAGATGTTGAAGGTGTCCAAGACGCATGCATCGAATGAAATGTAGTGGTTTTCGAAGACCTCTATGGAAATAAGTGATTGTGGTCCAGTCTGATGAGACCATGTTAAAGAGATAGAGGTGATGGAGAGATAGAGAGTTGTAATGGAGAGAGGAGGAAAATACATTGGGTAGGAGATGTGAGCTAGAGAGGATGATGGAGATAGCAAAGGATGTCTATATGTGATTGAAGAAAATAGAGCAAGATGAAAGGATAATTGATGAAGATGTAGGGGATTGATGAGAAACATACCTATGTTTTGGAGGATGGAAAGAGTATGTGGTTGTGTCTCTTTTGGATGAATACGTAGCAGTAGCTGTAGACAAAGAAAAAAGTAGAGGATTAGCAAAAAAACCCAGAGGGGCACCGTATACATCTTTGATGAAGAGTTGGTCCCCCGAATCTGTACTGAAAATGCAGAGTCACCTGGCTTTATGAAGAGTGGATGCATATTGGTTGGGGTATCTAAGAAGAAGTATGTGATCCATGAGGTGATGGTGTGGTGATCAGTCGGCTTCAGGTAGATGATCCAATTTTTCTAGAGTTTGAGATGTGAGATCATCTCCTTCCATCCACATGTAGTGGATGATCTGTTGTTGGTATTTTCCTCTAGAATGACCTAGAAGGTCTTGTTTCCCATGTGGATGATAAAAAATCTGGGTTTGATGTCAAAATAGTGATATTTCCATTCCATAGGAAGTTACATGGATTTCATGGTTCTCATCAAGAGTGTAGACCATGTAGAGGACGTTCACATACCATGGTTGTCAGTGCAGAAGATGATGGTAGGTCATAATGGGTGTTTGCTGGTCTGTGTTGTTGGTGTTTCTTGCTACTAGTTATGAGTCTCTAGCATATAAGAGGTGTGGTTTGGTGAGAAGTTTTTGTCAGGATGTTTGAAATAAACCTCCTCCACACATATTGCACTACTACAAAACATGTATTTGGCGTCGGTTGTTTAACCCCTTTTAGTGACGGTTCTCAAGCGATGCCTATGTGGGCGCCGCTAAAGGTCAAACTCTTCGGCGTCGGTTTTATAACCGACGCCAAAAGGTTCACGCCACAAAAAGGGCGCCATCTAGGACACTTTCTGCGTCAGTTTGCAACTAAATAACCGATGCCATATTTCCAGATGCCACGGCCGTGCTTCCCTACACGGACGTGTTTAGTACTATAGACGTCGGTGTTATACTAATAACTGACGCTATTTCCCGCCACGGTCATGCTTTCCTGCACGTTCGGGTTGTTTGTCACATTAGGTGGCGGTTTTTATCCAATAACCGACGCTGTAAGCCTTTGATGACGGTGTTCTGTAAATAACTGATGCCTATGTTTTATTTTATTTTTCTTATCAGTTTGCAGGCCTGCTGTGGCTGGTCAGCAAGATGAGAAACTGTAGTTCAGTTTTCTGAACTGCAGGTTTACGACATCCATTGATATCAGCCTACAAACAGGCCACAAACCTACAAAATCAACAAATATACTTTTCACACAAGTAGATACATTCAGACATCAATTCAATTCTCACATTCACACATGTAGAAACATTCAAATACATGTAGAAACATTCAGACATGTATAAAAATTCAAAAATATTCATTTACAAAATATCATTCAACATCGCTATCATCATCCCAATTATATCTTACAATCGCCACTGCTTGTATGGCTCTTGCCCATTCTTCTCTTACTTAATTTAATACTTCCATCGTATATGGAGCATGTACATCTTTTAAGTGTTTACCTATAGTGTGGTCAGTTTTAAACACCTGCAAAGAGAATGATGTATATATATAAGTAATAATATAAAAATAAGATTGATATATTTCATACTAACTAATGAGACTATATATAATACCTCATGTATGATATTGATGTCCAATGCGGAATATTGGATAATCATCTGCATAAATTGCATCACATAGTATGTGCATGCCCAGTCGTTGTCTTGTGTAGCGCACTATAAATTGAAACATGCAAAATATTAAAAAATACAACTAAGCACAGTTCACATAAATAATATATACATTGGAGTCGGGAACTTACTTTTACGTTCTCCCAAATTATTGGTTGGTTTTTTTCCTTGGGACCTTTCCTCCAGCATTTTTGAATGCATCTAAACCCGCACATGTTAATGTAACACAGTAAATTGCATAATTAAACAGTAATGTAATAACAGATGTTAATGGATATAAAAATGAAATATTTCTCACCAGAATAATGGCAATCTCATTACGTGTCCAATTTTAGTATTTAATGTACTCCCCGCAGGATCTAGATAATAAACAGTGAACGTCCCGGGGAGAATAACTAGTAACTCCCAATGCCTACCACTAGAGGAAAAAAAATTAAAAATTAATAACTCAAAATCCACAATAAAAATGTAATTTTCTTAACTCCAAATTATAAGTAAAGTAAACTTACTTGACATTGAATGGAGCTATTATTATCGTCTTCTTTTGCTGACCGAAAATTGTAAAAGCATCTATACAGTATTGTTGAACACTATCATGGTCTTTAGCTACCATACTAATCAATGATGGAATAAAAAATCCCACATGATCAAATGCAAATTGTTTGCATTGATTTTCGACTAAGTAGCTGCAAAACATGTATTACGTATGCATTAATATATAAGAAACCAGATCACCGGATCTTACACAAGGTATATGGATGTATAAATAAGATCTCACCTTATCCATGTCTCTATCATTGATGGATTCAGCCAATCATATATAAACAGCTCGATAATATCTTGTATAAATAAAGATATTTCGAATGATTGACCTGCATAATTCACTTCTAAAGAAAAAATTATAGGGCAATGTATATTATGTGCCCGTAGCCAACATGCCATTCCCCTACAAGCAGGACCTAATGGGTATTTTAGGTCAGTTGGAACCCAATTTGGTAATGCAGGAAGTGGAGGTGGAGGCCTAGGTGCTCCGGGTGTCTTCTTTTTAACCTGTATATATAATTTCAGATCAATTGACCTCATATATACACATTAACAATCTAAAGTAATGTAAATTTATCTTACAATTTCAGTACTGTAGACGACATCTGCTTTGGGCCACAATATCACCCCGCCTTCTGCCTCAGCAAGTGTATCAATATTCGGGTGGGCATATGGCAATGTAGCATCCCTCCAATTGGGTAATACACGTATCGGGCTCACACGAATGTAGCCCTGTGGCATTGGAGTCCCGTGAAACATTGCCCCAGGAAGGGACGGGTAAGCCTGCGCCTCTGCAACAACATAGTCTTGTATTCTTAAGCGGCATGGCTTCAATGCCTACAAATTTACGTAAAGAATATTATACATATATACATATCATCTTGAAAAGACTAGCTACAATGTCATAAACAATACTTACAAAAGATGTGTTAGGCGGTGGGTCTACATGATTACTCTCAGTCTATGCATCAGGAGAAGAGTGGGTCGACATAGGCTGATTGGAAGCCTGAGATACCTGCCACCGCACCATTTCTTCCTTGACTTTCTCAGCAACTATATCATTGACCTTATTAGCAACTATATCATCAACTCTCTTATTCTCCTATACATGGATAAAAGAAACATTAACTTCTTATTATTGAATTCCCTTTTGCAGTAACATTCTAAAAAAAGAATAGGTTACCTCTTCTTGTGATAGTCCCCCTCTGGGTTTGCGTTGGGATGGCCCAAAGAATGCTTTGATGCCCACACCAGCGCATGTACCCCTAACACGTCCAGGATGCTCTGGGTTACCCAGAACAACTTTCAATTCATCCCTTGTGCCCTGAGGGATGAATGTGCCTTATTTCCTCTGCTCATGCAGCTCCCGCTAATCACCATCAACAAAAATTGGTAAGTTAACACCACAAATAATAAATATTCAAATGATTCCTCTAAGAGTTGTATTTTACCATTTTCGTAGCCGCCTCAATAGTTACGGGCTTCTTTATTTCACCCTTCTTGTTTTGCCTCCCAACTATCCAGGCATCATGGCGAGGCATGGGTGTGGCACATGTAGTAGAGGACTCCTGAGTAGAAGTAGACTCCGACTGTAGTCTTTGGCGAATGCTTGCATAGCCCTTTAGACCCATAGTGTGGTCATGCACATTTAGTGCACGCCTTGCTTTTTGCGCCTCATTGAGGGCCTAGTTAGTATGCACATTAATGATTTGGTTAGTAGCACTAAATGTTAATCTTGAATAGGTGAATACAACATATATTAATTAAATTGGGAGTGACGCCTAGTACCTTGAATTCTTCATATTTTCTTGAAGCAACAAACGTGTCCCAATATTCTTTGTCCGAGAAGTTCCACTGTTCAAGGGCTGACTTCTTCTTCCTATAACCATCTTTTATTTATTCTCTGTTGAGATTTGTCCAATAGTTCCTTAGCATCTTTCCAGCGCGTTGCATCATGCTTTTACGATGCATCTTCTCATCCAATGCAAATAGATTCTGTAAAATAGAATTGTTATTAACTAGTATCCAAAAATAGAATTGCAATTAATAGAATTTGTAATCTACAAAATAGAATTGCAAATAATAATAACTCACGCATAAATCCTTCCATATCAAGTATGTCTTCGCCCGAGGAACTTTATGCCAATTATCATACTTAACACCACAATGGCTTCGAGTGACAACCCCCAGATAGTTTACAAATATATTGCGGTTTACTCCAATTGCATTTCCTCCATTATCAAACTCCACAACCAATCTAGATCCACTGCCACTTAGCACTATTAACTTCTTCAACAGAGTGATACCCCTTTTCGTGTTAAGTGTTTGGTGGTGCGCATCAAGTTCCTCCAGTGCTTCAGTGGGTACATGTGCATCATCAACCTAAAATTTGACAAAAATAAACACATTGAATTAGCCCAATATAGAAATATGGGATATATGACATAACTAGAAGATAATGAATTTTATAGAAATACAGGATATGTTTTTAGAACTTACATTGGTATCCTCACCATGCTCATCATGGACAACATGCTCATCATGGACTTCATGCTCATCATGGACATCATGCTCATCATGGTCAGCCATCTGAAAATGTCATTAAAAAGGCAAACATTTAGCATTTGTATTAACTAGAAGATAATGAAACATCAAATCTGAAAATGATATTGATATTAAAAAAGCAAACATTTAGCTTCAATAAAAAAATATAAACATGCATGCCTCTAAAATTGTGATCTTTTATCAATTAACAATCCTTCATTGTGATCTCTGCACACATATAAGTCATCATTAGCTTCAATATTTTGTGTAGTTGGCAACAACAAAAGGGCATAAACAACTGACGCCAAAGACATGTTCTATAGTAGTGAAATTCAGGGCATAAACACATGTGACGTCATTCTGATATATAATAAATGTGTGCCACCTATCCCATCCTTGAACACCTAATCTCACTAGTAAGTGTATAATGTGTATTAGGTTTTCGAGAAAATTTCAGCAGCATTTCCCCGTTGTTCTCTAAGTACATATGTACTTAGAGAACAAACGGGGAAATGCTGCCGAAATTTTCTCAAAAACCCAATACACATTATACACTTACATCCTAAGTGAGATTAGGTGTTCAAGAACAGTCCCAAACCGGGGACTATCCAAAATTTACTCCTAATGAGTAAATGTTGGACGGGTTTCTAGGCGAACAAACATAATAATGGATAGGTACATGTTAGGGTTTCATCACAATTAATGTTAGGGTTTCATCACAATTGATGTTAGGGTTTCATCAATGTTAGGGTTTAATCAAATCAAATTAGGATGCTAGAATGGACAAGTTTAAATCTTATTTCAACATGCATCAAAATTTACTGAATTAGGTCAAACATTAGGATTAGAAACACAAATATATACAAGCAAAAGATTTGTTCATATCCTAGGATTTACATAAAGCATTACATAAAGATTTGTTCATATCCTTACCAACAGCAAGCACGGCCGTGGCTGTGTTGGCCTACCACGGACGTGATGGATAGCACGGCCGTGGTAGGCCAACATAGCCATGGCCCTGCTTGCTGTTGGTAAGGAGCTACGGTGAAGGAAAGCTAAGGAGAAGGAAGTAAAGAGGCTAGGGCTACCTGGAGCTAGCATGGAGAAGAGCGGCGGCGACCAGCGGCAGCAGTGGCGGCGAGCAGGTGAAGACCAAAGCGGCGAGCAACAGTGGCGGCAACAGGAGAAAGAGGATGCGGCGGTGGTGGCGGCGAGCAGAGCTGCCCCAGTAGCAGCGGCGGCGAGCAACAGTGGGGGTCGTCAGGCGATCGTCGGGCGATTTTAGGCGAGCGGCAATCACAGCAAACTATCGCGATGAAACAGGAAGGAAGGGGAAGAGCCGGGTGATACGGGTCTATTAAGTTTGTCAACAGCGTCGGTTATCTGGAAAACTGACACCTTTTACCTTTAAGTTTCAGTTGATATTAAAAAACCGACGTCCAATTAGACAATCATTGCCCTAAATTATTTGGCGGGAACCATTATCAGTGTCGATTATCACAGGATAACTGACACCTAAATTGGAACTTTTCGTGCAAATTTCCATCTTATATCAGCGTCAGTTAGTAGTTAAAAAACCGACACTGTATGTGATACTTTGGGGCAAAAAAATTTCGCTCGAAAATTGGATTTCGGGAGCAATTTCAGGCGTCAGTTTGTTTTACCCAGCCGACGCTGAATACAAAGCGGTACCCGTATCTGGATGGTCTTCAAATATAGATGTCGGGGTTCCTAAATATCCGACGTTGAATATTATAGGCGTCAGTTTTGTTAAATAATTGACGCCCAGAAAAGCGACATTGAATGTTGTTTCTGTAGTAGTGTTGGTCGGCAAGATATTGTGTGTTGGATCTATTTAGCGTAGAGACACAATATCATACCTTATGGTCGTGGAGACAATAGCAGCGGGGGAAGCATTAGTCTTTGATGTTTTCTATCATTGAATAGTGAGTATTTTAGCTGACATAATCATGTTTAGAGTGTGGAGTTCTCCAGGTGGTTGGTAATCAGTACAATGCAAGACATGGTCTGATCGACATCAATGTTTTGTTGGTATGTTATCTAATGTGTTACACTATTGTTATGATTCCAAAAATGATTTCCTAGGTGTTCTGGTCGCATATATGAGAACCATTGATGGTAGGAGCTATTCGTTGTGACTATCATAAAGGATGGGACACATAGTTGATTGTTATAGATGGAAGGTGGCATTGTGAAAATCCTTGGATGATAGAAGCTAGAAGTTGTAGATTCCGGAGAGGATGAGATCGAGAGCTAGTGTTGTCGTGAGAAGTTGTTTCTTGTCAACCATGGTCGTCTGTCTTCTACATAATCATCCTCCTTGTTGATGTTTTTTAATTGTTAGCTGATTAAAAAAATTTCATGTTCCCTTGTACTTTCCTATATATTTTCATATATAAAAAACACTCACTACAAAAATACATGGTATTGGTGACAATCATGTAAAAGGTTACACACTTTAGGTGTTATGTTTGTATATCTCTTATAACTATACAGATCTACATAAAATGGATGACATACATTTTAGCATATTTGAAAGGGTTACATACTTTAGGTGACATGCATGTAAATCACTTGTATCCTATATCAACCTGTATATACTTGAAAGAGTTACTCCCTATAGATGACATGAATTTGAATCACCTAATTTCTTATGGGGATTTATTATTCAACTGACATGTATATGAGTAACATGTGATCTATAAGGAGGTAAATTGTTTAGGTGACATGCATGCCCATCACTAAACTTTTAGGCGACATATATGTTTGTCACCAAACCTTTAGTTGATAGACATGACAATCATAGAACATCTCCCATGTAATAATAAGCATCAATAATTTGTTCAATGCAATTTTATGGGGATATACTAATACATTTGTTTGACAATTCTTCAAGGAGAAGTGTGAGAGAAATTATTGTCGAGAGTTACTCTAAGTCAATCTAAGAGTCATTCATAAAGGGATATGAGCATGACGATCATCCCCAAACTCAAACATGTCTCTTTTATGATCATGTTAAGGCTAATGGGCCTTTCTCTTGTGAGGCAAATTGCTCCTTGGAAGTAGCTTATGTAGACCACCCACCCCCAGTAGAAATTGTTACAAATGGGCGGTGGCTTCCGCAAGCATCCAACCTACAGTGTTCCGATTGTCCCCCAAATCATATGCGTCTCTTTTACAATCGTTAAGAGGAAAATACATATATACATATTATTGATCAAATCATTCAAGGGACTTGTTGTCAAAGGACATTGTCATGATATGGGCCCTAGATCCTCCCAGAAGAATTTTTGTGGACTTATTGTGAGATAACATTGTCATGCTATAGACCATGGCTCCTCGTAAATACATTTTGAGGGACTTATTATGAGAGGGCATTTTCATGATATGGGTCCTGACTCCTCACAAATAGATTTTTAGGGACTTAGTGTAAGAGGACACTATCATTATATAGGTCTGAGCTCCTCACAAATGCATTTTACAAGACTTGTTGTGAGAGGACACAATCATGGTATATGCTATGACTCCTCCTCAATGCATTTTTGTCAGGATATATCAATACATTTATTTGACAACTCATAAAGGAGATATACGAGAGAAATTGCTAGTGACGGTAATTCAAAATCATTCTTAGAGCCATTCATAAAGGGATACTGGCATGATGAACATCCTCAAACTCATACAATCTCTATTTTGATCACTCTTAGGATAATGAGCCTTTGTCTTGTAAGACAAACTACTCCTTGGTAGTGACTTACATAGACCATCCACCCCCAACAATAGTTATTGCAAAGATGGGGTGATTTCCATAAGACCCTGACCGATTGTGCCCCATTCATCAACAAATTGGAAACGTCTCCTTTATGAATATTTAAGAGAACAATACATGTATACACATCCATGATAAAATCATTTACATGGACTTGACGTGATAAGAAACTATCATGATATGGGTCCTAGTTCCTCCCAAAAGTATTTTTACAGACTTGTTGTGAGAGGACATTGTCATGATATGGGCCCTGGCTCCTTACAAATGCATTTCGATAGAATTTCTGTGAGATTACATTCTCATGATATCAGTCCCGACTCATCTCTATTTCATTTCAAGGACATGATGTAACAAAAACTATCATGATATGGGCCCTAACTAATCACAAATGCATTTCAAGGGACTTGCTATGAGAGGACATTGTCATGACATGGGCCATGGCTCTTTCCAAATGCATTTTTAGGGATTTGTAGTTAGAAGACAGTCATGATATGGCCTTGGATCCTCCTGTGTACATTTCTAGGGACTTGTTGTGAGAGAAATTTGTTAATATATTCCTCCTAAATGCATTTTCAAGGACTTACTATGAAAGGTCACGATCTTAGTATGATCCATAAAAACCTCAGAAATGTGTTTCTACTTACTTGTTGTGAGAGGAAAATATTATGATATCAGCCATGGCTGATCACAAAAGTATTTTCATGGTTTGTATTGAGAGGACATTATCATGATATGGGTTTGTCTCCTCACATATGTTTTTTCAGGGAGTTCTTCTGAGGGGACATTCTCATGATATTACCTGTGGCAAGTGTTGCAAGCCAAGCAAGCGAGAGATGCGAGATCCACAACTGAGTACTATAAGACCAACTACGGAGAGTTGCAATCCTATAAGGGACACCATCAAAAATGTTTTTAGGAGGAGTCATGGCCCATATCATGACAATATACTCTCACAAAAAGTCCTTTAAAATGCATTTAGAAAAAGAGGAGACCCATATATGACAGTGTCCTCTCATAGGAAGTCCCTAGAAATGCATTTGTGAAGAGTCAAGGCCCACATTAGGATGTCCTCTCCTAGAAGTCCCTGGAAATGCATTTAGGATGAACCATGACCAAAATCATGATAATTTCCTCTCACAAAAAGTCCTTCAAAATACATTTGGGAGGAGTTGAGGCTCGTGTCATGACAATTTTCTCTCACGGAAAGTCCCTGAAATGCATGTGGGAGGATCCACAACCCATATCATGAAATTGTCCTCTCACAACAAGACCCTAAAAATGTATTTGGGAGGAGTCAAGATCCAAATCATGACAATGTCCTCAAAAAGCAAATCCCTAAAAATGCTTTTTCGAGGATCCATGGCCCATATATGTTGGTATGTATGCCCTGAGAGCCGATCATGGGATGATTGGTGGGATACATTAAGATTGATTTGATAAACATCAAAGGCAAGCTTCCAATTCTTTTTGGTTCAGTCATATGAGATAGTGATAGAACAGATTGAATGTCTAGAGAATGACAGTACTCAATGACGTATGCCTTAAGGTTCAGGACCTGAACGATGAGATCATATGGATGATAAGAGTTTGTACATTCTCATTATGTCCCTAGTCGGATGTCATTGTGGAAGGTAGATAGACAGCAATGACACACAAGACTAGATTGTGGTGTTGGTTGATGACAGAATCTCATTAGTCATGATATAGAGATATCAAGCCAAACACATAGGTACTTATTAGAGAACAAGTGTACCGGACAGACCCACCATGAGTTTGACACATGGAACCATGACATGGTACTCACAGTCAGTACTCACAGTGATGGTGGTGAGTGTGATTCTTTGACCTAAAATCACTACACTCAACGCATGTCGTTGGGCACACTTTGACATCATCAAACGCAGTCTTGAAACATTGGTTGTTATAAAGGTGATGATTGGGTGCCTTTGACACATGGGGCTTTTGAGGGGTGAGTGATAGATATGGGATTTGTCTCTCTTGAGGGAGTTTGATATCCATGGCCACTTGATGAGTAGGATTGAGAAAGGTGTGCATGCATGTGTGAATCAGTATGCGATATTGATGTCATACATATCTCTTCCAATCTACTCTGAGATCAAGAAAGTGAATGAACGTTGACAGGATGACTGTTCCATGCCTCGAGTTCATTCGGGATATCAGTGACAAAGGAATTATACATTCATTGTAACACCATTCACGGATTGTAGTATTGAAAGTTGTTCTCCAACTTTCTATTTCACTTAGGTAGCACTGATGTGTGACTAGGCACCGCTCTTTGCTTGTGAAGTCATAAGTGTTATGGACTTTCACTGCCAACGTGAAATGGACCTGGAGGGTCACACACATATGATTTAACCTGGAAGAGGAGTTTTGTCCACAAACAATGTTTAGATTGATTACTAAAGGAGTTTAGTAGTTAAATTAAACACTCAATCAATTGATAGCTCAGTATCATAATGTTCAAGGTGTTGGACTGATTGATTATAGTATCAGATTGATTGAAACTACAATTGACTATTTCTGCACAATTTGCACTCCCAATCGATCGGCTCATGTGATGAACCGATCGGCTGAGCTTGGTGAACCGATCGACTAAGATGGTGAGTCGATCGGCTCATGGATAGGGTGAAATAATCAGTTCAAGTGTTGAAACGATCGGTTCAACTGGTCCAACCGAGCAAGTTGGGAAAGTAGGATTGGTGAGAAATTTCTTTTCGTTTCACTTGCCCAATTTGATTGGAACAAGGATTGGTATTTGGTACCAATTAGAAACAAAAGAGGAAAAGTCAATCGGGAACTGACCAGGACCACGAATCGACCAGTTCATAAGTGAACCGACCATTTCATGGGTCCCAACCGATCGGTTGAGGTGTCAACAAACCGGCACAGGTCCCCAACCGACCATTTCAGAAATGAAACGATCGGTTTAGGTTGCGCAGTTGGCTATTTTTGTGTAAAATCTCAAACCCTTCTACTCCTGCTTTAGTCCCACATTGCCCGGGATAGAGAACCCTGTCCCATGACCCTCCTATATATAGGGGTATTGGGGGCTTCTCAAAGTACAACTCAGTGCAACCAGTTGCTCTATAAAGTTGTCATTCTCTCTGGTTTTGGTAACTGAGAGAGCCTGAGTAAGTGCTACCCGATAAGGGAGGCACAACAAGGGAAAGACAACTGCAGAAAGCGACTGGTGGAAGGAGAGTGTGTCAGTGACTAGTACACTGACAGGAGGGTGTGAATCCTTCCAATTACTTGTGGGACAAGGAGATTGGAGTTCTAGGTGGTCTGTGTGGACTACTTTAGAGGTGGGACATTTCTTCTACTCAGAGGACAGCTGTCAATCCTGACAGTCTCGGTGAGACCAGGAGTCGTCAGTCCTGGTGCGACCAGGAGCTGCACAGACACCATCCAAGACCGGAGGTGAAGACCACGCAAGGCGCGAGGTATTGTCACCGATCAAGCCTCAGGACAATGTATGATTCCACAAACCATCCTTTCCTATTGTTTAGACGTTGATGCGTTTCCTTATTCTGGGTTTGGGGAGGAATTTTTTTGTTTCCGCTGCCTTCTCTGCCTCCCCTAAAACCCAACAGTGATATCAGAGCCACATCAACTTCTCTATACTTTAGGATTATCGATATGATCGATTTTGGTTTGTCGCCTTTATTTATTGCATATGATGCGAATAAAATTGGCTTTATGCATGTCCAATCCTAAATCCACAAATCCCAATATACATATATGATATGTAATATGAATGCACTCGATACACGTCGCCCTTAAACGAGTTTTGTGGTGGATGTATAGCGTTGTTATGGACAATAAACCCTATCTGTGAATGGTTGTATGTGGTTGCTTGCATCTCGGTCTGCGCATCGATTCCCTTTCTCCTATTCTTGATGTAACTCGAAATAATTCGAGATTTCTTTCCTACCTTTGCTCCCCTCGAATGTAACTCGAGGTTTCTCTTTTTACAATGTAAAATAGGATAGAATTTTATTTCCTATTATGTCAAAGAACGGAGGACATCCTGACGACAGCTGAGACGATCAGTTCAAGGCATGAACCAATCGGTTAACGTTCGAGATGATCGGTTCAAGGAGTGAGCCGATCGGTTGATGACCGGTTCGAGGAGCGACACGAGCGGGTGGCAGCCATGATGAGATGCACGACGACCAGGCAAACCGATCGGTTGGAGGAGCCAACCGATCGGCTGGTGGCACCCAGCCGACCGGCCTAATGGCGAGCCGATCAGTCATGTGAGGAGTTGATAAAACCCTAAAAGGCAAGGCACAAAGTTCATCTTGTACAGGTTGCATGTGATGTAGACCTAGATGACCGTGATTCCTCTTGGCTCGAGGAATCACATTAGGATGGCCATAATCATCGCTTTTATCATTTCACATGTTTTCTGTGGGATATAGCATGTATATGATACGTACTATATATTGTGGTGATTGGATATGTATATGTATATAAAACCAAATCCCTCATTAAATATTAAGTTTTAGATGCCTTCCAAATGAGACACACATGAAAAGCTTGATCGACCAAGTGTGGGCATGCCCAAACGTGGTGCACCGTCTATCTCGTGGAAGCGTGAAGGATGGATATGTGGGTCTGCCCAAGCAGGGTGCGTATTCATCGTGTTGGCTTTGGGTCGGACTTAACAAGGTGACCTAGATAGGATCTAGCACCTTGAGGCATGGAGATGATCATGGCAAGGAGTTTCATATGACATCTTATCAAGAGTTGCATATGATGCAATTGGAAAGAGTTGCCTACCTGAGAGATCTAAGTTGTGGGTGACAGCCCAAGCTGGTCCATGACTTAGAGGATTTCAGGATTGTGCCCACTAGAAGGTTGTGCACTGCAATCTTCCGAATTAATGGTGAGGGATATCAATTTGAAGTAAAATAGTGGGTGCGATAATTAATTAAAGGCCTAATTATATCGTCAACTTTTCAAATCAATCAAATAAGTCAAAAATGAGTTTTTGGACTAAAATTGCAAATTTCCTTTTGTAGTACAAATGACAACAAACAACAATCACTTTTCTTTGCGATCAGTCTTTGAGACCAACAAATTAAATGGGAATTTTTCCACGATTGGTTAGGATGTTGAGAAGCGTTCTCAATCAAAGAGCGAAATCTCTAAGTCCTAGTTATACCAGAACCAGATGAACTCGATCCCACCATATCAATGGCTAAAAGTATGCTTATGGAAGCATACCGAGGAAGACATTGATGAGGGGTGATTGATGTTGTATTCTCTGAACTATGAGTTGCAGAGACAACATGAGACATATGATGTCTCCAAGACATTGTCTTAGTATGTCATGACAGAAGGAGATCCAGTAAGGTATTCACACACTCAATGTGATTGGGTATGTGGAAAACCTGACTAAGAAGGATTCCCTCTGAGCCAAGAGTTGGCTATTGGTATGATACTGTAAATGTTGTGAGAATCATACAATTCATGATAAGCTACAACATGAACAACTTTGACAAGTGTTGACAGAGTTGTTGGACGTGTTGAGGATAGTAGAGGCAAAGATGAAGAAAGACAAACCATAATCTTTGATGTGATTAAAGAAAAGGTAATTCTTAAGGGAAAGGACAAGGGCAAAGAAAGAAGTGTTCTGATGCTAGCCAGCAATCCAAGCCGTCTTCAGCCTCAAGGCACATGGGGAAAGGGTGTATGAGGGATTGCCCTCTATATCTGGAAGAACAAAAGAAGATGAAGGAGGGGATGGAGATCTCCACCTAAGGTATCATGAAATGAACCGCTTCTTTATCTGAGGTATATGATACCAAGATATGGATATGTCATATATGATAT
Organism: Alisma plantago-aquatica; assembly: GCA_963693085.1. Classification (NCBI taxonomy): domain Eukaryota; kingdom Viridiplantae; phylum Streptophyta; class Magnoliopsida; order Alismatales; family Alismataceae; genus Alisma; species Alisma plantago-aquatica. The sequence continues at coordinate 1,374,255,157 of OY856409.1, read as the reverse complement.
CCACAAAGAAGTGATGACCTTTGTGAAAGGACCAAGAAAGGAGTACCCATCATTGGAGCAAGTGTTGCTTCCATAGATAGGAGTACCTTTCAGTTTATTTCAGCCTAAAGGGCACGAAATAGAGTTATGAACTGCTATTTCATATTTCCCAATAGATAGAAGCACTTTATTTTTTCATATTGTATGACAATCATGGCAATCAATAAAGAGATGTTTCAGTTTCTAAAGATATGATCTTTGTGGAAATGCCTTGTTTATCTTGTGGTATTTGATATAAATAACATAAAATGATACCTAAGAGTTATAGATAACTCAAACAATCAAATTAGCATCAATCATGAGAAATTCATTTCTAGTTTCCATGTGATGGATAAATCTAGACTGTTTTGGTTAGAGAACCAGTAAGAGACATGAATATCTTGGACATGATTAATCAATCTTCACTAAAGGTAGTGGGAGAATGATTATCCTATTAGGTATGATACATGTGATGTATTTACATACCTATTGGAACAAATGCTAATACTTCAAATGGTGTTTAGAGAAATACCAATATGAATATCTTGAAGTGTTTAAGATTATCATAGATGAAGTGCAAATTTAGTAAAGTGTTAATTCTTGATGATATCAATGAATGAAATACTTGGACCAAATGTTTGAGATCCTTATGAGTGATTATGATAGTGTATCATAGTGAACTCATGATTAAGGCATGGTGATGTCTAAATCAAGAAGGAATCATACTCTAAGGAGTTAGAGAATGATTATCAAATAACTAAATTCTTCTTAATAAAAGAATACCCCATACTAATAAAGGACATTAAGAATCACAAGGAGTTGTGAGTTCTTATATCCTTAACATATACACCTCAATTATCTATGTGATGATTTGTTCATGTGATGAGTCAACTATCCAGATGAATATGAGGAACCGAATCTTGAGTTATGATTTATGACCATTACATCCAAATGACTTCCATGTGAACCATAAGGTATGACCTTGATGGTAGCACCCATTAGAATAAAATCCATAAGTGCAAATAAGTCTTAAGTGTTAAGACACATGGATAACATTTTGAGAAGGATGATGCTTGTTGATTGCAACTTAATGACTAAGACATTTGGCATGTGGACACTAAAACCGCATTCCTATGAGGAATAAAACAAGGATGTGTACGTGACACAACCTATAAGGTTTATGAATCCACTAATGCAAATGAAGTCTATAAGTTACAATGGACTAATCAATGTGATTGATTGAGTACAAGAAACTCAGAATTGGATCTTTACTTTAATGATATAGTCAAAGGGTTTGACTGATGTGTCAAAGATAAAGAAGGGATCTGTGATTTAGTGGGAGCGTGTTCACATTCCACATGTTGATGTGAAATGGAAATGTTCTAGAATGGAAATCCAAAAGTGGAAATTATCTTTAAGGAAGATAGAGATGTTTCCTATGTGATAGGAATAGATATCTATAGAGATAGTTCTCAAAAACCTCTGGACCTGAAAAGAGAAAGCATACATTGGTAATCTGTACTGAAGGGTTCAGTATGCACAGATTCAGTGGGAGAAAAAATTGTCCATGTTACATGGAGTTAGTATCCCAAGGCCAAGTGTCCAATTCTTATGGGAAACTCAGAATAGATGTGGATCTATCATGTATGTAATCATCCCATTATATTGCATGTATCGACATGGAAAGAACAAAATGCATTCATCATCTTCTATGTAGGACATGGCAATATGATGTGCTCATCCTGATAACTCATATGTGAGACATGACGAGTGGATGTCTGTCTACTTCTAGTAAGGATTACTGGAATGCCATGAGAACTTGATAAGTACTTGGGAAGTACTAGTTCTATGGAGATAAGGAAGAGTTCAATGTAAAGAGATACATTGATGCGAACTTTCGAAAGGATAGAAAATTAATCGCAAAATATATATAGGATATATAAAAGTGAAAGTTTGTTGATAATTGGAAGTGTTCCAATAAAACCATTTAAAAGGAAATGCCGAGTATCTATGTGTTAGAGAACCGCAGTGGATACTATATGGATCTGGAAGTTCATCAAATGAACTTAGAGATATTCCGGTCATTGATGACAAGTATGGAATCCTTGATCATGCAATGTGGCTAAAGGTTAGCAAAGGAATACTAGATTGCATATTACGGCAACTCCATCTCATACATATGATGTACAACAAAGAGATGAGAGACATGTAATTTATACTGACTTTGGCAAGGTGTTTCCATTACTCACTATGATCGCACTAGAGCAGAGTAACGTGTGGGACATGTTTGAAGATCACTATGAATATGATTCAAGGGTGATTGGCTCATAGTGCAAGCGGGAGTCTGTTGGTATGTATGCCCTGAGAGCTGATCATGGGATGATTGGTGGGATACATTAAGATTGATTTGATAAACACCAAAGGCAAGCTTTCAATTCTTTCTGATTCAGTCATATGAGATAGTGATAGAACAGATTGAATGTCTAGAGAATGACAGTACTCAACGACGTATGCCTTCAGGTTCAGGACCTGAACGATGAGATCATACAGATGCTAAGAGTTTGTACATTCTCATTATGTCCCTAGTCGGATGTCATTGTGGAAGGTAGATAGACAACAATGACACACAAGACTAGATTGTGGTGTTGGTTGATGACAGAATCTCATTAGTCATGATATAGAGATATCAAACCAAACACATAGGTACTTGTTAGAGAAAAAGTGTACCGGACAGACCCACCGTGAGTTTGACACATGGAACCATCACATGGTAGTTACAGTCAGTACTCACAGTGATGGTGGTGAGTGTGATTCTTTGACCTGAAATCACTTCACTCAACACATGTCGTTGGGCACACTTTGACATCATCAAACACAGTCCTGAAACATGGGTTGTTATAAAGGTGATGATTGGGTGGCTTTGACACATGGGGCTTTTGAGGGGTGAGTGATAGATATGGGATTTGTCACTCCTGAGGGAGTTTGATATCCATGGCCACTTGATGAGTAGGATTGAGAAAGGCGTGCACGCATGTGTGAATCAGTATGTGATATTGATGTCATACATATCTCTTCCAATCTACTCTGAGATCAAGAAAGTGAATGAACATTGACAGGTTGATTGTTCCATTCCACGAGTTCATTCAGGATATCAGTGACAAAGGAATTATACATTCACTGTAACACCATTCACGGATTGTAGGATTGAAAGTTGATCTCCAACTTTCTATTTCACTTGGGTAGCACTGATGTGTGACTAGGCACCTCTCTTTTCTTGTGAAGTCATAAGTGTTATGAACTTTCACTGCCAACGTGAAATGGACCTGCAGGGTCACACACATAGGATTTAACCTGGAAGAGGAGTTTTGTCCACAAACAATGTTTAGATTGATTACTAAAGGAGTTTAGTAGTTCAATTTAACACTCAATCATTTGATAGCTCAGTATCATAATGTTCAAGGTGTTGGACTGATTGATTAGAGTATTGGATTGATTGAAACTGCAATTGACTATTTCTGCACAATCTGCACTCCCAACCGATCGACTCATGTGATGAACCGATCGGCTGAGCTTGGTGAACCGATCGACTCATATGGTGAGTCGATCAACTCATAGACAGGGTGAAACAATCGGTTCAAGTGTTGAAACGATCGGTTCAACTGGTCCAACCAAGCAAGTTGGGAAAGTAGGATTGGTGAGAAATTTCTTTTTGTTTCATTTGCCCAATTTGATTTGAACAAGGATTGGTATTTGGTACCAATTAGAAACAAAAGAGGAAAAGTCAACTGGGAACTGACCAGGACCACGAACCGATTGGTTCAGAAGTGAACCGGCCATTTCATGGGTCCCAACCGATCGATTGAGGTGTCAACCGACCGGCTCAGGTCCCCAACCGACCATTTCAGAAATGAAACGATCAGTTCAGGTTGCACAATTGGTTGTTTTTATGGAAAATCTCGAACCCTTCTACTCCTGCTTTAGTCCCACATTGTTCGGGATAGAGAACCATGTCCCATGACCCTCCTATATATATAGGGGTATTGGAGGTTTCTCAAAGTACAACTCAGTGCAACCAGTTGCTCTGTAAAGTTGTCGTTCTCTCTGGTTTTGGTAACCAAGAGAGCCCGAATAAGTGCTACCCGATAAGGGAGGCACAACAAGGGAAAGACAACTGCAGAAAGTGACTGATGGCAAGAGAGTGTGTCAGTGACTAGTATGCTGATAGGAGGGTGTGAATCCTTCCAATTCCTTATGGGACAAGGAGATTGGAGTTCCAGGTGGTCCGTGTGGACTACTTCAGAGGCGGGAGATTTCTTCTGCTCAGAGGATAGCTGTCAATCCCGAAAGTCCCGGTGAGACCAGGAGTCGTCAGTCCCAGTGCGATCAGGAGCTGCACAGACACCGTCCAAGACCGGAGGTGAAGACCGCGCAAGCCGTGAGGTATTGTCACTGAGCAAGCCTCAGGACAAGGTATGATTCCACAAACCATACTTTCCTATTGTATAGACGTTGACACATTTCCTTGTTCTGGGTTTGGGAGGAATTTTTTTGTTTCCACTGCCTTCTCTGCCTCCCCTAAAACCCAACAATATCATGACAAGTATCCTCTCACAGTGTGTCCCTGATAATGCTTTTGGGAGGAGACGAGGCCTAAATCATTAGAATGTCCTCCCATAGTAGATCCTTAAAGTGCATTTGCAAGAAGCTGGGACCCATATCATGATAATGTCCTCTAACACTAAGTCTCTAGAAATGCATTTGGGAGGAACCATGGCCCATATCGTGATAGTGTCCTCTCCTAGAAAGTCCCTGAAAATGCTTTTGGGAGAAGTTAGGGCCCATATCATGAAAGTATCCTCTCACAACAAGTTCCTGGAATTGCATTTGGGAGGAGCTGAGGCCCATTTCATAATGATGTTCTCTCTCAGTACATCCCTGAAAGTGCATTCGTGAGAAGCCAAGTCCCATATCATGATAGTGTCCTCTAAAAACAAGTCCCTAAAAATGCATTTAGGAGGAGTCAATGCCCATATCATGATGGTGTTTTCTCACATTACATACCTCAAAATAAATTTGGAAGGATACAGGGCACATATCAAGGAAGTGTCCTCTCACAGGAAGTCCCCAAAAATTCATTTTGTAGGAACCACCACCATATCATGATAGTGTCTTCTCACAACAAGTTCTTTAAAACATATTTTCAAGGAGTCAAGACCCATACTTAAAAGTATCCTCTTACAAAAAGTCAATGGAAATGCATTTAGGTGTGCTAGAGCTCATATTGTGACTATGTATTATCACAACTTGTCCCATAAAATGCATTCAAGAGGATCCTGGGCACATATCGTGAAAGCTCCCTCTCACAGGATGTCCCTAAAAGTTTTTTATGAAGGAATCATGAACGATATCAAGATAGTGTCATCTCACAACAAGTTCCTTAAACATTTATGAGGAGACATGACCCATTTTGTGATAGTTTCTTCTCACAATGGGTTGATGGAAATGCATTCTGGAGGAGCTAGGGCCCATATCATTAGTGTGTCATCTCACAAAAAGTCACGAAAAATGCATTTGGGAGGAGCCATGGCACATATTATGAAAGTGTCCTCTCACAACAAGTCCCTGAAAATGCATTTGGGATGAGTGGAGGCTCGTATCATGACATTGTTCTCTCACATAAAGTCCCTGGAAATGCAATTGGGAGGATTCACAACCCATATCATGATAATGTCCTCTTACAATAAGTCCCTGATAATACTTTTGGGAGACTTTAAAACCCATATCATGATAGTGTCCTCTCATAGAAAGTCCCTAGAAATGCATTTGTGAAGACAAAAGGCCCATATGAAGATGGTGTCCTCTGATAGAAGTCCCCAAAAATACATTTAGAATGAGTCATGCCCCATATCATGATAGTGTCCTCTGACAAAAAGTCCTTGAAAATACATTTGGGAGGACCTGATGCCCATATCATGGCACTATTATGTCACAACAAGTCCCTAAAAAAACATTTGGGAGGATCCACAACCCATATCATGAAATTGTCCTCTCATAGCAAGTCTCTAAAAATGTGTTTGGTAGGAGTCATGACCCATATCATTAAAGTGTCCTCTCACAGCAAGTCCCTGAAAATTCAATTTGTATGAACCACAACCCCTATCATGATAGTTACCTCTCAAAACAAGTTTCCTAAAATGCAATTGGGAGGATCCATAGCTCATATCATGATAGTGCCCTCTCACAACAACTCCCTGATAATACTTTTGGGAGGACCTAAGACCCATCATGATAGTGACATCTCACAAAAAGTCCCTAAAATGCATTTGTGAAGATACAAACTCCATATCATAACGGTTCCCTCTCACAACAAGTCTCTAGAAATGCATTTTAAGTAACTTGTTGTGAGAAAACATTGTCAATATATGGGTTGTAGTTCCTCCAAAATGAAATTTTAGGGACTTGCTCTGAGAGGACACTTTCATGATATTTGATGTGTCTCCTCCTAAATGAATTTTTAGGCAACTGTGAGAGGAAACTATTGTTATATCTTCCCTAGATCCTCCCATATGCATTTCCAATGACTTGATGTGAGATGACACTATCATGAAATGGGTCTCAGATCTTCACAAAAACAATTTTAGGGACTTGTCGTGAGAGAACATCGTGATGATATGGGCCCTAGCTCTTTCCAAATGTATTTTTGTAGACTTTCTATGAGAGGACATTGTCATAATATGGGTCTTGGATCCTTGCAAATACATTTTAAGGGTCTTGGTATGAGAGGAAAATATCATGATATGGGACTCGACTCCTCCTAAAAGCATTATTAGGTACTTGATATGATAGAACACTATCATGATATGGGTCCTGGCTTCTATAAAATGCACTTTCAAGGTCTTTTTATGAGAGGGTACTGTCATGATATGGAACATGGCTCATCCTATATGTATTTTTGGGGACATGATGTGAGAGTACACCATCATGACATGGTACTTGGCTGTTTGCAAATGCATTTTGAAGTACTTGCTGTGAGAGGACACTTTCATGATATGAGTCTCAACTCCGAAATGCATTTTCAATGACTTTTTATGAGAGGTCTCTGTCATGATATGGTACATTAAAATTTCTAGATAACTTAAAAGACTTATGCTATAATATAGACTACCAACATTAACTCCAGAAAACCATGTTCATGAATCAGGGAAATATCATTAGGGTTGATGAATTTTGGTCTATCATCCATAAAGGAACTGGATGCTTGATTTTGCTTCCATGCATACCGGCCTAGTGAGTTTCAATCCTACTTCGGGAATTCATAGACTAGGTTGATATATTTCAACGAGATATTTCTCTCCATTCACCCCTATGGTAAAACCATCATCTGCATTATATTGTATAGTCCACCTCGGTCATGAGCAATGCTAAATCCTTTTATTATGTGATGGTTACCAACCTTCCGAGGTTCCTCACATTGAAATAAGGTTAGGTAATGGCTTTGAGCCTCGTGCACTCTTACGGACCCCTTCTGATGACAAGTTGGTCAAAGGCCTTATGATATATGATTCACTTGGTACGAAGTAAAATGACTAAAAATATGGGTTTTCAATTTTATAAGTAATTAACTTTTATTTCTCCTATTAGTTTTCTTTTGTGAATCTTTTCAAATTATGAAAACATTATATATATATATGTATGTATATATATGTATATATATATATATATATATATATATATATATATATATATATATATATATATATATATTGTTGCTTGCACTCATTACCTTGTATGTTGATATGCTTGTTTCTCATATCTTTTAGGTTCAGAGATAGCTTGGGATCAATTGGCTTGTTAGCAAGTGATTAGGTTGTACCTTTGGAGAGGGAACTTCCTTATCTAAAATGAAGGACCCTCTTCCCCAAATCACCTTGACATATTAATTCTTTGTGATGTGATTCATCTCACTTATTGTGTTAGGTCACTCTCATGTTGTTTGTGTAAACTCATCTTCAATGCTATTTCAACAACGTGCTATGAGAGGGCATTTCCTCATCAAACATGAAAAAACACTCCTCACTGGGTCACCTTGGTATATTGATCCTTTGTGATGTATATTCTCTCAATTTTCATGAGAGGAAACTTCATGTAGAGGGATTAAGATCATCCCTAATGCAATTTTAGTGACTTGCTATAAAAGGGAACCTGTGCATTCAAATTGGATTTATGAAGAACACTGGTATTTCAGTCCTCCATAATGTGATTAATATCAATTTTCGTGTGAGGGAACTCTTATGATGTGGGCCTAAACTCATCCGCTCGTCTAGGTCGGAGATTCCATGAGAGGGATCTTCCACGTCCAACATTGAAGGCCCCTCTTTCGTACATCACAAAGATGGAATCTACAAGACCTACCTATGAGGAAGTGGTTTATAATACATTAACTAGTATGGGGAAATTGAAAGATGGATGACCTGATGGTGTTACCATGAAGTTAAAGTCTTCTCACTAGAAAATTATGAAATCATCTATTACGAAGATTGTTGACTTGTATTGCTACACTATCCTTTATAAGATGATTTATGCAACGTCATGGTATCTTATTCTCACAAGAGATAACCCTACTACATGTAGTCACTGACTTCTAATTTCCTTGAGTAAGACATGCTTAGTTGATATCAAAGATCATTATGAACCAATTGAAACCACATATTACGTCATAGTTTTTGAAATATTAAAACATTTTTCACGCATCACTTTCTATCACATTTGGTTAGTGAAAAATGATCTTGTTATTAATGATACTCAATGTTATGTTCACAAAAACTACACATATATAACATATAATGTGTCTATGGCTACAACAATAAGAAATTAGAAAAACATTCCTTAATACAAATCTTCTTTCTATACTATTATTATATGGTTCCCACCTCCTGTTGGCTAGGATAAACTTAATGTGGATGCATAAGTGAAAAGAAACAAGCCTTACATGGTTGTGGTTAAAAAACCATGCTTCTAATTGGCTTTGTGGGTATGGAAAAGTTATAACAAAAAATTGTGTGCTTTTTTGGAAGCTTCTATTATTACTCTTGCAATAGAATGTGCATGAAAGTAGGTTGGGAATGATTTTAATAGATATTTAGTTGTTCAGCTTTAGAAAATAAATAAACTCTACAATGTTTATGTGGATTATTTATAAAAATTCCATCTTAGATCCTCTTCTAATGATTGTATTTAGATCAATAACCAAATTCATTAGTTCTGACATCAAATTATCAACCTTGTAGTATTGTTTCCCAGTATTGTATACTAAATAAAGTAATCAATTTACATAAAAATTGAGTATTCATAATATCTACTATGCACAATTTTTTCTTCAAGACATTCTATCAATTTAGAGTATATGAATACAAAAAGCAATACATTCCCCTTAACTCTCTCTCTCTCTCTCATCTCACTTTTTTCTCCATTTTTTCATATATTAAGCATATATATCTCTATCATTTGCATCACATACTCCACTACCCATCAAATACTTTTATAAAAAATTATTTCCAATTTACCTTTTTCCTCTCCTAATCCAACAATCTTCTCATTTTCATTTTGATCATCATTTTTTCTACTGCTTAATTTTGTGTCCTCTTTAAGAGCATGTTTGGTATGTGATGAATGGAGGGGAGGGGATAAGACTTAAGTGGTTTGATTGAACAAAGGGATAGATAAGGGAGGGGAAGATACGGGAATGAAGGGGAAATAACTGGGTATACTTGTAACCCATTTTAGCCAATTCTCTCTCGACCAAGCCAAATCGAAGTGGAGACAAGAAGAAGGGGAAAGACATAATAGGAAAATTAACTACTGTGTTTGGATGAAAATTTGAATGTAAGAGGAAATATATAAATAGTATTAAGGGAAATACACATATAGTACACTATTAAAATAGATAAATAAAAAAGTAGTCTCAAGTATATGCCCTATGACTCAGATGTAAGTACGGAAGGGAAAATAAAAAAGGATGAAAAATGAAAAAGAAAAACAAGTTAGAATGAAAATTAGCACAAAATTAAAAGGATCTTAAAACATTAGAAAAAATATATACGTAGAAAGTCTGAATATACAACACTAAAAAAAATTTGGCTATGTTTTCAGATTTTCAGTTAGAGGATCACTGTGAATTATTTATGAAAATGGTGCCAACAAGAAGTGTTGAGCATTTCAATGATGTTAGTTATGATAATACTTTTTTGTAAAACAATTATATTAATTATTTTCTTTAGATTATGCATGTGTATTTTTTTTCTTGATATTTCATGTATTTTTGTGTTATGATACATAAACGATAAAATAATAAGTATATGGTTTTTACATTTATGTCATTTTTAATATTGTCATTCACCTTCCCCTACAAACCAAACATGCTAAATAAGTGTCTGCTCCCTTCCTCTCCCATCCACTTATTTTCCTTTCCCTCACCTCCCTTCCCCTCCCCTTTATTGACCATTTACCAAACGTAGCATCTTATTAAACAACAATTTTGTAACCCTTGGCTACCCAACATTTTTCTACAAAAATAAGAAAAAAATGCATTGCAATGAATCTATGAAATTTACAAAAACACTCTAGAGAAGTGTGGCCAATAAAATTGAGATGACTATTCTTTTAAAGTGACAAAATTTAGTAATAGAATGACAAGCCCGACAAACTAACTTTTGATAATTATGCTCACTTTCCTTGTTCACAAAAAATGAATAAATTCAACTTTTCTAGTCTTCCTTTCTCGAACATATTCCCAAAACTACAACATTTCAAAAACGTCTTCTATCTTTTCTATAGTCTCTTTCATCAAGAAATTTTTTTGGCATACCTATAACAATTTGTTACTCGTCTCTTTGTAAAGGTAACTTTATAAAGTTTGTATTTATATTTGAGTGATTGGAGTTTAATTTAGTGCATTTTCATTGGATATAAAGTATCAATCATATTTTGTCAGATTTGCATTATTTTATCCAATTCAATTGCATTTTTCTTCTTTATTTTCTCTCTCTCTCTTTTCCTTTAACTAAGACCCACCAATGTAAAGAATTTAATGTGGTAAGGGAAGACATTAATCCGCACTAGCTGTGTTTCTCTCTTTGTTCCCAGCAACTTCTTGATTGTAGCCTAATTTCTCCTCCACTCTCTCCTTCTCTCTTTTGTCATTTTGAACTTCTATCATTTGACTCGATCCCATCATTTCATGAAAAAACTCACAGTCTCAATCTCACAAGTTCCTTCGTATATCTCACTCTGGTCTTCTTTGTTAACATGACATGATGATGACTACTCTCCTCAAGTATCAGTAGTCGATGCCTTTGAATTATTATCGGTGTTGCATTTCTAGCATCATCAAGGACGACTCTGGTAAAAAAGTGTTATCTAGCCAATCACATATGGTGATGAGGAGATATTTATAATATTTTGCCACTATTCATACTAGGAGGAGCATTTTCTTCCTTGGGATGGATATCAAAGTCTATGGACCCAATAAAGTAATGTGTTCTCATCGTCCTCATGGTCCATATTCTTCATCTTTTTTGAATAGTTCCCTTGAGTTTTCCCTATTAATTCAAAGAACAAATAGATGAGAATTAATTTCTTATTATAAAGTCTATCACAAGAACATAACTTTTATTTCTTATTCTAGAACTCTGACAAACATACTTTTGTTTGATATACTAGATCAACAATATAACACAAAGGAAGAAAATGCCATGATAAACATGTTCCATCCTTCAAGCAAGTTCATAACATGTTCCATCCTTAACGCAAGTACATACCATGCATGATAAAAAAGGTCGGAAGTAGTGGCATCTAATCTCTATACGCTTACACAATCCCTTGCTCAAGGTGGAGAATGTCAAGTTTTTCCTCACAGTTTACTTCCATCAAGAGGAGGTTGGTACTATTGGAGATCTTATGCCGATATGGTCCCAGATGTGACAAAAACTTATTGCGGAAGCATTACTGACAAGCATATAAATCCAAAGAAGAAACACCAGATTTAACTTTAAAAACTCTCCCCAAGACAAGGAGAGAAAAACCACGGGACAATACCGGCCAACAAGCACTATGTAATCAAGATTACAACTCACACATCCTGGATTTAATTACCCCTTAATCCACATATCCCTCCCCATATGAGAATAAAGATAAGGATGAAGAGAATCACACCCACTGTGTGCAAAACCTCCTTCTTTACTTGATCTACTCACGGGTCTGTTGTCGTTGCTAGGGACTGCTTGATGGCACTGCAACCGCTGACTGGGTCGGACCGTTGTCACTGTGGAAACACTGTCTGTAACGGCCAACTGCTACTTTGCTTCAAGGAAAAGTTTTTGGCTCTCTCTTATCAACCAAGAGAGCTACTCAGTCAGTGCACCCAATGTGTCACTGACTGTCAACTACTACTTCTCTTTAAGGCAAAGTCGATGACCCTCTCTTATATACCAAGAGAGCTCCTCCAGTTATTCTTGTTCTCTAAAACTCTCTACCATAAAAGGCACCAATAAGCAAATGGAGGGATCACACCTCAACGAGTGGATGTCTCAATGGCCTCCCTAAGGGCCTCTATTTATAGGCCTCCATGGTATGTGGTTACAACTAGAAATCCTTGTCCAACTTTGAGTCCAACTCCATGTTGCACATAGGAAACCATCTTCTTTCTCTTTTAGATTTGACTCCTATTAGGATTAGTAGCACAAAGCAATTCCTACTTAAGTCCAAATCTAATTAGGCACGTGCTAGATCCTTTTTCTATTCCCAACAATCTCCCCCTTCGGCCCATGAGGGAGACGTTGTCTTCAGCAATCATTTGGAGTAGCTTTTGGACCTCATCACCACCTACGATGGATCCACTCTCCTCATACATGTCATCATCTGGTCATTTTCATCCATCTTCTTAAAGTCCAATCCTGACTTCACTTTGTTCCCAAGCAATTGAAAAGAAGTATCCTAGCAGTGCCGCTTCTCTCTCCATACCCACACCTGTAACTATACTGGCTCCCCTTGACTAGTATGATGAGCCATCCAAGATGAAAACCTTATTTCTGACCTTCTGTACCAAGGTTTAGAAACTCTCTGATGATTCTCCCCATGTCCATGTAGCTCCTCATTCGAAGCTTGATCCTTGTTGCAGTCATCTATCTTCATCCTATAGACCCACTTGTTCATTAGTGCTTTCCATTCCTTGGGAAGCACCACAAGCTCATAGGTATCATTCTTCTGCAAAGAAGGCATCTCCTCTTGCATTGCCTGATGCCACTGTGCTTTATCTCTATGAGTTTGTGCCTCATGATAAGTCTCTAGCTCTCCCTGATCAGTAAGGAGAATATACTGAGATGTTGGATATCTAGATGAAGGATGATGAACTCTATCAGACCTCCTCAACTATTTCTCTAAGGACTCGGCCTGGTGATGATCTTTCCCCCTACCCACAAGCCTGTGACTATGAATCTGAATCACACAATTGCGCATCTGGAATAGGAACACTCGACATGCTCTCACTCTACTGCTAAGGGTGATCTTGCTGCTCTTTTTCATGATCTGAAGACTTTACTTGTGAAGAAGCTGAAGCATCTTCATACTCATCATCAGTAGAACTATCACCTGATCCTGCAACCTCTACATCATCACTCTTAGGCTCTATAACTGTCAGACTCTCACAAAAAGTCACATCTCGATGGCTTCTCATGGTCATTTTTATAGGATCCTATAACCTATAGTCAAACTAATGATCTCTATAGCTAAGAAAAATACATGGCACTGCTTTATGATCTAGATTTTGCCTCTTATCCTTTGGAACATGTTCATAAGCCTTGCACCCAAATATTCACAGATGAGCATAGAATGCATCCTTTCCTATCCATACCTTCTCAGGTATATCAAATCCCAAAGGAACTGATGGAGATCGATTAATCAGATAGTAGGCAGTACACACTGCCTCACCCTAGAATGTCTTTGGCAAGTTTGTAGTTTTCAACATGCATCTAACTTTCTCCACTATGGTATGGTTCAGTGTCTCAGTTATACCATTGTGTTGCACACAGTATTCCTAGAACTCCCTGGAGGTGTACTCTCCTCCACTATCTGTGTGGAGACACTTCAACTTTTTCTTTGTCTCCCGCTCCACCATGACATGGAATTTCTGAAAACACTAAAAGATCTAATCCTTGGTCTTTAGTAAGTAGGCCCACACCTTCCTAGATGCATCATAAATGAATGTGACAAAATATCTATTGCCACCTAGGAAGCCACCTCAAATGGACCGCATACATCCGAATGAACCAGTTGTAGAAGTTGTGACTTCACCTTTGATCTTGTCTTGAAAGAAACACATCGATACTTTAATGTCTAACATTCATCACATGAACTAAGACTAGTATTTTTTCCACAAGGAATCAAACTCTTCTTTGATAAAAAGCTTCAAGCCTTTATCGCTCATGTGTCCTAGTCGTTTGTGCCATAGATCTGTCTGGTGATCCTCGGCTCCATGTATATGACCGCCTTTGAGCACTTTAAGTTGGGTCTTGTCCAATGTATGACACAATTTATCTCATACAATAACCAAAGCCCCCTTGGTGATCTTGCATTTTCCACCACTAAAATCTAGATGACAACCTTCTCTATCAAAGAATGAACAAGATATATATCAAACTCAGCCACAAATATGAAATGTGACAAACATCCTTCAGTGTGAGCATACAACTGACACTTGCTTGAACACAAATGTCTCCAATCCCAATAATTCTAGAAAAGCTAGAATTTCCCATGTCCACCCTCCTGAAATCTCCCCTCAGGTATGAAGTAAAGAATTCCTTACTCGGTGAAGCATGATAAGAAGCTGCAACATATACCACCCACTCAAAATCATCATCCTCAGCATCCAAGAACTATTCTTAGACTATTAAGCCCACATCGTCGTCATCGTCATTATCATCTGATATTTTCCATTAGTATTCTTGTCGTCATCTTGCTTGTATTTGTCTTTAGACCCATGTTTCTTTTTCCAAACATTGCAATTCCTTTTAAAATGACTTGTCTTGCCGTAGTGGAAGCACCCTCTACTACTCTTTGACTTTGATCTACCATGAGACTTATCGTGATTCTGGGAGTCACCGTGGCTTTTGTATCTACCACAGTCTCTCGCTCTATCAATGCCTCTGCTCTCTGTGAAGTGCACCTCTGATCCATTGTCGCTTGCGGCTCGTCGTCGAGTCTCTTCATTTAGTAGACTGCTCTTCACCTAGTCAAGTGTCAACTTGCCTTCCTGTGCAAAATTGTTGACTATCACTAGGAGTGTCTCCCAACTGTCAGGTAATGATCCCAGAAGAAGTAGAGCCTAGAGTTCATCATCAAGAACCATCTTCATGGACCTCAGTTGATTTACAAGGCTTTGGAATTCATTGATATGCTCGGCAATGATTGTACCATCCTACTACTTGAGGTTCACCAACTTTCTAATCAAGAAAGATTTATTTTTGGTAGTCTTCCGCTCAGATAACTTCTTGAGCTTGTCCCACAAATCTTTAGCATTGGTCTCTTCTAAGACGTGATGGAACATGAAAATGTCTAGCCACTTTCAAACTATTCCAATAGTCTTTTTGTTTAATTTCTTCCAGTCCGCATCAGACGTACTCCCTAACTTTTATTGCTCATTGGATCATATAGTTCTTTGCAAGAGAGAATATCCTCCATCTTGGGTTTCCAAATCTACCAATTTGTACTTGTCAACTTTATCATCATCCAATCTTCATCCTTCCCCATTTAGACCAGTATCTGCAGCCTACACTCTGATACTACTTGTTGGGGATGTTGTACCGATATGGTCCTGGATGTGATACAAACTTATTATAGAAGCATTACCGACAAGCGTATAAACTCAAAGAAGAAATACCAGATTTAACGTGGAAAACTCTCCCCAAGACAAGGAGAAAAAAAATCACAGGACAATACCGGCCAACAAGCACTATGTAATTAAGATAACAACTCACACTGCTTGGATTTAATTACCACCTAAATCCAGGTAGCCCTCCCCACACGAGAATAAAGATGAGGAAAAAGAAAATCACACCCAGTGTGTACAAAACCTCCTTCTTTACTTGATCTCCTCACAAGGCTACTGTCGTTGCTGGGGACTACTTGATGTCACTGCGACCGTTGACTGGGTCAGACCGTTGCCACTATGGCAATACAATGTCTGTAACCACCAACTGCTACTTTGCTTCAAGGCAAAGTCACTATCTCTCTCTTATCAACCAAGAGAGTTGCTCTGCCAGTGCACCCAATGGGTCACTGACTGTCAACTGCTACTTCGCTTCAAGGCAAAGTCGATAACCCTCTCTTATTTACTAAGAGAGTTCCTCCTGTTGTTCTTGTTCTCTGGAACCCTCTACCATAGAAGGCACCAACAAGCAACTGGAGGGATCACACCTCAACCGGTGAATGTCTCAATAGCCTCCCCAAGAACCTCTATTTATAGGCCTACATGGTATGTGGTTGCAACTAAGAATCCATGTCCAACTCTGAGTCCAACTCCGAGTCAAACTCCATGTTGCACGTAGGAAATCATTTTCTTTCTTTTTTAGATTTGACTCCTATTATGATTGGTAGCACAAAGCAATTCCTACTTATGTCGAAATCCAATTAAGCATGGGCCGGATCCTTTTCCTATTCCCAATAGATGCCATGATGTATACAATTTTTCTTATCTCCTTCAAACATTGTTTCTTTGAATTTTTGTTTCTTGGATACACCTGCCAAAATAATTCGATTGTGTTGTTCAACACCGCAGGAATTATAGAGCGAACTGGGAAAGAAACGTGCGACTCATTTTCTCTTCAGGTGTCTACGTACATTGGATTAGGATGGAAACAAGGCTTGGATATTATCAACACACAATGTTGTAATTCTTGAGAGGCTCATAAAGAAGAATATGACGTAGAAATGATGTCCTTTTGTGCGATTTGTATTTGTAAATTTTCTTTTGGGAAAGGGTCGCCGTATGATGTCGTGTATAATCATCCTATGACCTTGATGTTGTAAAAGTATGATAGACATATTTTAAGAATATGCTGATTTGTACATCAATATCAATATAATATAATAAAAGATTCTCATTTGTATGATTTCCTATCATGTTATTGTGATATTTCTTTCAACTCAATGCATATGATTCAGTTAGTTATAGCTTATGATGGTAAGTAACGTGATGCATTAGTTCATCATTTGTCTTCTTATCCATAATATATATGGGTATTAATGACCCAAGTCATTAGGTGACAACAATTGCCGTCACATATTAAGGAATGAGAAAAAATTTAAATGTTATCTTTTACAATGAATGATAATTCGTCTTATTATTTTATGCATATATCACATACATGCATATCATCTTATATGAATTAGGTGACATTCTTTGCTATCAACTTTTTTGGAAAAGGTGACATCGTTGAATATAATCCTTAGCAAGAATAAGTGACATATTTATTAAAGCTTACATAGTGCATAGATTACACTCTAAAGATGACGGTCATTTGACAAATGTTGTCAACCATGTCACATTTTATGCCAAAGGTGACACACTTAACTGTAAAATATAAAGTGTTTTTTAGTGGTGACTTTAGTGTTCATGAGAGCTATTTATGATTGTGATTGCGTGTATAAACAACATTTCCTCTCATACCCCTTGATCTGAAGCGCATGTACCCAACCATATTTCTGTCAACTATTTGCTTTGTTTGTACAATGGAGTTGGATAGCTCCTAAAGCTTGCAAAAAGAAACGGTATTGGTTTACACAGGGATCAAGTCAGTTATTTGTTACAGTATTGTTTTGAGCCATGGTAATATATTCAGTATGCCTGTATAAATTGAGTCTCTACTTTTTTCTACACTATCCAGCTTCTACTTTATCCTTAGTATGCCTCAGTCCTATGATCGACTTGCAATGCGTCTGGCTTCTATTATCTAGCGACTCGCATACTGAGACATACTTGTTGCGTATACAGTTGCCAACAATACACCTGGCTGTTGTTATTCTTATTTTTTCAGATTCGTTTGTCATTGTGCAAAACAATGATCGACAACATATAAATACATAATAGCTACTCTTAGAGTGGTTTTGAATTTTCCGGATGACCTCTGACGTATCTATTAAGTGATGCATACAATATCGTTACGTTGTGCTTATATCTAGGTTGTCTCTGGATAAGTCCGAAGATATGTCTGAATACGGTAGTTAATGCATGAGCCAACTGTTGTTACAATCGGAGACAAAATTTTCATTCATGTTTCGTTTCCCTGTACAGTCTAAATGTTTAGACTGTACAGTCTAAAGTACATGCAACATTCATACCATTTGAATATGAACATACGTCAACTACACCATGGGTTTAAATATTGCAGATTCCCTTTTCTATTTAGTTGCCAATTCAAGTATGTTCCGTTTGCCACAACCTTCCTACTATGCACGATCTCACGCCCGCAACACATCACAGAAAAATTGGGAAAGCACAGAAGATACACCACTGATATAGAACATCGCATGAGCACGGGGTAGAACACCAAAATAAAATCACACTTGTCATAAACACCGACACAATCATTTATCTCAGGAGTACTTCTTGTTGCTGGAGGATCCTGTGATCGCAACAGATCGACTTGGTTGGTTTGAAGGTAGGTTACCACCACCTTCTCTATCAGGACGATGAACGGAATTGGCGTGCGTGCACACGTTCTATCGGTGAATGAATGGAAGAATGACAAAGTTATGGAGGAAGCCACCAAATTAGAGAGGAGGCGTAGGAGGAATGAATGACCAGCATGTCATGGAGTTGGCCAAGGCGGTTATAGACCGGCTGTAATGGATTTTTTAGGCAATACAGTTAGCTGGGTTGCCGCAGTGGAGGAACCGGTGTCGCTGCTACTTTTATATGTCCATGTACCAATAGCTTCTATACTGACCGACTTGTTTCACATAACTTTTAGGTTTAGATATAGCATGTACCAACAGCTTCTATATTGACCCACTTGTTTCACATAACTTTTAGGTTTAGAATATAACATGGATAATGGCTAATGTGTGAGCAAATGTTTAAGATGTACCTATTATCTTAATATCCTAGTTTGTATGCATGTCCAGTAAAATTATCTTTTCCATTTGTAACTATTATTATAAAAATTGATGTTGTATTATTTAAATGTAGAGTATTTAGATTGCTATCGTTCTTTGTTCATTTGTGCTAATGCTTCTGCATTACACTCTACTTGTGCTTACTTTACGCTTTTGGAGTTCTTCCTCCGAATCCCTTGGGCTTTAGAGAAGTAGAAATCTAGGCACCTTACAATTTGTATCAAATCATGAACAATAAGTATACTTTGCAATTGATCACAATGAAAAAATAAATAAATATACTTTGCATCCTTAAATACATAAAAACTTAGTCAGTTCTTCTCTATAGACTAGGTATGACTTAACCTCTAGGATCTAACCTATATGTCTGAGAGCTAGGTACATACTCATGCATGTATTATAATATGCCATAAAATGATACTCATCCCTTATAATGTGGAGGTATGGGATATTACTTGATTTAGAGATGATGAACATTTTAGGAAGAGAACACTAGGAATATGAGCTAGACATGTGTTTGAGGAGATCAACTATCATACACCATGTTCTCACCCATTACTTTAGGTGAAATGACACTACACTCTTTTGTATTTGAGACACTTGATTTTGCTCATTTGGTTTTGTTTCAGTCTGCTCAAGACTTGACATTTTCTCTGATGCTTCTTTATTGAAAAAGTTAATCATATGTTTTTATTATATGCGTAAGTAAATATGAAATGTGTCCCAACTCATACACTAGGAGGTAATCATGCAATCTAAGTGAAAGGAGGTCATGTTAGTCTATAAGAGAGAGTAGTTCTAGATTATATGTGTAGTGCCTTATTAGGATATATGACAGATAGAATAAAGATAATGTGATATAAGATATAAGGGCATGAATGACTGTTATAACCCCAATTTTTGGGTTCAAATAGTGAGAAATGTAATTTCTCATATTAAAGCTAATGGAACAAATAATGATATGTTTTGTTTTGATTAAATGGATTCCATTCACAATAGCCTTGATTGGTTGTGTTTTGGGCTTTGTTGGCTATTGGGCCCAAATACCGAGGAAATTCAATTAGTAAATGAATAATCACAATTCTAAGAAAAGAAATATGTGGAAACCTCTAGAAGGCAAATCCAAAGAGGATTTCATGCCTCTTGGGTTCCTTGGATACCAAGGAGTCCAAGGTTGCAAAAGAAAGCAATAAGAAAAGAAAAAAAAAATTAAATAAGTATTTCTTTATGAAGACAGAAATTGAAAACATTGATGAAATATGGAAAGTAAGTAAAAAGAGGTAAAATTGAGTTATCCTTTGTGGAATTTCGTATCCCAACGATTCCTAATGATAAAAGGGATGCCAATATGGAAAATAAAAGAGAAATAAAGGGAAATCCTCAAAAAGGAGATATTTTAATAAGAAATAAATATAATATGAGAAATTGACTTTTAAAGAAAGATAAAGGCAAACGAATGTTCCCCCAATGTGGGAATCCGTGCCTTGAGTGTTTCTTGAGGTCCAAGGGACCTAAAATAACGAGATAATGGAAAAGTGGAAAGAGAAAATAGCAAATTTGCAAAATAAAAACATAAGGAGATACATTATTAGTGAATTTGGGATATTGATAAAAAGAAAGTATTTTTCCTATTAAATGAAAATAGAATTTGTGCCTTTGGAATAAAGGGCAAGTAAATAAGAGAATAATGAGAGGGATTTTCGAATCCTTAAATACCCAAGTAACAAGATAATATATCAAAAGGATAGATAGATAGAGAGAGAGAGAGACAGGAATTGCTTCTCTTTTTATGAAAACAATTCCTTTTTGGAAAGGACCTGTGGAGTCGTGAATAGGCCAACCTAAGGCTTCATTTTCTACCCCTATATGAAGGGGTAGAGCCCAGGATCGAGTGAAAAAAAAGAAACCCACGTACTCCTCTCTTCCTTCGTCTTCTTCAGCAAAACCCTATTCAAGAGGGCAGTCCCACCCCTAGGACAATGAGGAGCCACAGACCAAAGTTAGAGGAAACCACGATGCTCCCACGACGTTACGTAGGAGCACGACCGTTTCCCCCACGCTCTGAAACTCATACAGCAGCCATTACTTGGCTGCAGGTCGGGAAAGCAGTGTGGGCTTGGCACGAGGTATTAACCCTCTTTGGCAACGATCCAACGACACCCTCGTGTGCGCAGAGGCACGACGGAGGAGGCCGGGTCATCTCGGAGGGTCGTTGGGGTCCAGGAAGGAGAGGTCGGGCTGCGTTCAGCCCTGACCTAACGGCAGCGTACAACAGCAAACGCTGCACGTTTCTCGATCAACAGCGGCCGTGTGGGCCACGATCTGGGGAGGCTTGGATGCGCCCAGGTGCGGCGGATGTAGGGCGGCGACCGACATGGAGCCTCGGGCCCCAGAGAGGAGAGGAGAAGAGCCGCGGCTGGCTGCAGGTGCGCGCAGCTAGGGTTGCACGGAGGAAGAAGATGACTCCCGCTCACTGGACGATTCTACCCCTCGCGGGTGTGCAGATCTGGCCACTTATGCGGAGGGTATAAGGGTCATTTAGTTATGTTTGGGGGCGGCTGCGTGTTGCAAGGAAAGAGGCGACGTGGCACTCTATGATTGGCCAAGTAAGTGCTTTAATGCAAAATTCGTATCTCTTGAACCGTAACTCGGATTAAAACAAACTTTATATGAAAATTGATCCTCAGAACGAGAGGAATCCAAATAAATTATGTTTTAAGTCTGATTCTAGTTGCAATCCGAAAAATTAATGGAAGTAATCATCTTTAATACTTTAAAGATTAAGGAACCCTAATCTGATATGATTAATGTGTTTAATAGGGTTTAATGGATCATAAGAGTTGATATTAACCTGTTAAATGCAAAAAGGTGCATTAAGATCGAAAAGGGTGATCTTTGTACGTAATTAGTTTAATTTGAAGATTATGTACATAAATATGCTGAAATTTGAAAAGTACATGAAACTATCATCTTTAATGATTTATTTAATGAAAAATCTTTAGATTTGATGATAGATGGATAATTTAAGCCAATATTAACCTATTTTTGATAAACGAGGAAATAGGATCTAAAAAGATGATCTTTTTACACAACTGGCTTAAGTTAGGGTTTTGTGCATAATTATGCATTAATAAGCTTGAAAACCCTAATTTAGAAGGATATGTCTTTTAATTGGTTTAATTGTCCAAACCTGTAAATAAATAGGGATATGATGATCCTAAGTCAATCTGAGTATAAAAGACTATTAAATGAATAGTTTGAGCTATTAGGGTTTATATAAATGGAAAAGAGCATTTTAGGGTTTGTTAATCTAAAAGAGATAAAGTTCGAGAAATTGATCTAAGAAACCCTAATGAGTATTAATGGAACCTTAATGCGGATTAGAAACCCTAGAAAGAGAATCCAAGTCAATAAAGTAGATTCTTGATAAAGTGCGTAATAGATAAAGTACATTTTCTTTTCAGGAATTATGTGATGATTGAATTACTTTCTTGGATCTGTTGATTGGCTTGATTGTATATACATGAAGTAAATGTTGAATAATCTGCATGACTCATCAAATCAGGTATGTGGTTACTCTAATGACTATACCGAATAGTTTCCCGAGGATTTTATTGATGTTTCCTTCAATGCATGAATTAACTGTTGGATGTCTATTTATTTCATGCAAATATAAAGTGACTATGATTATCACTATAAATGAGTATATATAACTGGCTAGATCTGGGTCCACCTCTGTTACTTTGAAAAGGCTAAAAAGGGGGTAATCCTAGAGCAAGGTATAGGTTATCGAGAGTTAGAAAGTGGGCTACCTACGTGTAGTGCCATGCGACTCATTAGCCTGCCATGAGTTAAGGAGTGGGCTACTTACAAGTAGTGCCATGTGACTCAACCCTAGAAACTGGTTCACCTGTAGGTGAGACCATGAGGGGTTTAATACGGATCTACCATAAAGGAAGGTAAGATCCAGGTCCACTGCAGGGATAGTACAGAGGATAGGGTACTCATGGATCGCGGATGTTATATTTAAAACGTAATCTTGATTGTTAAATGATTAATTGAATGATTACATGGTTATCATAATTGCCAATTTATTGTTTCCCCCACATACCAGCTTCGGCTGACCGACGTTTTGTTTGTCGGCATTTTAGGTACAAGCCAAAAGGACAAACAGTAAATCTTCATATTGTGAAATGCATGAAGAAAAATACAAGGAGGATTAGTTAGCGTAGAATCATTAAGTGGATAGAAGTTAGAGATCCAAAATTTTAAAAGGTATGCAAAGTTTCTTTTCTTACAGCTTTTCAGTTTAGTATGTTAAGATTTGATAATTATTCTTGGTTAATTGTCGAACCTTTGATCCGGAAGTCATGGGTACGGCTTCAACCTCTTAGTCTCCCTTAATTGGGGGTTATCGGGAGGTGGGGTCGTAACATTTGGTATCAGACCCTGGGTTCCTCAGTTAACCATTAATAATTATTAAATTTTACAAACTCCATAGAACCCAAGGGAGTTATTAGAGGAGTATCCGAAAGGCGGAGGTGTCTAGAAAGGGATCACGACCGGGGGTTGGCAAGATTTTCCTCCGCACCGCTAGTCGGAATACGAGGACTCCCGGACCCGTGTGACCGTCTGGCCAAAGTCTTAGGGTATGAATCGAAATAAGATACCTTTAGGACTTCTCATCTTATTCATCCCTTCTCATCACAAAAATTCTGATAAGGACCTAAAGGATTAGGGTTTCCTTTCTTCTCCTCACCCTCCTGAGGTATGGGTAAAGTTGATAAGGTTTAAGGGATCCTCCACCACATTAAAGGAAATACATGTAAATAAGATGTCATGGACATAAGCTTAATAGAGTAAGCGCAAATTAAAGGATAGATACATGCTTAGGTCGTATGACATAAGTTGTCGTATCCTCAGAAGAGATCTGAGGCTAGACCTTCTTGACAGGAGGATAAGATAGTCTTGGAGATAGAAATCTCCAATGCAAGTAGATACCTAGCTTATCTTACAAGATGACGTTAACCCTAACCCTAAGTGAAGGTTAGAGAGAGATGAGTTGGACCAGGTGTTTGAAAGGACATGCCTTTGGGATGCCATAGGATCCATGGGTGACCTAGCACCTTTGGCAACCCCAACCCGGAGAAGGGTCGTGCATGTTAGGGCAAAGGATAGCTCTTTAGATGATGATGCTAGTGAGGGACCTTAGAAACCCTGTGGGCTTGTGCAAGTAGGGTATAGCTGGCACCTAGGGCACGCCATAATGCTGACAGTAGGATGAAACCCTGAATAAGGAATTATGATGGAGCATAAAGGGTCATGGATGATCTTGAGCAACCATAAGTTTGAACCTAGGCTTCAACCACGTAGAGTATGCTTTTAAAGATGATCCTTCTTGAAGAAAGGACCTCTAATGGTGAGGTTGGATGTGGGGTTAGCTCTAGAGAGAGAGCAGGAAACCCAGCAAGAAGGTTGGAAGCCTAAAACCCTGAACAATGGATGATAGTGGTTGCCTCATGATCGATCCCTGAAAGTTGATGATATCTGGGTTGCCTTTAGAGGGACCAAACCCTAGAGATGAAGATGAAGAATCTGGTGCCTATGTGCCTAAAATATAGGTGTTTACCTTCTGAGGTAGGGAGAAGAGTTCCTTAGACCTAGAGAGGTTTAGTAAACAGGTTATGAGGCCTTGTACCTTATGGTTTGTCCTTGAGGAGAATCCAACTCTAAGTGTTGCTCAAGTCGAAGGATGACAGGAAGTGCACGAGATGCCTTTTGTGAGCTTGAATCACGGTTAAGAGATAAAGCGTGCAGTTGGACACCTAAAAGTGAACCTAGGGTTCCTAGGCCTAAGAGGGGAAGTGGTATACCTAATGCTCATGATGAGAATTAAGTTGCTATAGTTTCGAGCATGGTACGCCTCATGAATAAAGGAAAAGGGAAGCCCCTTAAGTTTAAGGTGTGTTTGATGAACCCCTCATAGCTAGGTTGAGGATAAAGGAAGGCATGATCTTGATCCAGCATTGAGGAAAGAGGACAAGTATGACCTAGCAGGGTTCAGTAGGTGATATGTTTATGCCTTAATAGCTTGCTAGGGTTAAGTAGGCTCATGTGGATGTAAACCCTAGACCAAAGAGCTTTTGTGACCTTGCTGTCAAGAGATAGTTTTCCTCCCATCCTGGGGGAGAGACACCTTTGGAAGGGTGTATATCAGTTTTGGTTAGTTTAAGGTAACCCAAAGAGGTCTCTTAGGATCTTAAGAAGCTAAGTGAAAAGTACATGGTATGGTAATGAACCCGTAGGCCATAGATATCCATCTCTAAGTGCATGTGGATGTGTTACCATGGGGGTAACCGGTATAGGGCTTGACCAAGGTAGGCAGGTTGCCATGATCTCAATGAAATGATGGAAGTCAGCCCATGAATGCAGAAAGAGAGATGGTGAAGACTTGGGTAAAGTTCTAAGTGAACATGTACTATGATGGAGAATCCTAAGTCTATCCTAGGGTCAGATAGGGATAAGTCCGATGAAGGTAGGAGTTGTCTAATTCCCAATTGCACATGACCATAGGGTCGGGAGGTAACAGCTATCATTGTCTGAGGGCCGTGGGTTAGGAGATTGATCACCTTCATGAACTCATGGGACCCAAAGGGCAGATGAGTAGGGCACTCTCTTGATGCATGAGGGAAGAGGGATGACCCCAAAAGAGCCGGTACCCTATAGACCTAGAGGAGATGACCAAGGATGTAAACCTCAGTAGGTTCAAGACTAGTTTGATATCATGATGTCTGTGATGTAGAGACATATGTGGCACGTTGCAACTTAGATGTAAAGGTGTATGGGCAAGGTGGGATGTACCATCTCTACTCTTGGAACAGGAAGAACTCTGTATTTGGACTGCAGCCAAATGCTTATTTCCTCTTGTTATGGGAGTGAGAGATAGGACATTACGCATGCAATACATCAAGGATAAAAGATAATGAAGGTTGGAACGTTGCCACGAGAAATGGGGATAGAGAAGATACCTACCCTGGTAAAAGTGAATGATACTTGGATGGTTTGTAAACACTTAGAGGAATGAGGAAGTCACCTTATGAGGATGTTTCTAGCATGAGCTAAGTGGAGCTTACAAGTTATACCAGGTTGAGTTTGGTCACCATGATGATGAAATCAGAAAGTGTTCTTAATGAAGGTAGATATAGAGTTTGAGGTGAGATGATAAGTGAATTACATGGAAGTGTAGGTCTTCAATGTTACCTAATACCTAAGAATGTGAAGTGGTAATGAATGCTCTGGTTGAGATACATATGACTTGTTAGTTTGGCTAACCCTAAAGTTTCGAAAGAAGAGGTGTTTGAATAACACTCAGATGTAAGAAGATTCGTCGAAAAGTTAAGGGTTGTTTAGTTAGCCAGTCTAGTCCTTGATGCAATGAAAGGATGGTGGTAGAACCTTGATGCACTTCTATGGAAGAGAAGGTGATGTAACTTCGACTAGAGTGGTTTAGGGTTTCATAGGAATCGATCTTGGAAGAATCATGACATACAGGAAATCATGATTGAAGATCACCATACACCATGGAAAATGGCAATACCACTTTGGATGCTCAAGATGAAATTGCATGTGGTTTATGGCCATGCAAGCCAGGAGGTAAAGGACGAACCCCAGTAACCCAGTGTATCGATATAGAGGACAAAAGAGTCCCTGAGAGGGAATGGGAGTTCATCACTATGGATGTTGTGATAAGTCTCCCCTAGACCAAGGAAGGTCAAGATGCAATGAGGGTTACGATAGTTCGCCTTACCTAGATGACATGTGAAAGGAAGAGTTCTATCAAGGGACAGATCTGGTTGAACTACCCATGAGAGAGAGATGGTTCAACTATGAAGTGAGTTCAATAGTACTCGAGTTTAACCTAAAGGTTCACTTCCAAAAGATGGAAGTAGGTGTATGAAGGACTCGATATTAGTACAGTTTATCACCCCTAACTAATGGTTAGTATGATCCAGACTAAAGGGTCTGATGAGAGCATGTGTGCTCGTACATGGTGATGTCTAAAGACAATTCTTGTCCTACGAAAGATGTGACAATGACCACCATAGCCAGTATCGGGTTTTATAAGAAGCTCTGTAAGGGAGGTTGTGTCGGTCACCACTTCAGTAAGGTGATGTTGGTGAAAGAACCATATGATGGTTAGAAAGGGGACCACCGTGCGTGTAGATGAAGTCACTTTGATCATGCAATGGCTGAAAGGAGCCTAGAGACGACAAGAGTCCTGAGCAGATGCAAAGTAGACTAACATGCAGTACACTGTGGGAATCCGACCCCTCCGAGCTGTAGTCAAGAAAGCTGAGTCCCCGATACATAGGTCCATTAGAGATGGATGGGTGGAGATGGTTAGGTTTTGACCCTACCCTTAGGATAAAGTAATGTG
This sequence comes from Alisma plantago-aquatica, assembly GCA_963693085.1. Taxonomy (NCBI): domain Eukaryota; kingdom Viridiplantae; phylum Streptophyta; class Magnoliopsida; order Alismatales; family Alismataceae; genus Alisma; species Alisma plantago-aquatica. Next base: position 1,374,227,535 of record OY856409.1, on the reverse strand, counting down.
GGATGTTTTCCATGTGTCCAATTTAGAGCACTATGTGAGGTACCCCGACCATGTGCTGAGCAATGAACCTAGTAAGCCCCAAGGGAGGCAGACATGGCCTGAGTCACCTGTGTAGTTTATAGACGCCAGGATGAAAGAACTCACAGAAAAGAATATGAGATGATAAAGGTTCTTTGGATGCACCATGAGTACGGTAAAGCCACATAGGGGCCAATGATGGACATGGAAAAGTCTTATCCTGAATTGTTTGTTTGCTTGTTTGAATTTTGAGGACAAAATTCCTATAAGAGGGGAAGGATGTTATAACCCCAATTTTTGGGTTCAAATAGTGAGAAATGTAATTTCTCATATTAAAGCTAATGGAACAAATAATGATATGTTTTGTTTTGATTAAATGGATTCCATTCACAATATCCTTGATTGGTTGTGTTTTGGGCTTTGTTGGCTATTGGGCCCAAATACCGAGGAAATTCAATTAGTAAATGAATAATCAAAATTCTAAGAAAAGAAATATGTGGAAACCTATAGAAGGCAAATCCAAAGAGGATTTCGTGCCTCTTGGGTTCCTTGGATACCAAGGAGTCCAAGGTTGCAAAAGAAAGCAATAAGAAAAGAAAAAAAAAATTAAATAAGTATTTATTTATGAAGAAAGAAATTGAAAACATTGATGAAATATGGAAAGTAAGTAAAAAGAGGTAAAATTGAGTTATCCTTTGTGGAATTTCGTATCCCAATGATTCCTAATGATAAAAGGGATGCCAATATGGAAAATAAAAGAGAAATAAAGGGAAATCCTCAAAAAGGAGATATTTTAATAAGAAATAAATATAATATGAGAAATTGACTTTTAAAGAAAGATAAAGGCAAACGAATGTTCCCCCAATGTGGGAATCCGTGCCTTGAGTGTTTCATGAGGTCCAAGGGACCTAAAATAACGAGATAATGGAAAAGTGGAAAGAGAAAATAGCAAATTTGCAAAATAAAAACATAAGGAGATACATTATTAGTGAATTTGGGATATTGATAAAAAGAAAGTATTTTTCCTATTAAATGAAAATAGAATTTGTGCCTTTGGAATAAAGGGCAAGTAAATAAGAGAATAATGAGAGGGATTTTTGAATCCTTAAATACCCAAGTAACAGAATATATATCAAAAGGATAGGTAGATAGAGAGAGAGAGAGAGGAATTGCTTCTCTTTTTATGAAAACAATTCCTTTTTGGGAAGGACCTGTGGAGTCGTGAATAGGCCAACCTAAGGCTTCATTTTCTACCCCTATATGAAGGGGTAGAGCCCAGGATCGAGTGAAAAAAAAGAAACCCACATACTCCTCTCTTCCTTCGTCTTCTTCAGCAAAACCCTATTCAAGAGGGCAGTCCCACCCCTAGGACAATGAGGAGCCACAGACCAAAGTTAGAGGAAACCACGATGCTCCCACGACGTTACGTAGGAGCACGACCGTTTCCCCCACGCTCTGAAACTCATACAGCAGCCATTACTTGGCTGCAGGTCGGGAAAGCAGTGTGGGCTTGGCACGAGGTATTAACCCTCTTTGGCAACTATCCAACGACACCCTCGTGTGCGCAGAGGCACGACGGAGGAGGCCGGGTCATCTCGGAGGGTCGTTGGGGTCCAGGAAGGAGAGGTCGGGCTGCGTTCAGCCCTGACCTAATGGCAGCGTACAACAGCAAACGCTACACGTTTCTCGATCAACAGCGGCCGTGTGGGCCACGATCTGGGGAGGCTTGGATGCGCCCAGGTGCAGCGGATGTAGGGCGGTGACCGGCATGGAGCCTCGGGCCCCAGAGAGGAGAGGAGAAGAGCCGCGGCTAGCTGCAGGCATGCGCAGCTAGGGTTGCACGGAGGAAGAAGATGACTCCCGCTCACTGGACGATTCTACCCCTCACAGGTGTGCAGATCTGGCCACTTATGCGGAGGGTATAAGGGTCATTTAGTTATGTTTGGGGGCGGCTGCGTGTTGCAAGGAAAGAGGCGACGTGACACTCTACGATTGGCCAAGTAAGTGCTTTAATGCAAAATTCGTATCTCTTGAACCGTAACTCGGATTAAAACAAACTTTATATGAAAATTGATCCTCAGAACGAGAGGAATCCAAATAAATTATGTTTTAAGTCTGATTCTAGTTGCAATCCGAAAAATTAATGGAAGTAATCATCTTTAATACTTTAAAGATTAAGGAACCCTAATCTGATATGATTAATGTGTTTAATAGGGTTTAATGGATCATAAGAGTTGATATTAACCTGTTAAATGCAAAAAGGTGCATTAAGATCGAAAAGGGTGATCTTTGTACGTAATTAGTTTAATTTGAAGATTATGTACATAAATATGCTGAAATTTGAAAAGTACATGAAACTATCATCTTTAATGATTTATTTAATGAAAAATCTTTAGATTTGATGATAGATGGATAATTTAAGCCAATATTAACCTATTTTTGATAAACGAGGAAATAGGATCTAAAAAGATGATCTTTTTACACAACTGGCTTAAGTTAGGGTTTTGTGCATAATTATGCATTAATAAGCTTGAAAACCCTAATTTAGAAGGATATGTCTTTTAATTGGTTTAATTGTCCAAACCTGTAAATAAATAGGGATATGATGATCCTAAGTCAATCTGAGTATAAAAGACTATTAAATGAATAGTTTGAGCTATTAGGGTTTATATAAATGGAAAAGAGCATTTTAGGGTTTGTTAATCTAAAAGAGATAAAGTTTGAGAAATTGATCTAAGAAACCCTAATGAGTATTAATGGAACCTTAATGCGGATTAGAAACCCTAGAAAGAAAATCCAAGTCAATAAAGTAGATTCTTGATAAAGTGTGTAATAGATAAAGTACATTTTCTTTTCAGGAATTATGTGATGATTGAATTACTTTCTTGGATCTGTTGATTGGCTTGATTGTATATACATGAAGTAAATGTTGAATAATCTGCATGACTCATCAAATCAGGTATGTGGTTAATCTTATGACTATACCGAATAGTTTCCCGAGGATTTTATCGATGTTTCCTTCAATGCATGAATTAACTGTTGGATGTCTATTTATTTCATGCAAATATAAAGTGACTATGATTATCACTATAAATGAGTATATATAACTGGCTAGATCTGGGTCCACCTCTGTTACTTTGAAAAGGCTAAAAAGGGGGTAATCCTAGAGCAAGGTCTAGGTTATCGAGAGTTAGAAAGTGGGCTACCTACGTGTAGTGCCATGCGACTCATTAGCCTGCCATGAGTTAAGGAGTGGGCTACTTACGAGTAGTGCCATGTGACTCAACCCTAGAAACTGGTTCACCTGTAGGTGAGACCATGAGGGGTTTAATAGGGATCTAGCATAAAGGAAGGTAGGATCCAGGTCCACTGCAGGGATAGTACAGAGGATAGGGTACTCATGGATCGCGGATGTTATATTTAAAACGTAATCTTGATTGTTAAATGATTAATTGAATGATTACATGGTTATCATAATTGCCAGTTTATTGTTTCCCCCACATACCAGCTTCGGATGACCGACATTTTGTTTGTCGGCGTTTTAGGTACAAGCCAAAAGGACAAACAGTAAATCTTCATATTGTGAAATGCATGAAGAAAAATACAAGGAGGATTAGTTAGCGTAGAATCATTAAGTGGATAGAAGTTAGAGATCCAAAATTTTAAAAGGTATGCAAAGTTTCTTTTCTTACAACTTTTCAGTTTAGTATGTTAAGATTTGATAATTATTCTTGGTTAATTGTCGAACCTTTGATCCGGAAGTCATGGGTACGACTTCGACCTCTTGGTCTCCCTTAATTGGGGGTTATCGGGAGGTGGGGTCGAACAATGACATTATCAAAATATAAAAGGATATATTAAAGTTATATAAGGATATAAGTTTCTCTATGATGAATAAGTTTGTATTTTAGGGTTGAACTCATTTTAAAGGACCTGAATTATGTTTTGGTGATGGATATGTGATAGTGTTGTCGAAGTTATATTCTTCCAATGCTCCATGTAGTTAGTGGAATTTCATGCACACAAACACATAAGTTTCTCTATATTAAGATAAGATATTTGAGATAAGGTTGGATCAGTATGAAACTCAATCTCTCTTTCATAGGACGACTTCTATTGTAACTCCACAGATAGTGAGACCCACAGGGAGAATGACATAAGATGCCACCTAAATATATAAGAAACATGAGATATATCTAAAATGATGCTTCCTAATCTAGATTACTCTTGAGTAGACAAGTTGAGTCCTTATGCATGATTTCAATAATTGATTTAAATATTAAATGTAGATAACCTAAGATAATATAAGGTTGAATCAAAATGAACCTTAAGATCTCTTTCAAACGGGGACCTCTTGTGTTAGGATGAAATATAGGGTGAACTCTGGATAGAGTGACACCCACATGGAGATGGTTAGAGGACCTAACATCCACTATATAAGGAATATGTGATATATGTGAAATGGTGTATCCTAATATAGATTACTCGTACATAGAAAATTTGATCTGCATGCATGATTCCCTTTGTTTATTTCAATCTTAGACGTAAGAGTTTAGTAAAACCAAATGTTATGTGTAGAAATCTCATGATGAAAAATTCAATATCTTGCCCTATTTGGGTATAGTCTTGCTTGGCTTAAGCTTCTGAACTCATCCTTAGTTGTAAATGGGATGATATATGAACCTATAGTTGTGAAAGTAAATACCTTATGCATAAGATACTCACACATGTTCTTCCTCCTACTTCTCTTTCTTAATATATAACTTGAGCTATAAAGATGATTTGTGTATGAAGAATTACTCAGATAAGTCCAACTTGTTCAAAATTCTCCATATATCATATATGAAATCAAAAGTTTGATTTCAATGAATTTTTGAGTCATAGAGTACATGAGCATAAAATGTAGTTCTTAACCACAATCATTATAAATATATGCTTCTTGTTGGTGACAACTCACACTACAGGATTGAACCCTCATATTCGAGCTTCCTAAGTAAGACCTTCTTTAATAATAAGATTTTAGTATAAGACTGGTCATAAACCATAATAATGAAGTTTAGTGGGAGAACTTCATTGAAAAAATGACATGAAATCTTAATATCACCTTGCATGAGTAAATGATGTGAAAAATGAAATCTTGAGTATGCCTTCTCAACTTTAGAATTTTAAGAGAAAAAGTCCATACTTCTTAAGGGGACTATAGGGTGTAGATATTATATTGCAACAACTTAAAGTTATGACCAAGATGTTATATTCAACCTACATAAGGTGTGGTGGATTCACACGAGATGATCTAAATGCTGAGATGACAACTTAGAGTACATACAAAATTATGATAGACTTGGAGCCTAGAAGTGGTGACCTACATGTAGAAGATACAATTGAATACAATTGATTGAAAACTAGGGGGAAATACATATAAGGTGGGGTGAACGCGATGACATTGGTATTTAGGATTTTCATACCTAATTTAGTATTTGAGAAACAATGACTACTTTGTAGATGATTGACTCTATTAGGAGTGAGACCTGAGAGGTTATCCACTCCTTACTCAATTAATAAAAGAATAATCCCAATGTCAAACATCAACATAGTTTATTTCATGTGGGAGTATGATCTAATATAATCAATTTAGTATGTTCAAACATAGAAATAGTAGTGACAAAAAAATATTTTGTATTATACCATTTTATAAAGTTACAAGGATGGCACCCATATAGGTGAATACATCAGGTACAAGCTATATCACTAGTTTTGGATTCAAAGGGTACTGCACCCACTTCAGTTCTATCTCCCAGGAAACATCTTCTTGACATGAGTAGGTCATTGTCAACTTAGTCATGCTTCCAATGCCCTCTTTATGTAAGGGGTTGGAATCAAACCCCAAAAGAGAATAAATACTAGAAAATGTCAGCTAAAGCTAATAATATACGAACAAAAAATAATTAATCAAGGCTCCCAATCAAACAAAGATATGAAATCATCCAACTGAATGTCAAGAGGGTAATGGTTCCACAAAAGAAATTCATTTAAAGAAGATAAGAAACAAGACATATTATTGCCTTATAAAAATTTTAAAATCATGAGCAAATAAAAAAAATCATGTTTATTATAATGATGACTATCATTACATATAAGATCAAGATATGAACCCATATATTACATACCATAAAAAGAAGGACTAAAACCTCAATGCCTAATAAAAAGTCTTGCAGGAGGACTAAAACCTTTGTGCATGGTAGGAGGACAAAAATCTCAATGCCTACAATATTGTTTGTATACTTCTATATATGAATAATCAAAACCAAACATGCGTAATACAATATAAAAGTTCATAAGTTCAACAGAAATAATATTAATGAGACAAAAATAAGGAATGAGAACATCCATAGCATAAAAATTAGGTTCAAAGGACCCATAAATAAATATTTGATAATTCCATACTTTCATGAGAGATAAAGAAATAATAAAATGATATTTCAATAATATTATCAAAAGATAAGAAGTTAGAGAATCAATTCATAAAATAAGCCTCATTAACTATATTAGGGTATCATGTCTCAAGTAGATAAATAGAGGGACAAATGATTATTTGCCCAATTATAATATGAAATAAATACAACGTTCTTGAGATTTGGTCCACACATATCCAAATACATTACCTAGATGCATATCAGGGTATCAAGCCATCTACTAGACAAATAAGGAATTACTGTTACATTCCAAGTAAATAAGTAAATCCTAAAAAATGACTTATGCACTTTGACCAATAAGGTCCAATGACCCATATAAATGGACCAGTCATGTTTTCCATATTCAAGATCGTATTTTTTATGATTTTATCATATTGGAACAATTAATTTGAGTTTTTCTAATAATTTTTAACAAGATTTAATTAAAAGAAATACAAAAACTAAATTTAAAAATTAGACCTAGGTCTAGAAGCCCATATAGATAAAAATATCTCATCTTTATTATCTCAAAACATATTTAAGACTAATTTTATGAAATGGATACAATTCATTATTATTTATTCAACTCTACATTTTTCCTAGATTTTGCAAATTAATATTGAGGCAAATAACTAATTTTGCCTTCATAATGATCCCAAACCATGGGCGTGAAAGGGTATTATAGTCATAATACCCCATTTGATCTAGTTCATCTAGAGGAGGTGAAAATATGGATATAGCCCTATCCATAAGAAGCAACAAAACTAATGAGAAGGACAGACAAGGGAAACCTTTGTGTTTCTTCTTATTTCCCAATATTCAAAGAACAAATTGTTTGTAGTTTGTGCCTATAAATGCACTTGAAAAACTACTACAAGAAATTCTAAATCAATACACCAAACCAGCTTCCATGCATCTTTGTAATCCTAGTGACCTTTGACTTAGACCATGTAAGGTAAGAAAGCCCTAGATATAATTCTTTTCAATCATAGTAGTGATGATGTAGTTGCGAACCATAATGAGGACAAATCACAAAGATAACCAAGTGTTGGATTGGATTAGACATCAACAAATTAAGCGACGAGTGAAGAAAAAAATGAAAAGGGTAAACTAGCATTCAAACATTGCCCACTTATATCAACTAGAACAAGAAACGGGGTTCTCCACGTACTTTCCTTAGGGTTCAATTGATATGTCGACAAGGTTCACTAATGAACAAGCATATGATCTCGTAACTTTTAGTGATATGTATTTTCCTGGGAAAACCTTGATGAATTATAGTGGCCACATGATGAAAGTAGTTTGTGCAACCACCAACAAAGGGAAAGGTTTCTCAAGGGCTCCATTGCAATGCTAGAGGTGAAAGGATGGACTAGAATGGTTTATATTCATAGAGGAAGGCATGAGGAGTAGAAGATGATGAATATAGAGCATTATAGAGTGGAGGAGGGATTGGAATTATGGTTAGGGATTTATAGGCCATAAAAGAAAACAAAACCTGGGATCCAATTACTTGTAATAACCTTGCAATTCAAAGTGAAAAAAATGGTGAGAGAGGACGATCATACAAGAGTCTATAAAGAGAAGAAATCTCATGGCATGGTCATCCTGATACGGGAGAGAGGAAATGTGAGTTGGGTAAGAGAAGAAGGAAACTCATTGACTATATCTAGGTACAAAGAGTAAATTATTAAGGAGATCAAGTTCACTCATTTAGTGCTCTAAAATTAGAAATGATCATCAAAAGAGTATGGCAACAAAAGCCAATAGAAATTTATAAAACTCAAAGCATCTTAGGTAATTAAGACTATATTAAGACATCTTATTAGTTTTTCTTTCCTTGATAAAGTGAGGCAGTTAGAAATATCCATTTGAGGTAAATATCTCTATGGTGACTAAATAAACCATGTATATTTTGAATATAACATTACTTTCCACTTTTGACACTATTAATTAGGTGATCTAATAGAGAGGGTTAAAATATATTTTTTCCATATTTGTTCAAAATATAAATACATATGAAAAATATCTTACAATTACATTAGTTTTTAGAATTATATTCATACACATTACTTTCCTTAATTTTAATGCAACTATATCGGTGATTCATATTAACATTCCTGTCAATGCCATCAAATGATATTATTATTCATCTAAGAATAGATGAATCCTCTTATGATCCTATATGTCCATTAAAGTGTTATCCATAATTATTATTGATATGGAAACATTCCATATCAGTTTCGACACTAATAAGCCCATTATTTGAATTACATATATTATTAGGGGGTAAGAGAACTTGAATATATGTAACACTATTCTAATAAAGATATAATATTTTGGAATGTGATCTGTTTTATCATTATATTCTCATGAAATATTTCCCTCTATCCCTATTTACAACTATTCATGTTAATGAATCATCTTATTATCTTTATGATATTTAATCCTATCAAAATTCATTGTTCCCTTTTGTTCCTAATAATATAGTTTGCATCATGTCTATAATTGGGGATTAGTTTGGTCATGACATGGTCATTATTAATCCTATTATTGAGATTTATTATAATATTGACAGTTCTGAGACATTGATACATTCATATACATGTATTTTGGTCAAAAGTTATATAATATGTCATTTTTATATATTGATTTTCAAATCATATTCTACACTTTATTGATCCCTTTACTAACTTAGGTATAACAATTCTTTACATCAAGTCATTTAGGGTTTAATATACAGTTTCCTTAATTATTATATTGGATAGTTTTAGTATTGTAAAATTAACTATCAATATTCTATTAGGGTCCCTCAAGATATAGCTTATATCATGTTTGGGATTTTATCTTGAGTATTTTCCTCCTCAAATTGTCACTATCAATACACTACTTACTAACTACTCTCCACCGCTTAAAAGGTTTAACCTAATAAGTCAAACTAAACAACTTCAAAGGTGCTAGGGCTATATATAAATCTTTTAGTTGTGTTTACTATATGTGGTTATGATGTACATAGTTCATTCCCCCAACTAGATGATCTCAAATAATTAGGTTTAAGATATCAAGTCTCATAACAACCCTAGTGGTAACATTAGTATCTAGTAAGTTACTGCGTACAACTCTCCACAACCTAATGGACTAAAAGAGGGTGGGTCCACTGAACCTTTAGTACAAGACACATCTTCCTAGTCATCACTCCATTGTCAAAACTATGGTTTGGGATTTCTACTCTAACTAGTTCTAGGGTTTCTTTACTAAAACTTAATGATTTCATCATTTTGACTTAGTTCAATAAAAAATTGGCAAAACTTAGAAATTTTATTGTACACACAAAAGTATAATTGGAAATGATTTTGATGATAAAAAAAAGTGTGCAATGTAAAGTAAAAGATGATAACAAAATAAATAGTGGGGACTAGGTCATAGACATTCCATATTAACCTACTAATTTATCATCCTCATCAAATTGTTGCACCAAAAATCCATATCTAGTAACAACATAAGGATACATTAACTTTTAATCCTAGATCAATGTGCATACACACGTAGGTCCAATAACATTAGGGTTAACAACATAAAATATTTATAAGTACTTCATTTGATCATATATCTTTCTTTCACGCTTACATGGATACATTCTAGGGTAAACATTTAACCTATTGTTTTTACATAGGGTAAGGTCCTATGGCTATAAGACACTTATGAGAGATAAAATTTAAATAGTCAGAGAATCGACTACGATGTCTCTAATACCATACTGTAAGGGGTGAGATTAGAGAGGGGATCAATTCCATCTCAATTAAATAAAATGAATAATCCTAATGACAAATACCAAAATGATTTTTTTCTCATGGGAATATGTTCCAATATATTCATCTTACTATGTTCTAAACATAAAAATAGCAACGAAAGAATATATATTTGACTACACAATTTTATTATATTACAAGGTTGATACCCATCGGTTGATTACCTAAGGTACAAGATATATCACTAATATTGGATGCAGAGGGTAATTCAACCACCTATTTTAGTAATCTGAACATCTTCATTTTTGAAAATCCATACAACATCTACAAATAGTGGAAGTGACACTAGAAATACATACATCAACAAATATTTGGGATGTTGTATGACCAGTACTCATATGGGAACAATAATAAAACACTTATGTATTGATCCCTTTTCCATGAGGCTGATTTAAGAAACTTCTTTTAAGAGATCCCTTCAACTTGAGCTTATATTAGTGGTAAACCTACAATAGAAAGGCATTCATACCAATCTTTCCCTTAGTAGGTAGAGATATCGACCTTAGTAGTAAATCCAAACAAAACAAAATTGAGACCCAATAGGAGCAATGAGCCATAGCTCCCAACAGAGAGACTAACTAACAATAGACAACACAAAAAACATTGACAAACATTGACTAAGGGGTAAGACAGCCACTTCAATTATATCTCCAAAGGAACATCATCTAGACATGAGTAGAGCATGGTCAATAGTCATCCTTCCCTTTCATAGTCCTTTATTCTCCTATTCCATGTCCTTTGACTTGGTCTCCTCTCACATATCCTTTTATCTTATCTTCCATGTCCTCTTCCATATCCTTCCATGATTGATATTGGATCCTCTCCTCCTTTAATCATGGTTAATGATGTTGGACTCTATTTCATCCTCCTCAAATATATCAGTTCACCATCAACAATAATTACAATATTATTAGGAAGCTTTGACACCATCAAGTTTATTTATAACTGTTGTTAAGTTGACAAACACATGTTCCATATCACTCTTCCTTTCAAGAATCTCCACACATGTTATTGTAACATCCCTAACCTGGGTTAACCCTAGTTGCTTTGCCTAAATATGTAATTAAATCTTTGTGATTAACTCTGAGCATGTAATTAAGTTCTCAGAAACATATATCTCAGTATTTGCTCCTTTTTATTTAAAGTAGTAGCATTGTTTTGATATACAGGGACCTATGTGCAATTTACCCAGTTAAAAAGGGTTAGATTGAAATTTGCACATGATGAGATGTTCCTCTGATGTTGAGACATCATGAGAAATCTTTTTAGCAAAGTTTGAGGGATTTCCCAAGCTAAGGCACCAAGGTGCAGCTGTGGAAGCAATCCCGGTGCTTGAAACCCTAGTTTGGGGTAAAATGTAATTTACCCAAATTAAGGGATACAAATTGTGAAATATGTCATCTAATGTATCTTTTTAGACTCTTTCCATCATTAAGAGAAGAAATGATGAGAAAGTCACCTCAATTGAATTATCAAGTTATGAGATATGCCTTGTGATTGAATAATCAGGGTATATGTGCAATATTTCTTTATGTATGTACCTCAGTATTAGCTTGCTCTCCTTTACCTTATTTTCCTAAGACCTTAAGAGAAGGTTTGTCCTTAGAATAAAGAGGAAGGGACGATCAAGTAAAGAAGGAGGGACCTAGTTGGAATTATGGACAACTTATGAACTAATGTTGAAAATCCTACCCCATGTATATAAGCTCTCCTTCCCTTAGTTGCAAGGGAACTCACCCTTCGTTCCCTTACTGTTTCATTTCACCAAAGACGACCAAGGACTACCTTGGAGCTAAGGAGGACGACCAAGGGGTGCAAGGTAGGTTTAAACCCCTCTTCTTGCTTAATTCCATGGTTAGAACTCGAATTCAAGGTCATCTTCATGGCTAACTCTTGAAACCCTACCTTTCTAGCCGTTTCTTTTCATCCTTCCTTGGAGTTTTCACCTTGGCCAACCTGTAAGGACTCAAGGACGCCATTAGAGCTTGGAGCTAGAAAGCTTGGAGCTCAAGGAGCAAGCCTTAGGCGGGTTTTATAACTCTAAACCCATGCTTTATTATGTGCATCTTTATATGCTTTTTGATGATAGCTCTTAGTGTTTCCCTACTTTTCCCTGCTATTTTGCAAGCACACCCATGGGATATTCGTACTGTTCTTGAGCTAGGAGATGAAGGCGTGCTTTCCAAGAAAAACCCACCGCTTTTCACTTCCTTAAACGGTCCCACCAGTTTGCTCTCTCGGTCTCAAGACCGCGAGGTGAGCAAACGGTCTCGAGCCCGCGACAGGGCAAACGATCTCGAAGACCGTTTGGCCCCGTTGACCGAGCGTGGACCGTATAAGAAATCAGTTCCTAATTATATAGGCTAATTACCCTCAAAATTTGGGAGGCTAATTCCAAAGGAATCGGGAGATATGACCTTTTTAAGTAACAACTTTATTTGAATTTATTCCTGCTTTTCAAACGGTCTGAAATTGCCTTTTTGGGCAAACGATCTCAAGACCGTGTAAGGTCATTGACTAAGCGTTGACCGTATGAGATTACTGTTCAAAATTATGTTAATTAACAACTCACCAAGTCTGATGGTTTAATTCCAAACGGGCTAAGATTTGAAGGGTGTATACTAGGACTAACCCTAGATGAAATTAGTACTGAAGTTATGGTGACCTAATTAGGGTTTTTAGGGTTGATTGACCTAAACGGTCTCAAGACCGTTTGGGGGTCACCAAACGGTCTCAAGACCGCAAGGGAAATCAACCAAGACCATTTGGAGGTCTGGGGTCAAGGATAGTTGACCAATTGAAGGTACAATTACACCGAATTAAATTGCAATAAAATATTGACACGATCATCAACTCAATGGGTCAGACTTTGATAAATTTGCACTAGAATCCAAAAATTGGATGGGCAAACGGTCTCAAGACCGTTTGGAACTCATCCAAACGGTCTCAAGTCCGAAAGGACAATCACCTAAGACCGTTTGAAGGTCTAGGGTTAAGAATTTTGACCAATTGAGGACCTAATTGCAAATAAGTTATCAATTTAATCAAAATTCTGTTTTATGGCTCAATCATGGTTCAACCCCTATCAAATCACCTTATATTTTGATGAAACCTTGGGAAAACGGTCTCAAGACCATGTGGGGTCCACCCACATGACCTCAAGACCGTTTGGGCCAAGTTTGGGCCCAATTGGAGCTCAATTAAAGGGTTCAACCTTGTGTTGAGTCACATTGTGGATTGTTGATGGGTGAACAATGATAGACCCTAATTGAATCGTTTTCAATCCTAATTGGTCAACAATTGAGGGTCAATTGAATGACCAATTGGTTAAACATAACCTTAGTTGACCCAATCCATAGGTGGTCAACATAGCTTTGACCTTTTGAGGGCTTCAACATCGGTTAACATCATCGATTGTATCTTTGATTTTGTTGATGGACCAAGCGGCTGAGACCATGTGAGCCTCGCGGACTCAAGACCGTGAGAGGGCTCGCGGTCTCAAGACCGTGAGAGGGCTCGCGGTCTCAAGACCGTGAGAGGGCTCGTGGTCTCAAGACCGTGAGAGGGCTCGTGGTCTCAAGACCGTGAGGGGGGCTCGCGGTCTCAAGACCGAGAGGAGGCTCGCAGTCTCAAGACCGCGAAGGGCCTCGCGGTCCTGAGGTCAAACTAGCTAAACGGTCTTCATGACCCTCGCGGTCTTAACCTCAATTGGAGTCTTCGCGGTCTTGAATGCATGATGGCTCGCAGTCTTGAAGCCTAAGGGGGCTCGCGGTCTTGAGGTTAGAAGGAGGCTCGCGGTCTTGGAAAGTCAAAATGGACAAACGGTCAACACTTTCAACCAATCTCAACTCAATTGATGATTAATGATTGAAATCAATTAATGTGATTCAAGGTTGACCTCATTCAATCATTTGATGATGTAAGTGGTTCAATGTTGTCCAAATCAAACCCTAATGATAATCTAGGATAGTAAGGGGTTATTTGACTAAGGTTTTTGACCATAATGATGATCAATGGGGGGAATTACCAAAATACCCCTGAAGGATCAATTGAGTTATACCTTGCTCAATTCAAACTCTAATTACATGAGAATGATGTTTTTAGTCATAATGACTCTATCCAACTTGATCTAGTCTAATGTTATCATCCACCATTAGTATGATGAAAGAGAGAGTACTTCTAGAGAGAGAAAGTACCCTAGAGAGAGAAAGTAACTCTAAATCACATAATGGTGATGTTTTTGGCTATGTTAGCCTATGATGACTCAATCCAACCTGTTTTAGAGTAATGTTGACATCACTTAACCTTATGATGAGAGAGAAAGTACTTCTAGAGAGAGAAAGTACTTCTAGAGAGAGAAAGTACTTCTAGAGAGAGAAAATACCCTTTTTAAGGGGGAACTCAATTGAAGCATCCCCAATACACAGAAATGAGCATAATTAGGGTATGACCCACCTGTGTGAGATCATAGAAACCCTAATTATGATAAATGATGAACTTTTAACTAATCTAAGATAATCATTGAAGATGTTACTCATACATGATGATGTTATGAGTTCAATTCACCTTAATGTGAATAGTAAACCCTAATTCAAGGGTAATGGCATGCTTTTGAATATTAAACTCTATTTGATAAGAATTAGAGATTTAAACTCTGATGACAAGAGTAGGAAGGATATTCCTTATTTTTGTACTACCTTTATCAGTTGTAATAACCATGCAGGTTCTGATATGAAGGTAATCATATCCAGGTATGGATGATGATGTTATATTCATTAAAGGCATGTTGTTAGCCTTATGAATAAGTAAAGTAACCGGATGTCTTGTCAGTGGCATCCTATACTGATAATGGGCTGTGAGAGCCATGAATACCATCAAAGTCATGCCTTAGAGATGACTTGTGATGAGGATAATGAGAAATGATGATTGATATGAGTTAGGCCTGTTACATTTAGTATTCTTCTTTTATAGCTGATATGCTATTGTTATTGTTTGCAGAACAATGTATGTTGTTAAAGAATACTGAATGTACCTAACTAATCAAGTATAATGTAGAGCCATGATCATAGATCCATCATTGTCAGAAATTAAATGATGGTGAAACTGGTTTTCCTCAGGGAACTCCTGGAGCACATACTTTTGAGTATGTGGGGTACATGGATGTGTAGAACCTTACATCCTAGTGTAGGAAAGTGATGTAGATGTGTAATCCATCCATCCTTCACTATCATTCCATACCATATCAGTGGTAGGTAAACATGAAACCTCCTGATGACGAAGAAAGCACAGATATCCGTATCAGTGGTAGGTATATATGAAACCTCCTGATGACGAAGAGAGTACAAAATGCCACTGTGACTCTAGAATAGCGAAGGACCAGTTTACCCTGGTGAGCTATAGTAGTAGAGACACGAGATGTCCTACAAGTGATCCTCTTACTGACTGAGGAAGGTGAAGGTCATGAGAATCCGGCTCTCTTAATGACCTATGTATGATACTGATGCGGCTTCTCAGCGATCAGTTGGAGTATGAGTGGTAAGCCTCATCTTCACAGGGCATAATGTTGTTTGTAAAACATAATCAACCATGTAGTATAACTTGTTAGAGATGACTCCAAGTTAGTTGATTGATGTTACATTGCAATAATGTTGATATTCTGCATATCTCCTAAATTGTAGAGATCTTGTTATACCTGCAACTGTTATAGAATGCTTTGAAGGCTTTACTGTTTAAAATAATCCTTGATGTTATAATAAAGCTTCTGGCGAAGAGTTATAACTCTCGCTGGGACAATTATGGATAATTGTCTCACCCCGTAGGCTTCAACTTTTTAGGTGGACATCGGAGACGAAGGAACCAGCCTACAGGTGATCAGTCTCAACAGCAACATCAGGGGCAACAGTAATCTCAGGTGGAGATTGTCCTGCCATATGGTGTAGTTAGAGTCAGTCCTATGTGTCCTCTGTACTCTCAGGTCTTGGAGTCTTTTGTATAGTAATCTTGAGATTTTGTATCTTGATGTATATAATTACTCGAGAAGTAATTATCCTGAGATGTAAACAGTTTATCCATCTTTATGAAAGAAGCTTTTATGGATTCAAGCTCTTGTCACGAAAAGTTTTAATTTCCCGTGATTTTTGTCTTCCGATGATTACCGATTCGTTTCCGCTAAGTTTTAATCGTGTTTATGTCATGGTTTGGAGATCAGAGCCCACAGTTATGGTAAGCCTATTTATCTAAGTAGTTTCACCAATCATTTTCGATCCATATATTCATTCTCACAGACTAGAGTTGGGAACATCTGTAAGGTTTGAAAATACACTAATGTCTCAGAGGTCTTAGTCACCATTATCCATTCTTTGTCTCAGACTTGAGTTAGGGAGATCCATAAGGTTTTGGAAAACACTAATATTTGGGAAGTCTTAGTCACTATTCTCCGTTCTTGCAATCACTAGATGTGTGGCTTATGTCTTGCCACCCAATATTGGTCCAAGGGCTGCCTCCACTGTGATTTTTATGGATCTGATGGTACTACCACTTTACTTTGCCATCCTGGTCAGCATCCATTCAAAGTTATTATTGGATTATCTACCCCATCAAGCAGAGTTTCTGGTTCCTATTCCTTATACCTTGATGGCCCATCATTGTATTGAAAATCCACCACCACCTATTTACTGCATCGAGCTCAACATGAATCTTATTGATGTTCTTTCATGTGGGTGTCCCTAAGTAAAGAGAATCCAACTTCTTTATCTTCTTCCTTTCATTGACACTATGTGTGCCACCTTACAACAAGTTGCTTCTTGTCCTTGCTCATTTTATGCTTGGGTTTGTCTTTTTCTACTCCCTAAATGCGTTATCTACTACTTTTCTCCCAAGTATTCTCAAGAATACTCAACACAAAAGTTTGCCTCACTGCAACAACTTATGATCCTTAAGACCCTGGTAACATGGAATTCTAGAAATAATGGTATTGAAAAACTCCTTGCCTAGATCTTGACTAGACAATGTCCTTTTGTGTGTACAATCTATTGAAGCTAGAGTTTCCTACACCAAGACAAAGATCAAGGACAGAAAATTTTCTAGTGACATCCAGTTCTCTTTTCTAGCAGTGTTTCCCACTCTAACTCGTTATTCGTTTGGAGCTTGAAGAAAAACTCCCCCAACACCCCCCTCTTATGTTGCAACTTGTGTCAGATATTTTTTTCTCTCCCTTTTTTTCTACTTGTGTTATGGTTGAAGAGGCAATATTATCCTTCCATAAAGGGATAACTTGTGCACATGACAATATCCATGCACAACATGTTCTTGATGTTATGAGTAGTGCAACAACGGCCGTCAAAATGACTTTTTGCTGTGGTCAACCTTTTGCTTGTCTTTTGTGGTCTTACCTCCCTAGCACCCTATGTTGCAAAACTACTCTTCTCAAGATAAGCAGCGACATTCAACCTATAGCAGTTGGAATGAATCAACGTCATGATAGTTTCCAAGGTTTCAATGAAATTTGTCGTGTATGATGAAGTCAATTATCTTAAGGATTGTGAATTTGGTGTTGGAATTCCTGGGGGTACTTAACCCTTTCTACACATTTTCACTCACCTAGTCCATGACTAACAACATTTTACCACTCTTACTATTTCCCTTGTTGACTTCACTATGCTTTTAATGTGGTTGAAATATCCACCATAATTTAAGAGGTCTATCATCATTGCCTAGATATTGCATGTTGGGTGTTATATCTCCCAAGATCCTCTGTACATGGATAAGAATGAGCCTCTTCTCTCCATGGTTGGTGTCCAAGAAGGTGATCTGTTGGGGCCACTTATTTTTTAGTTGGCTCTCCATCATCTTTTTGGCAACTAAAGGATGAATTCCACATTGAACTTCTTGCTTTATATCTTGATGATGGAACCCTCATTGGTGACACTACTGGAGTCTCAAAAGCACTACCTATTATTCTAGAAAAAGGTGCATGCTTTGTTCTTTATATAAATATTAATAATAAGAAAAAAATTGGCCTTCAAATTATCCAATACAAGACTCATATTTAGGTATATTACCTACTAACATATCTCATCCTATGTCTGGAGTGAAGATTTAAGAAGGTCATGTTTTCATGGATCTATGATTTTCTTGGAGCTTCCCAAGGAATGTGTGGCTAAAATCCTTGCCATGATGGATTTCTTGTCTTTGTTTCAGGACCCACATGTGAGATTCTACTTCTTTGATCATGTGTTGGGATGCCCAAGTTGTTGTTTTCTCTTAGAATAACACCCTCAATATCTATCATCTCTAAATTGGATAGTTTTGATCAATTTATATGTTAATTTCTTGCATATATTGTGGTTGGAAATGGCCTAGGATTTTTTAATCTACAGTGGAGCTTTGCCATGCTTTCTATGCACCTCAAATGGTTGTGAATGAAATACTCCCATGCTGTTAGCAAGATTGCTAATGTTTCCACTTGGATCCGCACCCAAGAACTCCAAGATCACATCCTATGAGAGGATGTATTTGTGTCTACATGAGCCTCTTTTGTTACCACACATTAATCAATATGTAAGATCTTTTCATCCTTTTACTAGTCCCAATTATCATGTATGCCTTATGGCACTCTGAAAACCCAATGTATTTTAGTAGACCCTCACTACAAAATTGTTGTCCAACAATTCACTACAAGTGGCATCTATAAGAGACAACTAGCTACCCTTTATTATCTTCAAGATGACCATGCAAAAGACTCCCTACTTATAATTCACATTTATGGCCTTGGTTTCTCCATGTCACCTATTAAGCATCGAGCTATCCATTGTTATCGACTCATGATTTCCTTGTACCCAGGTGATGACCATTGCATGCTTTGCAACACCGTCGACCTTGACACATTCGATGATCATGTTGTTAATTGGTACACAATACTTGGATGTAAGTTTTGACATGACTTAGTTCACAGTACTCTATTTGACCTTGCATTTTTATTAGGGTTAAAGGTCATAAAAGAGGCTCATGTGACCTTTCTTAGCACAAGACTTGACAGTTTCCAATCCCAACATCCTACTAACATCATGTTATTTGATTAGATAGATGGACAACACATTTTTTCTGATCTCATTAGAGTCTCTCCTCTATCCTGGTTTCTTTAAAGTAGCTTTAAAGTGGGCCAGGCATCTGGTGATGCCGTTGCACAAAATGTACAAAAGCACGGTGCAACTTATATGGAAAATCACTATCATTTTTGCCTATTCCTTTAGATATGTACCTTTGGAGTACTTGTTGATGATGTGACCTCTCTTTTTTGGAGCCTTTAACACATCAAAAATAGGAACATTATGCTAATCCTCTACATCTTATAATTTTGGTTTTAGATCTATGGGCTTCACCATCTATAAAGGACTGGTAGCCCAATTTGTTTCCTGTGCCTCCATTAAGGCATTTTTGTAAAACATCTATATATTTTTAGACAAGATGTCTAAATAAGGGGTTGGAATCAAACCATACAAAATAAGAAACAACAGAAAATGCCCGCTAAACTTTCTATGTGGATGTTATAGGGAATTGCAGAATAATAAGAAAAGGACAATGAATAATTTACCAAGGCTCCCAAACAAAGAGAGATATGAAGTAATTCAAGTTGATTTCAAGAGAATAATGATTACAAAAAGTTAATTAATTTAGACGATATAATTAGTAAGAGGCATTCTTGCATTATAAAGACTTCCTCAATTGTGAGAAAATAAAACAATTTGCATGTTAATTATAGAAATGACAATCATAATCTAAAAAGAAGGCGTGAACCCATATATTTCATAGCATGTATGGGAGGACTAAAACCTCATTTCCAACTAAAAATAGAATTGTAGGAGGACGAAAACCTCATAACATTGTGAGGATTAAAATCTCATTGCCTAAATACAAAGTATTGTAGGAGTACTAAAACTTCAGTGCTTAAATAAGAAGTGTTGCCACGGGACCAAAACCTCAGTGCATGATAGGAAGACTAAAATTTCCATTCCTAAATTATGGTGTATCTATTCGTACATATAACTAGTGGAAAAAATACATGCATAATAGAGTAGGTAAGTTCATAAACTCAATACAAATAATAGTCATGTAGCAAAAGGAAGGGATAAGAGCATCCATGGTATCACAATTGGCATCAAGGGAACCCTAAATAAGGATCTAATAATTTCATCATTTGACTAGAGAAAGAAATAACAAAAGAATCATTCATAAATATTCTTAAAATAGAAGAAAAAGAGAATCAATTTAGCAAATAAAACTCATTAAGATGATTAGGCTGTCAATTCTTATATAAACAAGAGAGGATAAAGTAGGAACTTCCCCAAATATGACTCAAAGAAATGCATCATTCCTAATATTTGGTCTATACATATTTCAAAAAAATACATAGATCCACATTAGTGTCTCAAGTCACCTATTATACGAATATAAAAAATTAGGGTTGCATTCCAAATAAATAAACCCTAAATATTGACTTTTGTACTTAGTTCAATAAGGTGCAGTAACCCATACCAACTGACTAATCATATTTCCTATTTTCAAATCATACTCAATTATGGTTTTATGAAACTATAACTATTAGTTATGTTAATGTATTTAAAGATTTTTCTATATCAAAATCCAAAAATTACTTAAAATAGAATCGGGTTTTGGTCTAGAAAACCATAGTAACCGAAAGACAACATGTTTTATATTTCAAAAATATTCTAGATTAAGTTTTTGAGTGGGAGAGAATTAATTTTAGGACCCAAACTGACAATTTATCCCTAATTGATCACTAGGACAAAACCCCCAAACAAAACCCAATTGAAATCTATCAAATAAAAAAAATTGGGTTGAACAATGCCAAGTAAAATGATCCATACATATATCCAATTATGAGTAAACACCATACAACTTTACAAAATGGCATATAAAAGTGTACTACTACACGTGAAATGTTCCACATGTAAACATGAGAGAGAACAACTGAAACCTCTCTTTAAATATTCCATCAAAAGGTTTATAAGATGATTCAAATTCTTGGAGCTAAAACAATATTAGATGTCGAAATGCGATTACAACTCATAATCATAATAATACCACATGGTAAAACAACCTATCATGTATATCATATACAAATCACCCATCACTCAGGAAAGAGAGAGTACAAGGAGATTGTGTACTTAAATATATTATTTCTTATTACATCTTGATCAATATGTCCTTTTCATTGTGTCAACATACCTAAAACATGTGGGTAACCACATGTGTGAGACATCAAGTCCATGTGATTTGATATAACAACTAATAGGATCTACTGCTTACAAGGAGTACGTTATATAATATATTTAATGGTGTAGGTACTTGAACAAGAAGTAAATACTATATTGAGCATTCATTTGAGTAGATATAGCTATAAGAACATAATATGAATCTCTTATATTATCTGTAGGAAATAAAGGAGTAAGAATAGCTTATCCGAATGTGTATCCATGTTATTCACCATTTAAACCTAGACAAATATATACAAGAGAAGTTATGTTTTTATTATGCCCTGGGTAGTTTGAGGCGCACCACTCAAACTACTAGCTAACCATTGTGAAGTTGCAATCATCCCTGTATAAGATCATAGAATTACCATACTTCTAAAAATATCTACCCCTCACTCAATACAGATGAAAAATTGTAGTGGCACAACAGACCAACTACCAACCAGTGGGACAATGACCATCCTATTAAAAATTGGTTGTCTTGAGTATATAATATTTGACACCAAAATAGGACACAACAACCCTCATATCCAAGTTACAACATAATCCACTCTCAAACACATATAAATCAAGTCAGAATCATACCTTCTCTTAAAATACCTTGAAATTAGGAAATGAAGAAATACCCTCCCTACACCTGTATATACTAAACAGTAAACGTATCCTCTCCTTGACACAATATGAAATTACTACAATGATTATTTGTTTCACTGTCCCGTAAGTCTAGAGTGGAAATTATTCTATGGTCATAGGGTACTATATGATTAGAGTTACACTTTATTTTAAGGCATTTATTCATTTTTATATTGCATCAAAAAAGTTACAAACAAGGTATAGATATGAATTTTTAGTATTAATCAACTCTACCAACTCCATATGTCATAAAGCACATTCATATATATAAACCACTCAAATCAATGCTACCAATACCCATCTTTCGCCATACTAATGCCTCATTTATAAAACTAGGGCACAAGTATCCCAACTTACCAATCTCAGCCACAACAAGGCCCAATGTATCAAGATAGGTCATATCAACCTTAACCAAGGACATGGTATATTTCTCTTTCCCCTTCCAAAAAATATGAAGAAACAAAAGATAGGCAATTATAAAGACTCAATCATTACAATAAAATGTTACATCATGCATCAAAAGTACAAACAATATTTATTACAATAAAGCTTTTACATCATAGTCGTGGAAGCTTGCAAATATGATTAAAAGTTCAAGAATGAGAAATGATTCCCATCTACTCTTGAACAACTCCTACACGTCTCTTCTAGTCCTTCTTTGTATAATCTATCAATGAGTCTCCGGAGGAACAAAACCATAGATGGACCCCATGAAGAGAAAATATGGGTAAGCTATTCTGGTACTAAATCCAATGATTGAGCTATTTTAAAAATAAAGAGTTATGAGATTAAATCTATGTAAGATTGCTTGGTAAACTATGGGAATAACAAAAGATAGTGTATTTACCATGCTAGTTTCAAAAAGGTAAAATAAGTCAAAATGGTAACTACAAAAAAATGAAGAGATTCTCAAAACTAATATCAAGATTACTGAATGAGATGATTTTTCTTAAAACTAATATCAAGATATCCAATTATTCAAAATGACAAGATTTATCCATTGGCACAATCAATCTAATATTTTGTCTTTTCTAGTGGCTAGGTGCCTAGCTTTCTCCGCTCTATGAGATAACATCAATTTCTCTTGTGGGGGTAACCAATATTGGGGAACCTATAATTATCCATTATTCACTATGTAGGGTTAGGGGATATGATCTACCAAATCTAGTGAAACAAAGCTCTTATCCAATATTTTGAATTATTGTGCCAATATCAAAATCAACCAATATTTTAGGTTATTCAACAATGTTTAATATTCAATTTAGTCGTGGTGACCTTCAACAATTGGAAAAGGCTAATAACAACATTGGTTCACCACTTTTGCAAAAATTATATAAATGAGATTCGAGAGGGAAATAAAATGGCTCAATAACAAAATCGAGAACCTAGTACCTATAATAATTGAGAAAGTCCCATCAGGATGTCCTCAAGGATTCAAGAATGCCAATGTGTCAAGAATCTAGCAAGAGAGGATGTACTAGGTTCATTTATTGTTTCTTGGCTTGGAATCAAATTTTATTTAGGATTTAAGATTTCCCAATTAGGTTCACTATTCCATAGTTTCCCATGATCCCTTTTCTAGGGTTTTGATGCTTACTTATGTCCACATTGGAAATTAGTATACATTAATATTAAGTCAAGGTATTAAATTTTGTCTAACATTGCTACATTGTTTGTCAACATCATGTATTAACTTCTTTATAGATGGTAGATGTATATATAACAATATATAGTAGTGTCTAAATTGATGATGATTAAGATTTTTATTTCGAGTCCTTTGATCTATTTTTCCTCTCTAAATGAGTCCATGTTACCATTACATGTATCAAATAGAATAATACATAAATATTAATATTAACACATGTATTGTTTAGATTCCAATTGTGCACTAAAGTACAAGTATGTACTTATGGATAATTGAAATGAAGTAGTTACTCATATGAACCAATATGATAAATTGTTTGAAAATAGAAAGTTATCGATAATTGTGCTTCTCCACTTACCTTTATTTTTCATATTTGTTCTCTCAGATCTAATTTTGTCCAACTCAACTATTTAGATCAAGTACATTACCAAGATATTTATAAATGTAAAGGTGTTGTGTGTAATTTTAGATTTGCCTTGCTCCTTCCTTTCCCTTGATGTCTTGTAATACTTAAGGCAATTAATGATTTGTTCATGTATTGTGTTATTATTCCAAAAACGATAGAAATAAGTAGTGAGATCTTACTTACTTTTATTGGGCCTGGCCCAATGCAATGGTCTGATCGCACGTACAATGATCATCTTCTGCTTGTTCTGCACCCCCCCCGGCAGAACGCAACGATGATGGCTCTGGTGGTAGAAGAGGTTGAGGTCTCCAAGATGTATGTGGACTTCTGGCAGGGGTGTAGTTGGGAGGAAGGTCAAGTCTGTCATGTGATCATGAAGGGGCAAGCGTAGGCGGGGTCTAGGACAAGGAGGAAGGTGGCCAGGGGCAGTGTGGGTTCTAGTGATGGAGGAACAAACTGCCTTGGCCAGGTCTACAACTTCTCTTCGTCCTTGTTGACGACACTGTGGAGTCTACAGGTCCTGAAGATTGGGATCATGATAATGTAAAGGTGAACAACTCCCTACCTTTGAAGCCTGGGCATGCTCAATCATCACGTGTGGTCGGCAGGGGGTTACAGGTTGCCAAAGAGTCTTGTAGGAAGTGCCATGGCTGAGCGGTGGTAGGTTAGGTGGAATCGGGGTGTTTGCAGATCAAATATGATTGGTTGCAGGTCGCTTTTCTTCCTCTTTAGAAGTGGAAGACGAAGGTGAAGATTAGGCGGCGGGATCTAGGGCAGTGGAGGATACAAGGGGAATCGAGTCTGACTAGGTATTTCGGTTGCCGAGTTCTATTGTCTATTTTCACGATGCCCTGGAGTCGGGGTTTATAGGTAGGAGGAGGGTGTCTAGGGTTGTTGTGAGGATGAGGATAGTTGGCGCAGGAAGCCGCTACTATTTCTTTGGTCGTGAGGTTTAAAGGTGGTGTGCGTTTCTGGGGTTGAGTGTTGGTTTCTTGAGAAGTTTGCGGCCTGGGATGGTCAGGTCATGGAGATCATTTATGTGAAATCGGTAGAAGGCCAGGTTCGAGGAGGAAGACACGAGTATTCAATTATATAACTGGTCAAATTAGTCATTACTCCTTCTAATGAGTTACTTACAACTTTGTAACCCCTAGTCTAAAGTTTAACTATACTAAAAAGTCCTCCATAGCTTTATGTTTCAGGTCCTAATGAGACTAGAATTGCATTCTAATGAGTTAACATACTAATTAATAACTCCCGACTTTAAATATTTAGCCTTGTCTATTTAATTATCTCCAATCAAAATTCTAATACATATTATATTTTTTTAACAAATAAAATGATTTCAAGCTTTTAGTGAACAAAGGATGGTATTTATGGGAACACAAGGTTTATCCAAGTATCAAAGGATCATAATTTCAAATTCAACAAATGTGATGAAAGTGATCCATAAGATGAACTAAGGGGTCAATTAGTGGAATGAACTCATTATGGTATAAGGAATTCAGTGGGTGAAAAGTTAGTATGAAAGAACAAGAAATAGATCAAAATATCTGAGTGAGTGGGGTGAAGAAATAAGTTCAAGTTAGAAAAAAAATCATGACTTATAGCTCAAATTAGATTTAGTACCTAAAATTGAGTATGCTACAACCATTATCCCATAAATATAACTTCTAAAAATCATCATTGAAAACAAAGACACATTTTACAAAAAGATTTAACAATCATTCTTTTTGTGTAATGGATTATTACGAGGAACTAGAATATTGGATTATTTTAAAGAATGTTTGATTGAAATAAATAAATTATCACTTTACGTCTCTTTCAAGGCCTATTCTGTTATCATAAAGTGTGCACCATCACTAAGGGCATTCAATACCTCAATGCTACTTGATTATAGTAAAATAGATCTCAAGATTTTAATGATATGTTTATACTAAGTTTATCAAAATAGTTTCATTATCTTATACGTAATTTATATCCAAACATATATTTAAACATTAAGCCTTGGACTCTACCATCATTTCAATGATATCACCCTCCCATATACGTCAAGGAAAAAGCCTCAAACCTCTTTCTTATTTGTATATCCCACATCCCAAGTTTATCATATGATGACATATTATATGCCACACTTATTTGATATAATAAGATTATACGAAGATACAAGAAGGGAAGAGAAACGATGCTTGTATCTTAATTTGAGAAGGTGATATATCCCATTAGGTGGCACCTTATAATTAAAGTTTCCCTAAGTTACTTAAGTTTTATGATTGATTTGCAAACCCCATGCCACCTCATACATACTTTATTAGTTGGTTCCATTCAATAATTCATGCACATCAATATATGTTATTATCATGGATTCAAAATAACATCTAACTTTTCTAACAACTCAACCATGGTATGATTGGCCATGCTTGACCTTAGAAGGGCCACAACAACAATCTAGGGCATATAGAGGCCTAAAACATCTTCAAGGATAAAAGAAAGATAATTTCTCATAAGAGTATCATTTGCACTTGGAACTTTGCATGACTCCTTATGAGAAGGTTTATAGTTAGCAACTCGAATTTCAATTTAAAACACCAAATAACATAAAAGTTATTCTAGCTTCAGGATTAAGGCGTAATTAGTCTTATCACATTATTAAGGCCAAACCAGAGATAATTTCTAATAGGAAAATCGCGTACATCTAATAATTGCAAATAAATTTGTTAGACGTAAACAATATTATGACCGATATAATTATTGGGTTTTACAACAGTCAATTAGGGTATAAAAGTGTAACTTGGGGCATAAATCAACCACGTTTACTTAGAGGATACTTATTAGGTAAAGGTATGAAAATCATTTGAGATCACCTCACAATAAGTAAGAATGCACCTACTTTTCAGTTCACTATGAAAATGGTATCAGGAAATTCCAAATTGAGCTATTTTGGGGTTCTTAAGCATATATTTGATCATTTCATCCCACAAACACTTACAAGAGCGGACTTGTATGTACTAGAGACATGCTTAAAAGACAAAGGAAAGATAAAAGTTTATATACACATTTAGCCATCCAAATGAAACCATAAAGTTCCATATTTTGAACATGTGAGGTACTTTAGAGCAAGGCTAGGGATTGTAGATGAATTGTAACAAAGGAAGGTATCAGATGTTATACACTTGCCTAGGTTGGTGACAAAAATGAGGAGAAGCAATAACACCTCTTATAAGCCTCCCTCCATGCCCAAGATTACATCTCCAGATCCAAGAGGACTTACCCATGGTAGAACTACAGAAAACACATGGACAAAAGAGGAGAGAAGAGGGAGCTTGAGCTAGAAGAACAGAAGTAAAAAGAGATTAGGGGAGATGATATTACATTTTTAATGCAAAAAAACAAGGTTGGAAACCTTGAAAACACCATTGAGTTGCTTGCTTTTTTATATGTATAAACATGCATCCACTTGTAAGTTCCATCCATGTCCATTAATCTCCTTGGACCTTGAATCAAATTTCATGAATCTATATTTATTTATAGAATCATACATGTTTTGAAATGAATCTATAGGATGAAGTCACAGATGTATTATAAACTAGAATGTGTGTAAATGTCAAAACTTCCAATATCTAGTCTCTAGAATTACCATTGGTCAATGTAGGACTTTCATTAGTTAAAGAAGCCTTTTCATTGACTATCCTTTCATTTTCATCGACCTTGGTATGTTTTTCATTGGTCTACATAGGATTCCCATCGATCTACAATTCTGGACCTTCATCAGTTGTTGTATATATAGGTGTTCTGTCAGTTTAGACACACATATGAGCTTCACCAGTTCACATATCCATATTTCTAATTTGTTGACAATTCAGATCTCCTGTTGATTGTGAACTCTTCCCCCCTTTAGTCAAGGAGCTGTTATTGGCCCAATCCCAATGCCACTACCTAGACAATGATAAAGGAATTGAAGAGTCATTCTGTGGGCGGACGAAAGAAAAACACACACAACATATACAATAAGAAGTAATATCTCACAACAAAAGGTTAACAAGAATTAACAATCCCTTTTAATATCATCACTCATGATTTAGATGTGATGGAGTGTGCCAATTTCATCAGAGTAAATATTTTAACATGGAAGCATGACTTGGTGGTTCACTAGATATGCCTTAAATAAAAATTTGGACATAATCAATGTGAAAACATTTGTATCCCGTAGAAAATCAAACATAACTGTAGGACTAGATAGATATAATGATTGGAAAATATAATATAAATAAAAGAGGAGAAACAAACTAAACAACCCTTGATTTAAAAAAACTAACATCTTTTATTAAAGAATTGCATTATAGTCAACAAAACTTATAGACATTTTTTGGCTAATTCCAAGTAAGTCTAATCCAACAAGTATATCGCTCCTTCTCAATGAAGGGAGAACCTTTCCCACTCTACAAGAATGCAATACCACGTGTTATGAATGTATGGTTGCTTCTATATGAAGAGTAAACCATGTGTTATGGATGTATGGCTACTTCTCTTATGAAGAGAGAACATTGTGTTACAACTATATGGATACTTCTTTATGAAGAGTGAACCTTATGTATGGCTACTTATTTATAAAGAGAGAATTTTAGCTAATTCTACAAGAAGGGTGATTCTCAACAATAATGGAAGTTCTTTTATTCTTTTATGTTTCAAATTTGATAAACATATATATATATATATGTATATATATATATATATATATATATATATATATATATATATATATATATATATACGAACATAGAATATTACTTAGTAGGAAATGAAGTAACTCAAACAAATTGAATAGCTAAGCATTGGACTCATACATATAGGCTACATTTGGTACACAATTGCCATGAATTTAATTTTCGCGTCTAAGATATCCAATGATAGGTAAACCTTATGTTAGATGACTGTTCTTTTGAACAACAACAACTAAACTTGATGGAAAGATGTCTGTCATTTCGTACGCATGTAAGTAACCTTAGTCTATTTGGACAAAGTCAATTATTCCCTACATGTAAACAATGTTGCATGTGTTAAGGAGTCAGTTGAAAGGGTTACATGGCAAATAGATATCTGTGGTAAATAAACTTGATCTCTACTTTGAGGATTTCAAACCACATTATTTGGAACTTTTTTGGTTAACTAATCCATGCAACATCAGCTCAACAAACAAAAATGAATTGCCATTACAAAATTGCTTGTCGTGTCGCTACTTGGTTGGAAAAACAAATGAAGCCATAGTACACAACCAACAATATCATACTTGATGCCAAATATGAGGAAAGCATACCTTTACCTGAAAGAAGAGATCTTATCACAATATAGGGTTGCAAGATTGATTAGTCCCTGACTCCAAAAAAACAAGGGTCAATATAGGTTTTTCATCTTCATAAGTTATAATGTCCAAACCATTTGGGTTTTCAGATACTGACAGTGACCCTTTGTGGTCTACTCATCCTTAATACAAAATATAAAATTTCTAGGTATCACTAATCATAATGTTGATCATCATTTTTATGGATGGTGTCTACTTAAGCAATTTTAGGATAAAACCAAGGGGTTATCAATAAGAGGACTGACATAGACACAAAGGTCAATATAAGTCCAAGGGTCAATATAATGATCAGATCTATAAGATTATCCACAGTGTCAAAATAATTTTTCAATGTATTTTCAAGATAGAGAGAGGGATATCATATGATTTGACACCCTCAGATTCACAATATCGCCAAAGCTTTAGTGTTCAAAAGCATCGCTAAGTTACATTATAAACTTTATGAACTAGAACTTATTCTTGAGATGAAGTGTGGATTAACCATTCAATTAGGATTTAGTCTCCATCATTAGACAAGTTCACATCATCAAGTACTTGATTCTCAAGAATATAAATAAAATTCAACATGAAGAGTCATGATGAAACCAAGTTAGGTCTAGATAAAGTTTACAATTTTGATTTTAGCATCATCACCAAATATTTATCATATAGAAACTTTTAGAACATGGATGGTAATTAGGCCTTAATAATAGTCTCATTGGATTTGTCTCATTCTCTCAATCGAAACAAACTATAGTGTTGCCTATTTTAGAGCATATATGCAAAATTTGTGATATGTGCAAGACTTGTAGAGAGCAAAAGAGAGTGTACCTCAAAGAGAGACAGTGCCACTATTGGTACTATAGCAGCACATTGCCGGCCCCAAACTAGGATGAAAAAGTGAGAAAGAGGGGGTGAGGGAGAAATCCAAGTTGATGGTTAGCTTTGTGGGAGTGTAGAGGAGTCTTAGGGGGATTTACATAAGTAGAAGGACCTAGGGTGAGGATTGTAGAGGCTTAAAACAAGGAGTAGAGATCCATGGTAATAGCCGTGAAGAAGTTCTAAAAGCCTTGCAAAAAAGGCTCAATTTTAAGAGCAAAATAAACATTAATGGGACGAAATCTCGAGACAAAGCTAACAAACCGAAAATTGTGAGAAATGGAGCTAAAACAAGTGAGATTTGGATGTATAAAGGTCTATGTTTAGAAACTCGATGGTTGTTGCTCGCCCACCCAAGCTAGGGGATGACCTCATGGGCGGTGTAGTCCCAATAAGGGCGAAACCAACATAAATTTGATGAAAAATTGCATACTAAGGTGATTTTAAGATGAAACTTTGGGAATTTATATAGGAATATATGAAGCTCTGATTGGCATGAAATTTGGAACTGAAGCTTAGAATATACTTTAGAATATTGAAAAAAGTTTTGGGATATATAGGACAAAACTAGATACAAAAATGATTCAGAAATTTAGGACAAATTCAAGTAGATTTTCATGTATTCAAGGTAAACAAAGGTATCACATTCATCAATCAAGTATAATAATAGTATTAAGATAAGAAGGCCTGCTGATTTAGAGTTCAAAGTCAAAAGAGTAAAGGTCATGAAGATATAAATCTAAAGATTTTGGTATTCAAACTTCGATTTTCAATAATTAGGTTATCAAATTGATTTGAAACACGGTATATCACTATAGTTGTTGGTGTCATTGATTATGGAAAATAGTAGGAGTGAGGAAAACAAATCAATTGAGTGGTAAATGAATAATTAGATTATAATTGGTACAAAAAGAACATTGTCATATCCTTTCCCTCATAAAACGAATTTTTTTCCCAAATTTCAATATTTTCAAAAACATCCATGATCTTATATCTCACACTATGATTCTTTGTATCAAAATCATTTTTACAAATTTGACAAGTTATAATTTGAGTTCTATATTGAGATGTTCCAACTAGTCCAAGAAATTTATTAACTACTGAATCAATTTACATGATATGTTCTGAGTCACAGATAAGTGGAGCAAGAACAACTAACTAGGGCATCCAATTCATTTTCAAGATATGATGATTCCAAAATAACAATGTGTGTTGCAAAATTAAAGGATTTATATAATCAAAAGAGCATAATCTAGATCAAGTTTTAATTCCCTTGGTTCTTTCCCTCATGGTTAGCATTGGTGGCCCATGGAGGTGGATTGGGGAACTAACCATTGATGTGGGTATGTTTCTTACAGTAATGACAAATTGGATTTGGATATTTGCATATTCATCCATGACTTAGTCTTTGATGTTGACCATTTCCTTGATTAGGGTTCCTCTGAGCTTGATGTTTGTTCCCATTATTGTGATTTTGAGGCACTTTCTTTTGCTTAGGATTGGCTATCACAACATTTGTTAGTCCAAGATAAGCCAAGTTATATATTACCTTGTACAGTCCTTAGGGTCCTTTCCATTTTCAAGGAATGGTCAGTGATGTCTTGAAAAGTTGTAGGAGTGGAAAAGGCAACCAAAGTATGTAGAGCCACATTGAAACTATCAACATAATGATCCAATTTTTCTTCATAAGTTAAGTTCTAAGCACGACGCTCCAAGAGGAAAAATTGTCGAGTGTATTCAGACACAAAGGAGTTGCCTAGAGTCAGGGCTAGGAACTGCTTCTTCTTTTCCTTCAACTCATTCTAGGATTGAAAATGACTATAAACCTAGGTATAAAGGCCTCCCAGTTCAGTCAAATTATTTGTAATTAGTGGGTGTAATTTTCCCACCACAATTTGGCTACACCCTTTAGATTATAGATGGAAAGGTCACTTTAATGTTTTCATAGCTCCCAGACACTTTGAAGGTATTTCTCATGGTAAGTATCAATTCACCGACTTGTCCAAAACATTGTCCTTGTCTTTACTGTAAAATGATTTTGGATTCAACTTAAGAAAATTGGTCAGGGTGATAGGCTTTGGATCATCGATACACATTCCTACAAGATATAGGGATGATGTGTGCTTTTCCAAATTGATCATAACATCCATGAGTTATTTTGTATCTCTCAGACATCATCCTTTAGGGCCTTTCTTGGTTCATCCTCATCATCATCCTCTATTTCATGCCCCTACCTCTTTTAGGTCATTTCCCCTTGCCCACTCCTTTTCCCTTATCTTTCCTAGACTCTACTTCTATGTCAGGTTACCTTTCCTTTTCCTTTTCTTCTTCATCTTCCTTTTCAACTTCCTTTTTCTTTTCACCTTCGTTCTTCATCACATCTTCCCTTTCACTTCTCATCAATCTTTTCCTTCCCATACTTCTTGGCTCCAGAAGGTCCTACTCCTTGATTGTGGGTTTGTGGAGCCATCTGCAAGATACTTGCTAGTATGAGTCCTTTTATCACATGGGTTGAGTCAAGAGTATATCAGATCACAGTATGATATTTGTCCATATTTTACAAATTTTATTGCATATTTTAGTAGTTCCCCATGATTCCCAAAATTGGGAGAGTATATATCCAATTAGTATGCATAGAAAGATATATAACATATGAGGAGTCACCATACTTCAATCTAATCGGTGGTCCTTGGGTATACCTTAGAGAAATGATGACATGATGTAAGGCTCTCTCGAGTTTCAAAGGAGAGCCTTTAGGTTCAGTTTTAGATGAACTAAGGCTAGGTATAGTAGGGAACCTCAAACACCATTGTGAGATGTATAGGAGATGATAATAGTCAGGTGCTCCAGCTTGAACACCTCAATTTTCACCATTGTGTACCTTTAGGCTTCCAAGATTTCAATACATTGGAGAAATTATTTACGTAATGCATATGGGAGCATGCATGCTCTGATAAGGACTATCACATAATTGTTAGTATCCCAATATCAATCCCACTATCTTGATAGTAGTGAGGGATTGTGTCTGACCTTGGGTGGCCTAAAGAAAATCACACTTTATCATATATAATAAGAAATAATATCTCAAAACTTAACAGTTAAAAACAACTAAACATCCCTTTCAATATCATTCCTCACAATTCAGATGTGATGGAGTGTGCTAAGTTCATTAGAGAAAATAACTGAATGCAAAATCTTGAATTGGTGGTTCACCTATTATGCATAAAATCAAGAAAATCACACACAACCAATGCAGAAACATTTGTACATTAGAAAATCAAACATATATGCATGATTTGGTAAATATAATGCTTTGCAAAAATAATATATAAAATAGGAGAAATGAATCCAAGAAATCTTAAATTTATCAAATGCAACATCTTTATTTCTTCCTGTCATTATAGTTTACAAAATGTATAGAAATGTTTTGCTACTTACAAGGAAGTGTGATCCAACAAGTATATGACTACTTTTGAATGAAGAGCGAACCTTGGCCACTCTACTAGAAGGAGAACCCAAGCATTACAAATGTATGGATGCTTCTCTATGAAGACAGAACCTTGTGTTATGAATGTATGGATACTTCTCTTATGAAGCAAACACATTGTGTTACAAATGTATGACTACTTCTTTATGAAGACCTTATGTACGTCTACTTATTTATGAAGTGAGAACCTTAGAAAATTCTATAAAAAGGGTGACTCCCAACAATAGTGGAAGTTCTTTTATCTTTTAAACTTTACAGTTAAAACCCATCACTAAGATCCATTTTAAACTTTATGTGCCCAAACATAATCCTAATATTAAGAGTATATGAGCAATCAAACTAGGATTTTGTCTCAATCATTAGAGAAGATCAAATCATCAAGTATTTGATTCTCAAGAATATAATTGAGAGTTAACATTAAGAGTCGTGATGAAAATAGGTTATGTTTGGATAAATCTTTCAATTTTGATTCTACAATGTCCACCAAAAATCTACCATTTGGGAACTTTTAGAATAGGGATGGGAATTAGGCCTTGATAATAGTCTCATTGGAGTTTATTCATTCTCTCGATTGAAATGGACTATAATATCGCCTTCTTGAGAGCATATATGAAAAACGTATGATATGTAGGACATTTGTAGAGAGAGAGAGAAAAAGAGAGTACCTTGAGAAGAGAGATAGGACTGTCACTAATACTATAGAAGTAGACCCTGCCTGCCAAAAATTGGGGAACAAATGAGAGAAAGAGGCAATGAGGGAGAAATCTAAGTTGATGGTTGGTTTTTTGGGAGTGTGGAGGAATCAAAGGTTGGTTTTTATGGTCAGATAGAACCTAGGGTTGTGTCAGAGGCTTAAAGCATGTAGCAAAGATCCATGATGGAATCCATGGAGAAGCTCTCAAATAATAGTGAAGAAGGCTTGATTCCAAGTGCAAAATACATGTCAATGGGGTGGAATCTCAAGACAAAGCTAAACCTAAACTCGTGAGAAATGGAGCTAAAATGAGTGAGATTTGGGTGTATGAAGGTCTAGGGTTAGAAACCCTACGACTTCCTCCCCCAATGGACCTGCGGGTGGGTTGGTCCCAATAAGGGTAAAACTACCAAAAAAGGTTGAATTAAGGCAAAAAAAAGGTGATTTTAAATGCAAAATTTGGGAATTTATAGAGGAAGCTAGGAAACTCTGATTGGGACACAATTTGGATCTAAATCTAATAATATACTCTAGAATAGTTTAGTAACATTTGGGGTCCATAGCAAAAATCTAGGTACTTCATTGATAAAAAAGATTAGCAAGTGTAAATCAAGTAGGTTTTCATGTATTCAAGGTGTACAAAGGTATCATATTCTTCAATCAAGTTTCATAAATGTCACAAGATAACAAGGGTTGATGATTTATATTCTAACATCAAAAGAGTAAATGTGATCAATATATAAATCAAAAGCTTTGAAAAATATATTCAAACTAGGGTTTTTAGTAATTACGTGTATCAAATTGATTCAAAACATGAAATTTCACTAGAATTGATTATAAATAGTGTCATAGATTTTGAATAATAATAATAGTGAGGAAATTATGTAAAATTAGGGTTAATTGAATAATTATATTATAATTGGTCAAACATAGTATACTCTAGAATATTTTGAAAACATTTGGGGTCCATAGGACAAAGCTTGGTACTAAATTGATCCAAAAGATCAATAAGTGTAAATCGAGTAGATTTCATGTATTTAAGATATACAAAGGTATATAATTCTTCAATTATGTGTCACAATATTACCAAAATAACATGGTTGATGATTTAGAGTCCAATATCAAAAAACTAAAGGTGATCAAGATATGAATCTAAAAATTTGGAAAATATTTTCAGAGTTGTGTTTTTAGTAATTAGGTGCATACAATTGACTCGAAACACATAATTTCACTACATTTGATTATAGCAGTGCCATTGATTTCAGAAAATAGTAAGAGTGAGGAAATCAAGTCAATTGGGGGTATTTGAAAATTTAGATTATAATTGGGCCAAAAAGTAGATTGTGACACCTTCTCGTTGGTTTACTCATGTTGATTTATCATCAGTTCCCAAGTCTTGGGTTTCCATTAGTTGTCAAACTCAGAAGTCTCATTTATTTACATAAGTTGAGTTCTCATCAGTTGTAGAAATCAGAATTTTCACTAGTTCCCTCTTACATCGATTGGTAGAGTTTGTTCTTTCATTATTTCAGTGATCCAATATTTCTATTTGCTGACAGTTCTTATGACCCTCATTATTTTATGCCCTCAAGGCCTCATCAGTTCACAAGGATATCTATCCATGGCTATCACTCAACTACCACCTCCATTACAACAACACTTATTAGGTTTAGGTTAGAGAAGCATGGACGGAACCCTAGTTTAAATAAGTTCCAAAGAATCCAAAACATTAAAAAATAAAAAAAGGTATTTATAAAAACATTATAGTATAATTCACACTAAATTTGCAATTAAACCAACAATTATTATGAAATTGCACATTAATCCACAAACATTCATTAAATACAATAAGTGATGCAATTAAGGTGCAATTGAAGCAAGATTAAAGTTGTCTCTTAGACAATTGATTTTAGGGATAAACTAAGCACGAATATTTATTAAGAAAAATAGATAATCAGAAAATAATTTTCAATTAGGTGATCATATTATGGTGAATTTATAAATAAATACATACATTGAAAGTAAAATCAAAATTATGGAATCAAAATACACACATTGTGTGTTCCTGAAACTCATCCAATAAATGGACACATCAAGACAAAGATAAATTCTCTTCTTCTCGGTAAACCTTCTTTAGCTTGTTACAGATTCACAACAAACTCATCGGAATGGTCTATACTTGATAGACGGGTAATTAGATGAGGAGATCACCAAAAGGTGGAACCCTGGTTCCAAAGATTACATGACATGGGATGCATGGCTAAAGCCACGACCCATCCGTACCCAACAGCTCCACACAAGAAGCCGAACCTTACACTCGGAAAGTATCATCGGGGGCCCTCAAAGGGACAGACCCCTAACTAAACCGAGGAACAGAAAGGCCAACGCAGGGGTCAGTTTACAAAGGTAGAACCCACACAGGGGTCATCTAAATAAACATGGGGGAAGGGAGCAACCTATTTTCACCACTTGTTGCCACGACGAGCTGGAACTGACACGCTATACTCACTTGGCCGAGGGGCCCAAGTAGCAGTAGGAGCCTCAACTGACCCATCAAGGGACGATCACCACAAGGTCATGGGACCAAGAAGGGGGGGAGGAGGGGGGGTCCACTGTCCCGAAGGCAAGGGCACCCGGAGGCGCACACCAGCAACAAACTGCCCCAAACTCCCCCCAAAACCACTGGGATGCCACAAACCCGAGCAAAGAGTCCATGCAGGTCAAGAGATCTACAGCCCAGGCAGGGTGACTAGTCCCACCCAAGCCACACCATGGCCGTACCAAGGCCATGATTTTGAACACCACAACCTGCCCCTGGAGGGAGGCCCAATGGGCTGAGGTACCTGCAAATGTAAACATGTATCGCAGTGAACGGCAAAGAACGAGTGGAAACCCCTCCGAAGAGACCACTCCATCGAAAAGATTCACAACAAACTCATATTCACATGGATGCATACTTTTCCTCTTCACCATCACTATCTTGTGTTTGTTCTCTAGCTAAAAATCATTCTTTTTGAATAATCCTACTCCTAAAACTTCTGATTCATACATCTACCATTATCTAGTCAAATAAAAGTATTGGGATGCCATTATATATAATATTCATATCTTCACTTACTCTTGTATCTTTTGATTGTATCAACCTACAAATTTCATAATAAATATTGTAAAATATTATAATTCTCCATCATTACATCATTCAACCCCAATTCCATATTGATTATCACCATACAACCTTGATAAGAATATAATTCTATACTAGGTTAGGGACTATGTCTTGTCAACTTGCTTCAAGTATGGTTCTATTCCTCATTATTATTCACATCCTTTCATCCATCAGAGGTCATTTAGATGTAACTTCTCTAGTCTCCTCAATGTATCATGATTATTTACTTCAATCCTTCCATAACATACATTGGTTGGTCTGATATTATCTTAGTCTCCACTATTATTATCTATCGATATAAATCATTTCCATCTTAAACCATACTCATCATATGAGTTCTCCTCTTTATAAAGATTTCACATCTCAAATCCTACTTATTACATATATTATATGTGCACTTCATGGTACACACATGTAGATCCTATATACTACTTCATGATTCTCTTAGATACTACACATAATTAAAGCTTCATGCACATAGTTATATTTCCTTAACCTTATGATTTAGAATCTCAGTTTCATACATTGGTTTCCTATCCATACAATTTTATTTTCAAGTTTCAAGAACAACTTTTTATATTATTCATATTCATATTAAACATCATAGTATCATATATTTTCTTTTAGTCATCAAACTCTTATGTTTATAGTGAGATGAAACATGGGTTTTGTCTTTGACAAGTATTTCAATCACACTTACTTAACTAGGTTTTCACATATATTTTCTTTAACATATGTAAAACTTAGATGGTTTCATATATCTTGTTGATTTTTACAATTGCAAAACATATTTTAGATTACTTATTTGAGCTGGATATAATCAAATTTAGGGCCCAACTTGTTGGTAAAATGCTAATTGATCACTAGGACAAACCCCAAATAAAACCCAACTTAAATCTATCGAATAGTAAAAATCAAGTCAAAAGATTCTGAATGAAACAATGCATATAGAGATCTAATTACATGTAACCACCATAAAACCTTTTTAAAATGACATATAAAAGTGTGATACTATACATATGAACCCTTCCACATGTAAACATGATAGAGAACAACTGAAACCTATCTTTTTATATTCCATCGAAATGAGTACAAGATTATACATATTCATGGAACTATAATAATAGAATATGTCTAAATCTGGTTAAAACCCGTAATCATAAGAAAATAAATAGGAAAATAACCTATCAAGAATATCATATACTACCCACTCATCATTATGGAAAGAGATAATAGAGGACACTCTAGATATAATTTAATTATTTTTTGTTACATCATGATCAACATATCCTTTCTGTTGTGTCATTATACCTAAAAGATGTGGATAACCACATGGGTGAAAACCCAAGTCCTGAGTTATGATAGAAACTAATAACATCTTATTCTTACAAGTATGAGCTTGTTATATATTTATTTTCAAATTTGAAGGTAGTTTACCAAGATGTAATACTATATCAAGCATATATCAAAGAAGATACAAATATAAGGACAAATTGTTAATCTCTTATATCACTTGTAAAAGAATAAGAATGCATACAAATGCATATCTAAGTTTTTTATCAATTGAACCTAGAAAAATATTTTGCATGGTTGGTTACATATTTTTGTGTCCTATGTAGTTTAAGGCATACCACTGAAACTACTAGATGACCACTATGAAGTTGTAATCAACCATGTATAATACATGAGGATTACCAAACTCCTTAATATCTCTTCCCTTTAGCCATTAAGTGAAAAATGATAGTGGCACAATAGACAAAATACCAACATGGGAACAATGGTCATCCCACTAAAACCCAGTCTGTCCTCGATACACAGGTCATGTCACTAAAACCAAGATATAACAATCCTCATATCTGAGTAACACCCTCACCCATTCTGAGCCACATATAAATTGAGACACAATCACAACTGATCTCAAAATATTTTGAAATGAAGATGATGGAGAAAAACCCTCCCCAATCTGAATATACTCAATAGTGAACAACTTCGAGCTCCTTCTCATAATATGAAATTTCTACAAGGATTACTCTCTTTACCATCCCACAAATTCTGACATGAAAATAGTTTTATGGTCACATGGCACTACATGAGTAGGGTTACACTTGATTAATTAAGCCATTACCATTTTCAATTGCATAAAAAAGTGATAAACAAGGGATACAAATGTTATTGTAGTATTAATCAAGTCTACCAACTCCAAAAGATAGAAAACACTTCCAAATATACCAAACTAGTAACCACCTTTGGTCATACGGTGGCACATTCATCAAACTAGTGCACAAAAAACCCAACCTATGAATCTCATCCACAACAAGGCCCAATACATGAAGTCAGGGCATGTCCACCTTAACTAAGGCACAACATGTGATATTTCTCTTTTCACAATTTTATTTCCAAAAAATATAGAGACACAAAACATAGGTCATTTTCCGATAAATATAACTTTTAATAATCTTAATTTAGAATAAAGTAGGATTATGCAACAAAATTTAATCATCATTCTTTTAGTGTAATGGATTATCATGATGAAATAGAATATATTTCTTTCAAGAACATTTAATTCTTGATGATAGGGGGTCATCTCGTGATATATTCCTGTAAGAGTATTGCATTATGTTCGTGAGTATTATGGTTCTAACTATCAAGCGAGATATGTGCCAGAAATAAGGGTTCATGCCAAGATAGTTGACCACTCGAGGGTGTGTATCTCCATGCAACAACAATGTCACATGTCCATGATAGGACATGTTGGTGATATGATTGACTACATGAGTGTCTTGCGATTTTTATTGGGAACTTGCACTACTATTATGTAATTTGCATAGTTGCATGGAAGACAGAGAGGGAGGTAGAGGCTTCATGCTTATGACATCTTGTTAGAGTAGGTTGCACCTCTGCAGTAAGGATCATAATAGAGTGTGCAGGAAGTTGTTCAAAATAACCATGGTTTATTTCATGCATTGGAAGAGACTTTAAGGTCCTTGATTAGTGGATGTGTGGTAGGTTCTTAAGGATACAATCTCTCAGTCATGCATGCCACCTTGATAATGGCATTTTCGGGTCACCGATGATATGGGAGAGATCAACATATGCATCATTGGAATGAACCCCTTCAAAAAGGCCTTGAGTTTCTAATATTACAGAGGAGATGATATTGGATGTTGCACTTCTTGATCATATTTTAAGAGTACATATCACAACTCTAAAGAGCATCCCTCATGGTTGTCATCTTGTATTCTCTCAGGTGCTAAAGATATCTATTTACAAAGTGGTTGCCTATCCAGGATCTGTAGTATCTTAGGTGAGGTTGTTGCTTCTTCCTTGATGTGTTTAATAAAAGTAAGAAGTCACTACTACAGAAATAACCTTTTGCATCGGTTATTTAAGGCCTAAGGCGTCAGTTTCCAAGCGACACCCAAGTGGGCGCCGCTAAAAGTCGACACCTTAAGCGTATGTCCCCCAACCGATGCCATAAACCTTCCTGCCACCAAAAACATGCCAGCAAGGGGACTATCGGCGTCGGTTCTTAAAGAAAACCGACACGATAACCTTATTAAAAATGTTAGTTATTAAGCAACAACTGACGTCATACCCCTTCCCACCACCAAAAAGGCTCCAGCAAGGGCATCATCAACATTGACTTTATATAGGTAATCAACGCCATATCCACAACCACAACGGCCGTGCTACCCAGAACGGTCGTGGTACCTGGCCAGAATCTACTAATAACTGACACCATCGACGTCAGTTTGTATGCTAATAACCGACGCCATATCACCTACCACTACGGCCGTGCTACCCAACACGTCCGTGGGACCTGGCTGCAATAGGCATCGAATTTACGGATAACCGACGCCAGAAGGGGATAAAGACGTCAATTTTACATAACAACCGACACCTATGTGTTTTGTTGTCAGTTTTACACAAATAACCAACGCCTATGTTCTGATTTTTTTTCTTATTAGTTTGCAGGCCTACTGTATGGTTGGTCAGCAGGATGCAGAATCTACAGTTCAGTTCTGAACTACAGGTTTACAACATCCATTGATATCAGCCAACAACATGCCAGAAACCTATAAAATTAACAAGATAGATAATATTATATATTTATCATGTGATTCACACACATGTATAAACACATTTAATTCATATTATTTTTCATCACACACATGTAGAAACCAGTAGTTCCATTTCAAATTTCCTCCATTTTCACACACATTTAGCAACCTGTAGTTCCATTCATGTCATCTCTTTTCATATTCAGATACATGTAGAAATATTCATGTATTGATAATCTTCACATTCACACATATGGCAATTCATAAAAAGTCAGTCACATTCACACAAAAATAATTATGAGAACAAAGTTTAGAAATATCATTCTTTATTCATCATCGTCATTATCCCAATTATATTTAAAAATTCCCACTACTTGTATGGCTTCTGCCCATTGTTCTCTTACATCATTTAACTCATCCATCATATAGGGAGTATGTATATCTAATAACTTTTCACATGTAGTGAAGTCAATTTTAAACACCTGCAAAGAGAATGATGTATATATATAATTAATATTATATAATAAGATTGATATATTTCATATTATCTAATGAGACTACATATAATACCTGATGTATGGTATCAATTTCCATTACGGCATGTTTGATAATTATGTTCATAAATTGCATCACATAGTATCCACATGCCCAGCTATTGTCTTGTGTAGCACACTATAAATTGAAACATATAAAATATTTAAAAATACAAATAAGCACAATTCACATAAATAATATATACATTGGAGTCGGGAAATTACTTTCACATTCCACCAAGTTAGTGGCTGGTTCTTTTTCTTGGGGATCTTTCCTACAGCTTTGGCGTACTCTTGTAAAGCCCTACATGTTAATGTAACACATTAAATTGCATAATTAAATAGTAATATAATAATAGATGTTAACGGATATAAAAATATGAAATATTTCTCACGGGAATAATGACCTTTTCATTGTGTGTCCATATGTATTCAATTCCTTCCCCACAGGATCTAGATAATAGACAGTGAATGTCTAGGGGACAATAACTAGTAACTCCCAATGCTTACCACTATAGGTAAGAAAGTAATAAATTAATAACTCAAAAGTCACAATAAAAATGTAATTTTCTTAAGTCAAAATTATAAGCAAAGTAAACTTACCCGACATTGAATGGAGCTATTATCATTGTCGTCTTGTTTTTACCAAAATATTTAAAAACATCACAACAGTATGAAGTAACTGACCTAGAGTTTTTAACCACAAGACTAATCAAAGATGGAACAAAAAATCCCACATGGAGAAATGAAAAATCTATACATATCGTGTGTAAGTGGCTGCAAAAATGTATTATGTATGTATTAATATATAAGAAACCAGATCACTATATATAAAAGAAGGTATATGGATGTATAAATAAGATCTCACCATATCCATAGCTCTATCATA
This sequence comes from Alisma plantago-aquatica, assembly GCA_963693085.1. NCBI lineage: Eukaryota > Viridiplantae > Streptophyta > Magnoliopsida > Alismatales > Alismataceae > Alisma > Alisma plantago-aquatica. The sequence continues at coordinate 1,374,184,252 of OY856409.1, read as the reverse complement.
GATGTATTCAGCCAAGCATAACGAAACATCTCCAAAATATCTTGTATAAATAGCTTGTTATTGTATGATTGACTTGCAGCTTCCTCTGGAATAGTAACATTTATAGGGCAATTTGGATCATGTTTACCTATCCAAATTACCATACCCCTACAATTAGGACCTAACAAAGCGTGTAGGTCCCTTAGAAGCCAACTTGGTATTTCAAGAGGTGGAGGTGGAGGCCGAGATGTAGCGGGTGTCTTCCTTATGACCTGTATATATAATTTTAGATCAATTGACTCATATATACATACACACTAACAAATTAACATAATGTAAATTTACAATACAATATTATTATAGATGACATCTGCTTTGGGCCATAATATCACTACGCATTCTGCCTCACCAAGTGTTTCAGAATCTGGGTGGGCATATGGCAATGTAAGATCCCTCCATTTGGGGACTATACTTATCGGGCTCACACGAACCACACCATCTAGTACTGGAGTCCCATGAAACATTTCCCCTGGAAGGGGTGGGTAAGCCGACGCCTCTGCAATGACATATTCTTGACTTTTTAGAAGGCATTGCTTCAACCCCTACAAATTTACATAAAGAATGTTATATGCAAATATACACAAACATATCATCTTGAAAAGACTAGCTACTATGTCATAAAAATACTTACAGAGGATGTGCTAGGTGGTGGGTCTACAGGATTACACCCAACCTCTGCAGTAGGAGTAATAGAAGTGCGGCACGTCATAGGTACCGTCTGAGTGGCCGTCAGAGACGCATGCCACTTCACCATTGATTCTTGGATTTTCCTCTCAATTAATTCATCTACCTATACATGGATAAAAGAAACACTAGCTATGATTATTGAATTCCCTTTCGCAATAACATTCTAAAAAATAATAGGTTACCTCAGCTTGTGAAAGTCCCGCTTTTGGGACAGGTTTGCGCTGGGATGGCCCAAAGAACGCTTTGATGCCCACACCAGCAACTACACCCCTAACACATCCAGGATGCTTTGGGTTACTGATGCGATGATTTTGAGTCGCATTTATAGCCAAATTTTACTTGTATTTTATGTATTTATTGGTCATCTTGGTGGTTAATATTGCATGATTCATTTACTTTGGTCTATGATCCTTCTCTATGTCAAATCTCCCTTATTTTAGTGTTTTGAGCATAAATGAGTACAATAATATGTTTTATTTCGGCTTATGTGATTTTTTGTTGCAATTCCAGGAAAAACGAATATCTACTGTTGTCGATACCATCGACAGTGATCGATACCATCGACACGACCATAGGTTGCCAGCCGCAAGGAGCATCGCAGAGTCGATACTATGGACACAGAAGTCGATGGTATCGAGATACCATCAGGTTGCTGGCGAGAAGTGAGTCGATACTATCGACACGAGGAGCTTCAGCGACAGAAAAGGACAAAAACTGACGCCTAAGAGAGTCGATACGATCGACCCTCGTCGATGGTATCGAGTTAACATCAGTCGCGAAAAAGAAAAGAAAAGAAGACCACCCGATACCGTGGAAGGTCGATACCATCAACTCACGTCGATGGTATCGACACCGTCAGATACAAGTTTGCTTCAGATCGATCTAAATCCGACGGTTGTGATAATTTGGCGACCTAACTCGGTGATTATACCTATTGACGGCGGCAAAGAGCAATCTATCACGTCATTAGCCGCTGCACACGTCCCAAGAAGGTGTGGAGAGAAGGACGGAGCCCAAAAGCACGCCCCAGACGTTCCGGATGCCGAAGAAGATGTTTTCCACAGCCGAAAGGCCAGAGATCGTGTGTTCTACGCCAAGGACCACTTGGATCTTCTCCGTTCAGGGGTTTCACCACTCAATCATGTTTTTCTCCATGTTTCCCCTTTTCTCTACCATGTTTTGCTCTGAGATGAACATGCAGGGCTAATCCCCTTTATCTTTAGGACCGGGAGTAGCCCGGGGAAGCATTGTATGACATTTTTATATAGTAATGTATCATTAATCTCTTAAATCCATGGTATGAATTTGTTTTCTCAATTATATTGTTATGCTTGATCACCATAATAATAATCTAATGCGCTTAATTACTTTGAAAGAAGGATTAATGGTTGAAAAGAGATGAATGTCACATTAATTAACAAATCCCTTGAACAAGGTGATGTAAGATTAATGGTGGATACCCAGAGGTCGATTCTAATGCACCTAGTTTAGGGTATATGTTACTACGATGGTGGAACCGACCTAGAATTAGGTAGTGAATTGTACCACGACAATGGGCAATTCTGACTACAGGCCACTACTCGGATTGAGAGATGAACCTGAATTATTATATAGAAATTCATACAATGATAACCCACGGTGAAACTGCAATCCTAAAGATCTCCACTTGAATTGATTAAACTAAACCTTTAATGGATTGTTTTGTTTTGTTTTATTTCATTTTCTTTTAATTTTACAACAAATTCCAACTTTTTAGCCAGTCTAGCTGATTGCGAGTAGTTAGTAGTAGTCTCTGATAATTCAGTGTCCCTGAGTTTGACTCGGGCCTCACAAAGGCCTATATTACATTGACGCGTACACTTGCGTTTGACGCACCGTAAAATCGTGTCAAGTTTTTGGCACCGTTGCCGGGGATACGGCAATTGTCGGCACTACGAGTGTTACAAGCAGCCACTCTAGGCCACTTTTTATTGTTATTATTTTGAAATCATTTCAAAAATTCATAGTCTATCTTTCCAATTTTTGTAGTTGTCTAGTACGGTACTGAACTCAAATTTCCACTTTGCAGGTACTGTGCATAGTGCAGACGCATAGCACCGACTACACGCAATAGGCACCAGAGGTTCCACTGCCGGAACCGGATGACGAGGAGTATTACAATCAAGACCACTTGGAAGAAACAAATTCTAATTCCGAACAGGAAGAAATGGTAGAGGAACAAACGATATGGGAGAAGATCAAGGCGTCTTCCTCATCTGCTTCAAAAGGGCCAATCAAGAAGCAGGCGATCAACATTCCAACGTACAAGATTGATCCTACATTAATTAATCTGGTCAAGTCAAATGCATTCCATGGGCTAAAGAACGAAGACCCAGTCACTCATATAAGCCAATTCGTGGAGAACTATGATATGATTAAAATTGACAGATTTCCACAGGAGACGCTCTACCTGAAGCTGTTCCCAAGTTCCCTGGCAGGAAACGCATGAGAATGGTTGCACAATCTGGACGATGAGTATGTGGAATCATGGAACCACATGGTGGAGGTATTCTTTGAAAGGTTCTTCCCGCCCGAGAAGACCAATGACATGATCAGGAAAATCCACAATTTCACCCAGAAGGCAGGAGAGACCTACTCTGAGACCTGGGAAAGGTTTCAGATCATGCTTAGGAGGTGCCCGCATCACGGGCTTGATAAGGAGACGCAGGTCAAAATCTTCTATTTTTCTCTCTCCAAGCATGATAGAAGTAACTTAGATTCTGTAGGCTCAGGATTCTTTTTGAACAACACAGATACGAGGTGTTGGGAAATTCTAAAAAACATGGCCAAGAAGCAATCCTGGGGCGACAGGGACGTCGTAGAGCACGTTCGAGTTGTAGGGAAGCTGCTTGCAAAAGAAGATACTGAATCCGAGGAGGAAGCCCAAGTCAAATTCATGCGCCAGCAGCAGGCTTATAGAAATAACGATTACTCATGGAGGAAGGACAAGAAATTCTCCTGGAAGGATCAAAATAACTTTTTGCAGGACCCAGATGCAAAACCCCAGCCGGTGGCAGAGGATAAGAGCACGGAGTTGCTCAACCAAGTGATAAAGTAGAACCAAAAACTTATGAACACTTTTGGTCAGCAGATCAAGCAACAGGGGGAATTTATGAATCAGTTTGGACAGACATTACAGAGCCATGGGGCTCAGATGAGGACAATAGAGATGTCGATGGCGCAAATGGCAGCTGAAATAGCCAATCTGAAGAAGCCAACGCATCAAGGTTTTCCGGGTAACACAAATGTTCCAGGAGGAAACCAACAGGCGAAGGCAATCTTGCTAAGGAGTGGCAAGAAGCTTTTAAACCCCAGGGTCGATGAACCAAGAAAACCCCAGTCTGAAACCGAAGGTGAGGCCACTGAGGAAGTGCCAATTTTAGCCACTGAGACAGTTGAGGAAATAGCAGAGGAGGTCACTGCAGATCCCATTATTGTTGAGGAGGAGACACAGAAAAGGACACCATATGTGCCGCCGCATCAAAGGGCACAGGCTGTCCCGGTCCCATATCCAAATAGTGTGAAAGAAAAGAAGGTGGATGCCCAATTTAAGAAGTTTTTGGATAGTTTCAGAAAGCTCTCAGTCAACATTCCATTATTAGAGGCAATAGAGCAAATTCCCTCTTATGAAAAGTTTTTGAAAGACATCATTACTAAGAAGAGGAAGATCCCTGACACGGAGGTTGTAGTTCTCAAGGAGCAGGTGAGTGCCTTTATCATGGGCACATTTCCACCTAAGAGGCAGGATCCGGGCTGCTTCAATATTCCATGTTACATTGGTAAGGTGAAATTCGGAGAAGCACTGTGTGATTCCGGGGCAAGCATAAACTTGATGCCTCTCTCTACATTCAAGATATTGGGATTGAAAGAATCAAGGCCGAGCAATATGACAATACAGTTGGCAGACAATTCAGTGGTGAAGCCTTATGGTATTTGTGAAGATGTGTTGGTGAAAGTAGATCGGTTTGTATTTCCAGCGGACTTTGTCGTAATGGAGATGCAAGATGAACAAGGCAATGAGTTACTACTTGGACGACCCTTCCAAGCTACAACAGACATGATACTTGAGATGGGGAGAGGTTGTTTGACCTTGGGTATCACCGATGATTGGTTCGAGATGGTCATGCCTTCCAGCACCACGTCATCTAAAGATAAGGAGCAGTGCCGCATGGCGAAGAATTTTGATCACAATATCTCACTTTGTCTAGGGAAGCTGTTTTTAGATATGGCTCATGTAATGACTAAGGTGGAGAAAGGGACATTGGCTGTTGACATCATGGAGCAGACCAAGGTTGTATCCCTTAGCAAATCTGTAGGTTTTCCTAATGACGAAGAGGAGGACATCCCGCCTCTTACTGAGGATGAGGCAATAGCAAGTTCTATTTTTGATGCATATCCAGAATTACCATTAGAATCATGCTTGGTCAATATAACACATGATTGGATGAGAAGCAAGTCATTGCAGGAGTGTGCCAAGATGCTTCAGGTGCTTCCATGCTTTTATGCTAGGTACTATGAAGACCTTGGCGAACTCCCACCACCGCTTCAGTCATCCTTAATCAGCCCGCCAGATTTGGAATTGAAGCCATTGCCACCGCACTTGAAGTATGTATTTCTAGCTGAGGAAGAGAAGCTTCCTGTGATTATATCGGCATATCTGAGTGCCGAGGAGGAGGACTAGCTGCTGATTGTGTTGAAGAACCACCGAGGTGCATTCGGGTGGTCGGTCGCAGACATCCAGGGGATCTCCCCTACATTGTGCCAGCACAAGATTCGGCTCGAGGAGGGAGCCAAGCCAGTGATTCAACCACAACGTCGACTAAATGCTAGCATGATGGAGGTAGTAAAGAAGGAGGTGATCAAGCTCCTTTCTGCAGGTATCATCTATGCTATATCTGACTCGACGTGGGTGAGTCCTACACAGGTAGTCCCTAAGAAGGGGGGAATTACTGTTACACATAATCTGTTAAATGAACCTGTCACGACCCATTGGTAACTGGGTGGCGTGTATGTATAGACTACCGTCGATTGAATGCTGCTACGCTTAAGGATCATTTCCCTCTTCCATTCATTGATCAAATTTTAGAGCGTTTAGCCGGCCGATCATATTTTTGTTTTCTTGATGGTTATTCGGGGTACAATCAGATTTCCATTGATCCTAAGGACCAAGAGAAGTCCGCCTTCACTTGTCCATATGAAACATTTGCATACCGCCGTATGCCTTTTGGTCTTTGTAATGCACCGGTGACCTTTCAGCGTTGCATGCTTGCCATCTTTTCTGATATGGTTGAACGTTGTTTGGAGTTTTTATGGACGATTTCTCCGTCTATGGTGTGTCCTTTGACGAGTTCTTATATAATTTGGATAAGGTTTTTCAACATTGTGAGGACACACATTTGGTCCTCAATTGGGAAAAATGCCACATGATGGTAAGCGAAAGGATTGTGCTTGGACATAAAGTGTCTAGCAAAGGGTTGGAGGTAGACCTGGTAAAGATCGAAGTTATTTCCAAATTGCCCCCACCGAATTCGGTTAAAGGGGTTCAGAGTTTTCTATGTCATGCCGGTTTTTATTTCCTCTTTATAAAAGATTTCTCTAAAATCACCAAACCATTATCTGAGTTGTTGGAAAAGGATGTTGTTTTTTATTTTAATGAAAAGTGTTTACATGCGTTCAACGTGCTTAAAGAAAAACTAATTTTTGCACCGGTTGTGCAAACCCCAGACTGGACTAAGCTGTTTGAATTAATGTGTGACGCGTCCGATTTAGCAGTTGGGGCTATTTTGGGACAACGTGTGGAAAATAAACCCACTGTGATTTTCTATGCATCCAAAACCTTAAATGATGCTCAACTAAATTACACGACAACTGAAAAAGAACTTCTCACCGTTGTTTTTGCTTTCGAAAAATTTTGGCAATACCTTGTTGGATCAAAAGTCGTGGTATGGACGGACCACGCCGCCATTAAGTATTTGATGGAGAAAAAGGATGCCAAACCTAGATTGATTAGGTGGATCTTGCTTTTACAAGAATTTGATATTGAAATCAAAGATAAGGCGGGCATTGAAAATGTGGTCGCGGACCATTTGTCTAGGTTGGAAAGGGTAGATGAAAAGGATTTGCATATACCCATTATCGAGACATTTCCTGATGAACAACTTTTAAAAGTGAAATTGAAAGATCCTTGGTTTTCTTACATTGTTAATTATCTTGCCTGCAAAATTATCCCGGATGACTGGACATACCAAGAGAAGAAGAAAATTTTCCATTCTTTGCATTATTATTTATGGGATGACCCTATTCTGTTGAAGCAGTGCAGGGATGGTGTCTTGCACAGGTGTGTACCGGAGGTGGAATATGAAAGTGTTCTTCGTCATTACCATACACTACCGATGGGTGGCCACCATGCAAGTTCTCAGACTGTCGCCAAAGTATTTGAAAGTGGCCTGTACTCGCCTACTCTGTTCAGGGATGCTTATGATTTTGTGCGGTAATGTGATTCCTTCCAAAGGGCAGGTAACATTTCAAAAAGACAGGAGATGCCCCTCAATGTATTTCAAGAGGTTGAGGTGTTCGACTTGTGGGATATTGATTTTATGGGACCCTTTGTGTCCTCAAATTCTAACTTGTACATTCTTTTAGCTTTTGATTATGTGTCGAAGTGGGTAGAGGCAATACCCACTAGGACTAATGATGCCACTATAGTGTGCAGGTTTGTTAAAGAATATATTTTCTGCAGGTTTGGTGTACCAAGAATGATCATTAGTGATGGAGGTACGCACTTCCGGAATCAAAAGTTCGCGACACTGTTGAGAAAGTACGGGGTAAAGCACAACATTGGTACCCCGTACCACCCACAAACTCAAGGGGAAGTGGAGGTCTCCAATCGGGAGATTAAGAAGATCTTGGAGCGCACTGTGCCTTCCACGAGAAAGAATTGGATCACCCTGCTACCGAAAGCTTTGTGGGCGTACAGGACGGCGTTTAAGACACCTATAGGCACTATGCCTTTTAGGTTGGCTTATGGTCGGGCCTGCCATTTGCCGGTGGAATTAGAGCATAAAGCGCATTGGGCGTTGAGGAAGCTAAATTTGAGCTATGATGAAGCAAGAAAGAAAAGGTTGCTAGAGCTCAATGAATTTGACGAGCTATGGATGAATGCATATGAAAGCTCACGGATCTACAAGGAGCAAACAAAGTTGATTCATGTTCGCCATATTCAAATGCGTGTTTTCAAGAAAGGAGATCGTGTACTCTTGTTCAACTCCAGGTTGAAGATGCATCCTAGGAAATTGAAATCCCGATGGAGTGGACCGTTCACCATAGAGGAGGTCAGGACATATGGTGCAATAATGGTGTGTGATGGAGAGACAACATTCCTGGTCAATGGACAACGATTGAAATTGTAATTCGGTGAAGATTACACAAGGAAAGTGAATGAGGTCAAACTCATTGCACTTACAGATGCATGAGGAGCTTCAAGTCATCTAACCTAAGACGTTAAATAAGGGCGCTTGTTGGGAGGCAACCCAGCCATCGGTAGCTTAGGTAGTTTCTTTCACATTTGTACTTTGATTTGATTTGATTTTTTTTTAGTGTAAAAAAGATACCGTGATCGTTTGCTTTATGTGCAGGACTGAGGCAGAGTCGATACCATCGACCCTTGTGTCGATGGTATTGAGTTGGGTACAGGTTGGAGGCTGCACAAATCGCTCTGCGTCAATACTATCGACGGCCTCGTCGATGGTATCGACACACCAACAGGTTGATCGCAAAGTCGAGGTCGATAGTATCGACATGCATGTCGATACTATCGAGATCTCTGGAGATATTCAGACACAAAGTGTCTCAGTGATGTCGATACCATCGACAGGCCTGTCGATGGTATCGACCCAGTTATAGGCACAAAGCGGTGGCTGGGCCTCGCGAGGGTGTTGCCCTAACCAGATGTCGATATTATCGACTTGCATCGATAGTATCGACGTGACACGTCACCGATCCGCGAGAGGAAATCAACGGTGATCACTGCATCGAGAAAGTCGATCCGTGGGACGGGTTGATACCATCGACACCTGTCGATAGTAGTGACATGTCATCGATCTGGGTCCCTCACATCAAGCCATCGATGATCGTCGATACCAGCGGCAGACGGATTGTGCTACAGGAGTCGATACCATCGACTCACGTCGATGGTATCGACGGGCATAGAGCAGCGCTGGCCACGGTTATATGAGGGATGGATTGTCGTCATATGACGTCAAAACTTTAGAGCAGTCCTTCTCCACTTGTGCCGTGCGTCTTTGTGAGAAATCGGACCCTGGCCACGAGCATACAAGGAGCAAGTTCTTCATCAAGCGGAGATAATCTTCTCCGACCTTCTACGAGCTCCATCTTCTAATCCTTCTTCTTCTTCAACAATGGTGCACACCACCGGCACATCTTCTTCACGCGCGACACCGATGGAGATACCAGTGTTTGTTCCTCCACCGACTGCGTCCATTCCACGTCCGCGGATTGTCCATCCTTCTACGGAAGTCAAGAAGGTCTACGAGGAACTAAATCGCGCATAATTGACCTGACCCGCTACGTCGACCGCAACATGATCCGTAATCTGGGGTTCGAGGCTAATCTGGCTTATGTGCTCAAGGGCTAGGTGAGGCATACAGGCAGGAGGCCCGATGAGATGGAACTCCACGGCGATGGCCAACCATTCTTCAATGAATGGATGACATACAAGGAGCTGGTGGTAGAATTCATGGCGTCGCTGGATATATGCGTCATGCCAAACAACATCATCGCCACTGACCACGAATAGATCAAAGGCCGTGTTTCATTCCGGCTATACAATAATGATTACACTCTCACCCTCCAGCAGTTCAACTCGATCTATAAGTGGAATCATGGGCGAGAGCAGTACCGGAGGCCAGACAACCAGACTGATTATGATGCTATCTTTGCCGAGCTAGTGAATGTGCCTTTGGGCAATCTGTGAGCTACCACAACGCGGCGGTAGCGGATTTCGAGCATCCTATTGGCTAAATTGACATTATTATAATCCCTTTGTTTTTATGATAACAAACATTTCATTCTTGTCGATCTAACAAGCTACTTGAGTGTTGTAGGAATAAGGTGGATGATAAAGTACTAGGGAATCTATATGCTTGAATGCTTGTAAATTTAATGAAATGTAATCAGTTGTAAACTTGTACAAGTATATAATGTACAAGTACTTAGACATCATGTAAATCAAGCGTTAGATCTTCCCTAGCCAATCACTACACTTAGATAGGTCATCCCCTTCAACAGTGTCACCTATGCACACTCATACACATACTTAATGCCTTAAAGTGAAACATTGAAACAGGGTCAATCTCGGTCGACAAACTCCTCGACCGAGACACTCTCGGTCGACAAACTTCTCGACCGAGAATGACCCAAGTAGCCGCTAGACACAGCTGAGAAAGTAGTTAGCAGTTGGAGATGAACGTTGCTAACACTTGATATAGAGAGCCTGTCGGTCGACAAAACTTTGACCGAGTAGGTGTCTCGGTCGACAATTCCTCGACCGAGGTGGACTTTGACAGCAACTGCAGAATTAATTAACTAGCCGTTGCTAATGCGCCTAACTTGTACCTAACGGCTAGTTAAGCACTTAGAACCCCCTAGAAAGTGTCTAGAACGTCCTTAAGCAACTTGTAGGCCATTCCTATAAATAGGACATGCCTCAGGACACCTAAACTAAACTAAGCCATACACTTGTGCTACACTTGAGCTTACATACTCACATTGGCAATCTGTTTGAGAAATAGAGCAATTCCAACATTGGCTATTCATTCCCATTGCTCCAACTTCGTGTCCTATAGGCTAGCATCTCCTATCCACAACACTTACACTTCTACATACATTGGTTAGGAGATCAATATGCTTGATATAGGCAAATCAAGCCTTGTGCTTACAACGGGATTGTAATTTCTGTTTTTCTTTCTTGTTCCTTGGTATCTTGTATATTCTCCTTGCTACTCCTAGGGTTGGAGGCTGTGGATTGGAGAAGGTTCTTCTCGGAGGAGAAGGTAGACTTCAAGCTACTTCAAGAAGGCTATCGCAACGGGAAGCTACTTCAAGAAGGCTATTGCAACGGGAAGCTACTTCAGGAGGAAGGCTGCTTCAAGGCTGGTGCAATTACTTCTAGGTGAAGGCTGCTTCAAGGTTTATGTGATTACTTCTAGGTGAAGGCTGCTTGAAGGGTTTAGGGAGAGAATTGTAATTTTATGTAAAGTCCTTGCGAGGTAATAAAATTAAATTCTTTCCAAATCCTGGTTGGGTAAGCAACCGGGTAGTGGACTGACTACCTTAGTATTTGCTAAGGTAGGAACCACTCTAAATCCTTGTCCCCTTGTCCAATATTTTTGTGGTTGGTTGTTTGAGTTTAAATTATTTTAAAATATCTTTAAAACCCTATTCACCCCCCCTCTAGTGGTTTTTCAATTGGTATCAGAGCAGGCTTCAAGGAGCTCTAATCGAGTCTTGAAGAATGAAGGGTGGTGGTGTTAACAACCGCAAGCAAAGGAAAAGCATGGACCAATCTTCAACAAGTTGCAATTGGTGCTTAGGAACAAGGCACACTACACTTAACTGTCCATGGAGGTCAAAGAAGGAAGATGCGCATAAAGAATGCCTTATTGCTACAATAAGTGAAGAAGAAGAAGAAGAGGTAAGCCTTTTTGATTTATCTAAAGAAGAGCTAGTTGCTAGTCTTGAAGAGACACATAATAAATATATTGAGTGCAAGAAGAAATTAAAGAAATCTAATAAAGCAAATGATGAGTTACATGCTAAGCTTCTTGCTCTCACATCTGAAAATGAAGATCTCAAAAAGGTTATTGAAGATCATGATATTAAGCTAAAATCTGTAGAAGCAAATTGCAATCTTATTTCTCTAGAAAAATTAAATTTGCAAACTCAAGTAAATGATCTTCAAAAACAACCTATTTTGTGTACACATCTAGATTATGATATTATTGTGAAAGAAAGAGATTCCTTTCTATCTAATCTAGATCAAGCAAAGTTAGACATCAATAAGAGAATGGATGAGATTGTTAATCTGCAACAAAAAGTTAGTAGCTTGAGTAATAATGACACTCTTGATAAAATCTTAAATAATTCTTACCATCAAATTGGAAGGAGAGGACTAGGTTACAAGCCTAAAGGAAAATCTTATCAAAAACCTAGTTGGGGAAGAACACAAGTGCCAAAGAGCCAATCTATGTATGTACCTAAAGGCACAAATACATATGTACCCAAGAACAACCTAGAACAAAATCATAGAAAGAGATATGAGGTTGATTCTATATGTTGTCATTACTGTTTGCGCCTTGGACACTATTCTTTTTCATGTCCTTACAAGAAAAAGGATGTCGAGTTAGTATGGGTTCCAAAACCCCCAAACTAAATGGATAAAATTAAGTTGAGATATGACCAAAGACTCTAAGTTGTATATCTTTATGTCTATCTCAACTTAACCTAATAAGACACTAAGTTAATCCAAGAAATTAAAATTTCCAAATATACATCTTAAACTACTTGTTTTAGTTCGGATTCTCAAAATGTATATGATTAGTTGAGATTTAACCTAAATGTTACTTTGATATTTAATATCTCAACCAAATCAAGCTTTAACTTTCATATTTTTGCTTTTACTTGTAAACAATTTCTGAAAACAGGTCTGAAACAATATAGAACCTTTCTCGGTCGAGAAAACTGTCGACCGAGAGAACTGTCGGTCGAGAAATAGTCGACCGAGTAGGTTTCTGTTGTCAAGTCTGCAATAAATCTGTTGAATATGTCTTCAAGTAATCTATTTGCTATAAATTATGACTGATTTTACATGCAAAACAAGAACATATGCTGAAGACCATTCTTGAAACAAAATATTTTTTTGATAAATATTATGAATATGAAAATCCTTAAACATATTGCAAAAGTGACATATGAAGACTGATCTTGAACAAACCCTATTCATTGATTGAAAAAGTTTGTTAGGTATGATCAGTTATATAGCTTATCTTAAAATTAAAAACTTATGAACCTAAATGTAGATTATTTTGGTTTATCCTCTAAATAGTTTAAAACTGAAAATCATGATTAGTTTAATCAAAAGAAATTACTGTTTTATCATTATCCACATGGTTTTCCTAAAGTAATTCTTATAAGAATCATGTGTTTTGATACAAATGATTATAATCATATGCTTCTACTGTTCTATCAAAATCATTGTACCATGATCATTGTGTTTCAGTTTTACTTGGTTTGTCTAAAATAATCTTGATCTATATATGCAAACCATAAATGGATGATCATTGTGATTCAACACATTACAAATATAGATGATGCTATCATTGAAAGTGCCCTTTTGCATAACAGTAAAACTCTATGGCATAAATGCATCTTGACATAATAGTTAATGATTGTTGTGAGAATGGCTTGAAATAAATGAATGATGATGCTATGACCAGCCAAACGGTGTCTCTTAGAACAAAAATATTAATGTTTTTATCTATTTGTTTTTTCTAAGAAATCAAAAGCAAATATCTTGACTTTAAGATATTAATCTTGCCTTCAAGATATATATTTCTAAAAAAAAATCTTATGATTAATCTGAAAATAAGGATACAAGAAGAAATGGGATTTGATATTTATGTACCCATAGCAAAGCTTATGAAACATCATTCACAATGAATGTAAAACATACATTTCAGAAAAATCAAGGTCAAAGACTTCACTATGATGCCCATATTAAGTCTTCATAATAGATATCTCTTAACATGCTTCAAATTGATATTTATTTAAAGCTATCTGCAGAAATTATACTTAGCATATGAATGTTTAAATTGAAAATCTGCAGAATTTGCCTCTTGGTTGAAATTAAATTTGACCAAGGGGCGCTATGGTCGTAGTCAAGGGCGACCTAAAATAAGCTTTGACAAAATGCTTATTTGGATATCATTTTATTGTACTTAATCTTAGTATACTTTTGATAAAGGTCAAAATCAAAATTTAAAATCATTTGTGACCTTAGAAGCTTTAAATTGCTTTAATTGTAAGATTAAGGGGGAGCTCATAAAAACAAATTTGATTATTTGATTAAGAAGCTTACAAAAACTTTGTAAACATCATTTGAAGCTTGTTATGACCTTAGTATCCTTGAAAAGAAATTTTTGTTACAAAGAAATCTACATGACATATATCTTGTTCTTAATGGAAATCTCTAAACAAGTCTGGGCTTAACATCCCGTGTATTTGGTTAGAGATATTTCTTATAAGCTTAAAGGATTCTCATTTCATTTCAAGGCTTAACATCCTTTGCAAATGAGTGAGAAATAAATTGTGGCTAAATTTTACAATAATTGCTTTGCATTAATCCCTTATTTTTAAATTGAATATTTCTTTAAGGGGGAGCATAGCATAAAATTAAGGGGGAGAAATATAAGTCATATAAAATGATTTTATTGGATATCTTTTTGAAATGACAAAGGGGGAGAAATAATATAAAATCCAAATCAAAAACATAAATGAGTTTCATAATATCACGGCCAGCATTCACTTACAAAACAAGAATGGATACAAAAGGTAAACTTCAGGTATGAAACTCACATGATTTATATTTCCTTATTTTATATTTAAGAAATATTTGTCATCTTCAAAAAGGGGGAGATTGTTGGCTAAATTGACATTATTATAATCCCTTTGTTTTGATGATAACAAACATTTCATTCTTGTCGATCTAACGAGCTACTTGAGTGTTGCAGGAATAAGGTGGATGACAAAGTACTAGGGAATCTATATGCTTGAATGCTTGTAAATTTAATGAAATGTAATCAGTTGTAAACTTGTACAAGTATATAATGTACAAGTACTTAGACATCATGTAAATCAAGCGTTAGATCTTCCCTAGCCAATCACTACACTTAGATAGGTCATCCCCTTCAACAGTGTCACCTATGCACACTCATACACATACTTAATGCCTTAAAGTGAAACATTGAAACAGGGTCAATCTCGGTCGACAAACTCCTCGACTGAGACACTCTCGGTCGACAAACTTCTCGACCGAGAATGACCCAAGTAGCTGTTAGACACAGCTGAGAAAGTAGTTGGCAGTTGGAGATGAACGTTGCTAACACTTGATCCAGAGAGCCTGCCGGTCGACAAAACTTCGACCGAGTAGGTGTCTCGGTCGACAATTCCTCGACCGAGGTGGACTCTGATAGCAACTGCAGAATTAATTAACTAGCCGTTGCTAATGCGCCTAACTTGTACCTAACGGCTAGTTAAGCACTTAGAACCCCCTAGAAAGTGTCTAGAACGTCCTTAAGCAACTTGTAGGCCATTCCTATAAATAGGACATGCCTTAGGACACCTAAACTAAACTAAGACATACACTTGTGCTACACTTGAGCTTACATACTCACATTGGCAATCTGTTTGAGCAATAGAGCAATTCCAACATTGGCTATTCATTCCCATTGCTCCAACTTCGTGTCCTATAGGCTAGCATTTCCTATCCATAGCACTTACACTTCTACATACATTGGTTAGGAGATCAATACGCTTGATATAGGAAAATAAAGCCTTGTGCTTACAACGGGATTGTAATTTCTGTTTTTCTTTCTTGTTCCTTGTTATCTTGTGTATTCTCCTTGCTACTCCTAGGGTTGGAGGCTGTGGATTGGAGAAGGTTCTTCTCGGAGGAGAAGGTAGACTTCAAGCTACTTCAAGAAGGCTATCGCAACGGGAAGCTACTTCAAGAAGGCTATTGCAACGGGAAGCTACTTCAGGAGGAAGGCTGCTTCAAGGCTGGTGCAATTACTTCTAGGTGAAGGCTTCTTCAAGGTTGGTGTGATTACTTCTAGGTGAAGGCTGCTTGAAGGGTTTAGGGAGAGAATTGTAATTTTATGTAAAGTCCTTGCGAGGTAATAAAATTAAATTCTTTCCAAATCCCGGTTGGGTAAGCAACCGGGTAGTGGAATGACTACCTTAGTATTTGTTAAGGTAGGAACCACTCTAAATCCTTGTCCCCTTATCCAATATTTTTGTGGTTGGTTGTTTGAGTTTAAATTATTTTAAAATATCTTTAAAACCCTATTCACCCCCCCCTCTAGTGGTTTTTCACATCCGTTCATGCGAATTCTTTACCGCATGTTGTGCACCACACTCTTTGCTCGTGGTGACCTGACTCTTAGCAAGTTTCAAGAGACAGACCTATTTTTCCTGCACAAGCTACTGAAGCGGCAAGAGTGTAACTGGGGAGCATTTTTCTTGCAGCGCGTGTTGGCTGTAAAGAGGAGCATGCGGAAGGCTCCAATTCATTTTGGAGGGCTCATCACACCACTGGCCCACTATCTTGGGTTGAATTTCTCCCAGTTGACTCCTCTCTCCAATAGAAGCAAGGTCAATTTGTAGCATCTTCACCGCTCCAACCTCATCCTGTTGCGTGATGGATTGGTGTATGCACACTGCCACGTTAATCACACTTATCAGGAGTGTTCGCTCCACGACCCTGTCTTCCACATCGAGGGTGCTCAACATTTTCGATGGCTGGTTATCGCCATTGATGATTTAGATGAAGATGGCGGCAACGACAATAACGACAATGATGGCGACGAGGCTGAAGAGGAAGAGGAGGCCTACACTCCTCTTCGTGCACGAGTGGCACCTAGGAAGCGTCCTCGCATGCATCTAGGTGCATATTCATCTTCGCAACCTCTTCCACCACCACCGCCCTCACAGAAAAGTGAGGATGTCTACTCAATGCAAGGAATGTATGCAATGTTGCAGCATATCCATCAGACGCAGCAGCAGCATACAACGACATACGCCAGTATTCATGATACAATGAACCGGCTGCTTGACAATCAAAGGGCTATTTTTGAAAATGAGTGCCTCCTCCTCGACAACCAACAACATATTCACGACAGGTTGCATAGGATGGAGATGCAGCAGCAGCCCTTCTATGATCATTACTAGAGCCAGAACTACTTTGGGGGGTATCCACAACCTCCGCCCATGCCCCAGTATGATCCACGTTTTTAGGGGCAGTACCCATCTTGGGACCCCACGGCCCCGCAGTACCCGCCTCCGCCGGAACAGTGATCAATATCTCTGTTCCACCCTTTAAGGTTGTTTTTTGACTATGAGGCCATAGTTGAATTGAAGCTTAGGGGGGGGAGTTGGAACAACTCTATCCTTTAGTTTTCTCAGTTTTTAGTTTTATTATTTTGTCTTTTGTCATTTGTTTTTTTTTAGTTCTTAGTTTGTTTGTAGGATCCACATTCTATCTAGTGTAATTATGGATGTCATAAGTCATGTGTCATCTCATTTGCTTGTACATGGGAATCAAGGGAAAATTAAAAAAAAAAATTGGTGTTTGCAAGCTTGTGTTGTTAAACTTTGAGCACATAACTTAAGAAAATGATTGGGTTTGTCAACTTTAAAATAGAAAATCACAACTATACGTTCCTAAGGATTCATGAAAAGTGGACGGAATTGGTTGTTTGAGCCTAAACTGATCAAATGATAATGAGACCTTAATTTGAAGTAAGAGAGAGAAACCTCTTAATTACCACACAGGTCAATAAGGAGGGACACATAATAAGTTGCAAAGGTTCAGTCAATTAGTCTTGTGATCTATCCACCTCATTGTTTTTCATAATCCACCATAAGAATTGGAAGTACATTACAGTTTTAATATTTTCGAATGCATCTCATGTAGATAGGTCTTGCATTGCAAAGTATTTTCACATATTTTGCATGAAAATAAAAAAATAGAGTAGCTATACATGCACATTATCCTTAGATGCGTGTCATTTAGCTGCATTCATAATTTTTATGCATACAGTACATCATGTATCTTATTTCTTCTGAAACAATAAGGGTGATTAACTTGTTCCATACCTTCTAAATGCTTCAAACATTCAAGCTATGTAGAAAAAGTGAGCCCAAAAAATAATTCATTATCATTATTGGATATAAAGGGCCTTAATCTCTTAAAAAAAAAAATATGAAAATGAAAAAAAAAGAGAATTGAGAAATAAATAGGAATGAGAGGGAGAAAGGAACATGTTTTTCACTACATATTAAGAAGAATAAGCACATGGTGTATTTTTTGTAGATATTCCATCTCACCTTGAGACAGAATGATAGTGCATGCATCATTCCACTGAAAATATAGGCATTAGGGCATTTACACTTGCATATGCATCATTTAGGTCATTTTTGTGTTGTGCATGTTGAAACCGTATAATGCTTCCATTTCTTCTATGAGCCACCCATTCCATCAACCCGTTGCTCGAATTTGTAGGCCACTGTGATTTTCTCCTCACTTATGAATATCAGGAGAGTTGCTTCCATGCAGATGGTAGTTAGGGCGAGCAACGTAGCATAGGAGATCACAAGATGGACCGAGTCTGAACCGGTGAATTTTATTATGTTAACTGCCTTATATGATAGTGTTCACCAATTTTGAGGTAGATATCTTTTATGGATGATTATTGTCACCTTTAGGGTAATTATCATTCTGTGGTTAGTATGGGTCGGAATGTGAATGTCCGGTGGGGATCATATGGATATGTTTGTTGTGATGATATGTTCTTCAGTTGACCCTCGCAATTCTATTCTAAAGTTTAGTTTCTCGAGGGCGAGCAATGTTCAAGCTTAGGGGAGTTTGATGCGATGATTTTGAGTCACATTTATAGACATATTTTACTCGTGTTTTATGCATTTATTGGTCATCTTGGTGGTCAATATTGCATGATTCATTTACTTTGGTCTATGATCCTTCTCTATGTCAAATCTCCCTTGTTTTAGTGTTTTGAGCATAAATGAGTACAATAATATGTTTTATTTCGGCTTATGTGGTTTTGTGTTGCAATTCCAGGAAAAACGAATATCTTCTGCTGTCGATACCATCGACACGACCACAGGTTGCCAGCCGCAACGAGCATCGTAGAGTCGATACTATTGACACAGAAGTCAATGGTATCAAGATACCATCAAGTTGCTAGCGAGAAGTGAGTCAATACTATCGACCCTAAAGTCGATACTATTGACACGAGGAGCTTCAGTGACGGAAAAGGACAAAAACCGATGCCTAAGAGAGTCGATACCATCGACCCTCGTCAATGGTATCGAGTTAACATCAGTCGCGACAAAGAAAAGAAAAGAAGACCAGTCGATACCAACGACTCGCGTCGATGGTATCGACACCGTCAGATACAAGTTTGCTTCAGATCGATCTAAATCTGACGGTTGTGATAATTTGGCGACCTAACTCGGTGATTATACCAAATGACGGCGGCAAAGAGCAATCTATCATGTCATTAGCCACTACACACGTCCCGACAAGGTGTGGAGAGAAGGATGGAGCCCAAAAGCATGCCCCAAACATTCCGGACGCCGAAGAAGACGTTTTCCACAGCCGAAAGGCCAGAGATCGCGTGTTCTACGCCAAGGACTGCTTGGATCTTCTCCGTTCAGGGGTTTCACCACTCAATCACATTTTTCTCCATGTTTCCCCTTTTCTCTACCATGTTTTTCTCTGAGATGAACATGCAGGGCTAATCCCCTTTATCTTTAGGACCGGGAGTAGCCCGGGGAAGCATTGTATGACATTTTTATATAGTAATGTATCATTAATCTCTTAAATCCGTGGTATGAATTCGTTTTCTCAATTATATTGTTATGCTTGATCACCATAATAATAATCTAATTCCCTTAATTACTTTGAAAGAAGGATTAATGGTTGAAAAGAGATGAATGTCACATTAATTAACATATCCCTTGAACAAGGTGATGTAAGATTAATGGTGGATACCCAGAGGTCGATTCTAATGCACCTAGTTTAGGGTATAGGTTACTACGATGGTGGAACCGACCTAGACATAGGTAGTGAATTGTACCACAACAGTGGGCAATTCTTACTACAGACCACTATCTGGATTGAGAGATGAACCTGAATTATTATATAGAAATTCATACAATGATAACCTGCGGTGAAACCGCAATCCTAAAGATCTCCACTTGAATTGATTAAACTAAACCTTTAATGGATTGTTTTGTTTTTTTATTTCATTTTCTTTTATTTTTACAACAACTTCCAACTTTTTATCCGGTCTAGCTGATTGCGAGTAGTTAGTAGTAGTCTCTGATAATTCAGTGTCCTTGAGTTCGACTCGGGCCTTACAAAGGCCTATATTACATTGATGCGTACACTTGCGTTTGAGCACGGTAAAATCATGTCAGTTACCCAGAGCAACTGTGATTTCATCCCTTGTCCCTCATGGATGAACTTTCCTTCCTTCCTCTGCTCGTGTAGCTCCCGCTAATCTCCATCAATAGAAATTGGTAAGTAAACATAACTGTAACATCCCTGACCTGGGTTATACTTTAACCCTAGGTGTTTTGATTAAGAAAGATGATTATATGTTTAATCTCATCTTGTGAAAAGTAATTAGGGCTCAAGAGGAACTTATGTTGCAATTCTAGTCCCTTTTGAACATTGTCAAAATCAATGTCCTGCTTGTTCAGGACTAAAGTGCAAATTACCAAAGTTGAGGGGTTTAAGTGCAAATTTTGCATGATAATATGTTTCTCATATGTTGAGGCATCATGAGAGTGGAAATTATGCAGAGGTATGGCTTATGGAAGCCTGAGTACCAAGAAAGAGCTAATAAAGCAATGTATGTGCATTAAAACCTAGTTTTAGTGTAATGTGCAATTTACCCAAAACCTAGGGTTCAATATGCAAATTACCACTTCAATAAGATCCCTAATGTTTCTTGGAATCATGTAGAGCAAAGAAAATGAGAGGGGCGACTCATTTGAATTAGGTTGGAGGAGAGAGAATCTTGATATTAAAATAATCAAGATTAATGCCTAATTGAAACCCTAATTCAATTTAGTGCAAAAATAAATGTATTAATTAAAGGACCTTCAACCAAAATTAAAATGATTGGATTCAGATGTGTGTTGAAGTCCTTGATATTTGCAAGGGGCCGTGAAAATATCCAAGGGAGTGGATAACTCACTCACAATTTTATAAGAAAAAGAAATATCCACTCACATGGATATTAGTATAATATGATTTGAGGTGCTTAATTTGCTTTTCTTAAAATCATGGATAATTGAGAGGAATTGGAGGAAAACAAGATAGACTCAGATCTGAGGAAGTTGAGGGGGAAGAGGCGGCTCCATGTTTGGGATTAAATGAATTTTTATAAAGTATATTCTCTCTCATTGAAATTTTATAAAAAGACCTTTTACAAGCCAAATGAAAGGCTTTTCCCAACCCCACTTCTTCCCTTTGCTTGGAAAACGACCAAGGAGCTTGACAGGACCAGGAGGACGACTCCCTACCTGTTGGTAAGCTTCTTGATCCCTTTTCACCTTGAATCCATGGTGGAAATCACAAATCAATGCATGAATTCTTCCTATTTCGATCCCCTCTTCAATTCTAACCATTCCTTTTCACTCAAACCTTGAGGACGATCCTTGGAATGGTGAAAGGAGTTGCATCCACCATTGTTGCCATGAGATTGGAGCTTTGGATCTCAATTGGAGGCGGGTTTTATAAACTTGAACCCTCAATTTTGTTATTGCATTCAATTCCTTATCAAATAATGATCTTTTCTTCATTCACAATAATTGATTTGGTTGATTGATGCAATCACCATGGAAATCACAGCAGGTTTCATGGGTTTAGAGCTTAATGATGATGACATCATCATAAGCACACACCTCTCCAAAATATCCAAGGCAAACGGTTTCAACTTGTTGGTCCAAATGGTTTCATCAAACCGTTTGGAGACCAAACGGTTTCAAAACCATTTGGAGACCAAACGGTTTCAAAACCGTTTGGTGTTTTGAGACCCAAACCGTTTGAGGGAGTTGACCGTTTGAGAGGGTTGAACATTTGAGATCAAAACCCTAATACATGTTGAATGATAATCTAAAGGTTCCAATTGATTAGTTCAATTCATAATTAATCACCAAGTAGCAAACCCTAATTGGGTTAAGTGCTGATTTTGTAATTGATTGTGTTGAGTTTTTGGGTTGGTTAACCCAAACGGTTTCAAAACCATTTGAGAATCACCCAAATGGTTTCAAAACCATTTGGAGGTCAACCAAGACCGTTTGGAGGTCTAGGGTTGAAATTGGTTGGGAATTTGAAGATCCAATGATACCAAATTGAAACAAAATCAATTGCTGATTTGATAATCAATCCAATGATCCAAACCCTCATTGGATGTTATGGATTTTTATGTTGAGATGGGAAAATGGTTTCAAAACCGTTTAGAGGTAAAGAACCTCAAGTCCTTTTGAGGTCAAGCACCCCAAGACCGTTTGGAAGGTCAAAGGTGGTGATTTGAAGGATTAAAGATCCAAGGGTTAATAATTGTTGAACCTCAATAACTTAATTGATTGAAGGTTTCAATGTTGATAATCATGATCAAAAGTTTGATGAATGTACCTCAAGAACCCTTGAGGTTTTGGGACTGATTTGGCCCAAATGGTCTTGAAACCGTTTGGGGGGAAACGGTTTCAAAACTGTTTGGGGCCAAACGGTTTCAAAACCGTTTGGTGATGAAACCTTCAAAACTGAATGGAGTTCAATGTGATTCAATCATTTGGAAATTGATGGTGATAATTATTCCAATGATCCAATGATTCATAGTGATGGTAATCAAAGATGGTACAAAGGTTAAAGACCTAAAAGTACCTAAAATATTAGTACTATTAAAGGGGTAAACCCTAATCACTATAAGAACAATAATTTGGTACACTATGTTAATCATAGTTGTATGTACTTGATGGAAGGGTTAATATGACCTAATCAAGTTGAGAGGATGCTAGCATGAAATTCATACATGAGTATGATTCATGTGGTGATTAAGGGTATGATCCTTAGTAAAGAGATCATGAAACCCTAATCATGAATATAAACCCTAATTGACATGCATATTGAACTCTAACCCCAATTGAGGGCAATTTTGAATGTAACCCTAATCCAGGGTGAGGATGTAACCCTAATCTAGGGTAATGATATGTGAAACTCCAATTTTGGGAAATGATATGTAAAACCCTAATTAGGATGAATAGTGAATTTCTAATTATGGACAATTCAAAGAAATCTTAAAGGAGATGAATAGTAGACCCAAATTGTGGGTAACTATAGTGGAAATCCTAATTAAGGATGATTCCATGTGAAATCCTATTCTAGGGTAAGGCCATGAGAAATCCTAAGTTAGAAATGATGTATATGGAACATTGATGTGATGATGTGATGTGAGAATCAAATCTAGGGTGATGACATGTAGTGATATATGATACCCTAGTTGAGGGTGATTCCATGAGAAGCCCTAGTTGAGGGTAATTCCATAAGAAACCCTAGTTGAGGGTGATTCCATGAGAAGCCCTAGTTGAGGGTGATTCCATGAGAAACCCTGATTAAGAATTAACACCACATGAAGCCCTAATAATATGTTGTGATGAGAGGACCTAAGAAGGGTGAAGGTATGTGAGACTCTAATGTGGACGCATAATACATAAAGCACTAATCTTGTACAATATGACAATGAATCATAATCCTAATTTTAAGTAAGGGTATAAGGAAACCCTAATGATGAAATAGAAGGAGTTACTTTATAAAGGTGAAACATTTCAAGTGGTTGTTTATAAGCAACCTAATTGTAAGTAATGTCTTTATCATTAGACAAGTCCATATCATTAAAGATAGTTGGACAATTCTAATGTGTGACCTATGCATTACATGCTAAAGGTGAGAGATTAATGATGGGATGTATTAAGAGGGAAATACCTTAATACAAGATAAGTTGGTTAACTCAAGAGAGTCCGAAATGATGAGAAAAGTGATACATCAAGATATGATAGTTATCACATTCAGCACTTCAGGGTTTATATACCTTGATGCACTTCAAATCCAATATAATTGGGTAAGAAACATATGAAATGTTGGTACCCACTCTTTTGATCAGCACAAATACCAACCATTAGAGGTAATACCAAAACCTAAACCCAGATTATGGAATAAAACAATGAATTCTCGACAAAGGGGATTAAACAATATACAAAAAAACAGATAAATTTTTCCTTTTTCTTTGTTCACAAATTCATAAATCAATGTCGCATCAAGGACATCACATTCAGATATCACAATCATATTCAACTCCATTAAATCCAGAATCAAATCTTATTCTCATATGCGGTTCATTTTACATCAGATACATGTACATTGATGAACAAACTTAATCTACAACCCATCCCTAGAAAGAGAGAGTACAGGGACATTCTAATCTATCTAGATTATACTATTTATATCTTCCATGTTGTGACCTCTCCACTGGATAGCATTATACCTAAAAACATTTGAAACAACCTCATGAGACTCATATAGAGCCCCAGTGAGTGGATACCTCCCACTCAAGCTAGGTACATGCATCAGCATCAGATTAAGTATAAACTTAAAACAAACATGCAAATATTGAAAAGTATAGCAAAAAGTTCTATATTCAAATCTATCTTGCAATGGTAATCTAATCCAACAGATAAGGCAATCACTTGAACCAATTATAACCTTGAAACATCTTTTAGAACATGTCTATGAACAAATCAGTAGATACTTCTCAGTTCAGATTAAGAGCCCTACTGCATATGAAATAAGATAAGTTCTAAGCATTTTTGAATCAATACATAACAATAACATTACCCTTTTGACACTCCACCAACTGGACATGAACAAATCAACAGATACTTCTAGTTCAGATTAAGAATCTTACTACATGAGTAATAAGTCAAGTTCTAAGCATTTTGAACCAATACATAATAATAACATTATCTTTGTGACACTCCACCAGCCAGACCAGGAACACATCCTGCAATCCTGAAGCTGAAGTACAAATAATACATATCTACCAAACAATACTATCAAATAGTAAGCAAACCAACTCATAATCAGAATGGATATGAATCCCATCATTTATAACTTGTCAACATGACATATCATAATGTGAAATAGAAAATGTTTGTAGCAACATGATTACTTTCCACAACAATAAGTATAATCAACAATGACAAATCATCAAGTGGTATTACAAGGAATGTAATAATCATTAAAATCATATTCTACACGGCTTATCATCTTTTATTCATTTTCCCTGAAACTACTTGGTTTGCACCTCACCAAGTAGAAGTCGCCACGCCTGATTCTCGTGTCAACGACTCACTGTCACTATCTTAGGGTTTAGTCGGCCACCCTAAGATATCAACAACAGACCCTGGCCACCTCAGGGTTGCCTAAAGAGGCTCACGTCCTCATCTCAGGTACACGAGATAGGAACCAGCAAAATAGTATATCACATATCACAGTTTTTCACATATTTTTCATTTCACATTTCACATATTTCATTTCAACAGAGTCTATTCCATCTGGACATAGACTTTCACAGCAAGGATTTAGGGCCAGAGCCACTCCAGATGACTCACTCCTAAATCCTGGTGGTCTAACCTTTAAGGTCTCGATCCACACTCCAAAAATCCTTCTCATAATTCATCGATTACTACAAGGAGATCCGTTTTGTTTCCCCAGTTGGGTCCTCGGGGGAAACTCACGCTGTTCAGGGCACCTAACTAGATGTTCAATCACTTCACTTGTTATTAATCTCTTTCAGTCATCTTAGAAGAATTCAAAACATCATATATCATATCTGTGTATTCTCACGTAACTATAATAACATGAAACAGATTAAGTTTATCAATAAGGGCAATGATCAAAGCAAGGAGCACAATAAGTCTATAAATTGCAACAAATATGATTATTTCTATCTTCTACATCAATTCATAGCAATCATCAATAGTGGGCTTTATGCCCGAGACATAATCTTATTGTCCATCATTTACCCCATCAGGGTTTTATCATCATCATTGGGCCTTCAGCCCTGGACATTATCTCATTATACAACATTTACCCTTATCAGGGTTTCTCAATATAAGGACTGCATATTAAATTCCATTTCAACATAAATCTGATCAACTCATTGTATATCCCAGTTCTGAACAAATATTAGCAGAGGCATTAAAACTAGCAATATTAAAAGCATATAGATATCATGTATCATTCCTCATACTAAGAATGGATTTATCATACAACATATGCTTGTTCCATCTAATCTCAATAGATGTAAATAAATTTCATGCATATACATGGATAACAGACTTAGTTCTCGTCTTCTTTTATTTCACATTCTTCATATGGGGTTACTAGTCATCACATGTTGACTATCAATTGAAGTTTGTATTATTAGTCCATTCTCAGAGAACAATTCACAATTCAAGAACACATTCTTATAAATCAATTCAAATACTTGACTTTCATCTTTTATATGAATTCAATTACAGTTATGTTCATATTTAATTCCCCATTTGATATTATCATTCACTAGCATCATCAAACTCATCATTTTAGGGTAAGAGTTACATTCTTAGAATCATCTATTAATTCCTATCTTTTTCCATCATTTTATACTCAGTGGTCTCAACTTCTTTCATTTCATGTTCATTACATTATCTGGACCAATCTTTCTTGATTCACTTTACATACAATGCTTCTCTTCTACATAACATTTACCAAAATACAGTTCTTATTATATTTCATTTAATTTGGGTTAAGCCACATGTAATTAAAATAAAAGATAAAATACTTCATCATACTATCTTCATTAGTTTCATCTTTATCTTGCAATCACCATTACGTACATCATGTTCATATTGTCTCTTATATTCAGATAAGTGTACCTTAATGTTAACTACTAATGCCATTCCAATAATCAACAATGATCATTCGTTATTATATTAAAACAATTACATTGGACTTAGGTGATATTCATAAGACTCATCATATTTAATGGAAGTATTAATACCTTCAACTTCAGCATTTGATCACATTTACAACATCATATACAAGTTCTAGCTTTATCACTCATAATATTCTTAATAATAAACTTTTAGGGTTTTCAATAAGTCATTCCATAGTTCAAAATATCATAAGAATCATATCATTCAGTAATCCAATCATGACCCAAGGGTTCATTAGGGTTATTCACAAACATGGAAACCCTAGTTTCCATTTTCACACATTTTATTCATCAATCATCAGTATACATTGATTAATTGATTTATTTGATTCACTTCCTCAGCACAAATCCTAATCAGGATATGTGGTCATTCAACTCCATTACCATTCAACAATACACTTGTATAATACAATCTAGCACAATTCAGATATGACTTTATACATGTCAATTCAATTCCAAGCATATCGGCCATTGGGCTGATTTTTATGAGAATTTCACATGAAATACCATATTCATCTACCCATAAGAATACCCATGCATCCTCAATCAATATAACAGGAACTAATCAAGTTTTAATCAATGAGAAATAATCAAAATCAGTAAAATTGGATTCCCCAATATCTTTCCCAAATCAAATCCAATCACATACATGTATAAACAAGGTTTCTGATTGTTTTAGCCGCATTGAATTAGGATTTCAACATGGATACAAAGCTTAGGAGGGATAAAAACACTCACCTCAGGTGTGAAACACCTGAAATTTGTAGCCCAACTACTACTGCTAATTCTTGAATCAAGTCCTTGCTTCAAGAAAACAGTTGCTTCCCGCTCCTCTTCACTCAAGAACCTAGAAGAAGAAGAATTGAAGAAGAAAGAATGAAAGAAGAGATCAATTTGGATTCTTTTGATCCAAATCAGGGAAGTGACGAGTTCTATACATAGGAGAGAATAGAAGAAAATAAACCTAGTAAAGATTTATGATCTGTATAGAATTTATCAACCTTGGAAAGAGAAAACCCAGAAATCTGAAATTTCCACTTCAGATTCTCCAAACCCTAAAATCCCCTCCTCTCTCAAGAATTACGAAGCTCGTAAGTGTGGGACGGAAATGAGAGATGCTTGGGTCGTAATACAGTCCTATATACTCATTAAGGTGCTTGGAATAATTAATTATAAACAATTTTCAGTCTTTTTTTATTTTCCAGAAAAATCTGGTCGGTCGAGTTTGTCTCCCTCAGAACTCGACCGATCAAGGTCTGTTGTGATACAAAACTTCTTCAAAAAATTCTTCAAATTTAATATGTTGTTTAAAACTGAGTATCAAATCTTCAGTTAAAATTTTATCTTAATTGGATAATCCAATAAATTATAAAAAATAAAATACTACACTGCTATACTGCAGTCAGAAGCATGGTCGGTCGAGTTTGTCCTGCACAGAACTCGACCGACACCCTCTCTTCAGAGATCAAAAAGTCATCCAAAAATTACGCCAATTTAAAACGGTGTCTATAATTGAGTTTCTAAAGCACAGTTAAAGTTTGAGATCAATTGGATATACCAATAAAAACATAAAATTCAATTACCACACTGCTATATAAATCTGGAAATGTGATCGGTTGAGTTTGAAACTCGACCGATAAATAGGTCAGAACATTCTTCACAAATTCTGATATTTTTCAATATTATTCATATTTTATATATGCAAATCATATCCAAATTTTGTATATATCATAGTCACACATAAAATACTAAAAATCATTTAGTGAGACACTATATTTATCAAATTCTGTATTCATATGTCATCAAAACCCTAATTTGGGCCGATTAGGGTTTCCAAACCTTAACCCTAATTTGGTAGATCAAAGTATGATTAAAACTTATCATTTTATTTAAAACATGAACATTTAACTACCATCACAAATAAAACTTTAAACAATGATCAACTTAATTAAGCATACAATTATCCAAGTAAACCCTTATCAGATGATTAATTTGAAAATGGGTCATTACATGAAGTGTGTTGTGCAACTATTACAATGAAATGTAATGAGTTGATGCACTTTGATAAGTGTTAATTAATGTACCTTGAGAATGGGGTTAAGCCAAATTGATGAGTATGATGTAGTCATACCATGATGAGGATGAGAAATGAACTCATACCTTGAATTGATGATCATTAATGCTATATGATGAGAGTTATGATCTTGAATAATTATTTATGATATCTTTGAATGCCCCAGAGGTATGGAATAATAAATTAAGGGTTGGATAGATAATATAATCATGAAACCCTAATTAATGAGAAATGGGGAACCCTAACCCCAATTTGGGGTAAAGGGAATGAAAAGCCCTATTTGATAGTAAACCCTAATTCCTGGTAAAGGAATAATGGTGTTACTATTGTACCACAGGATGTGATGAATAACTTGTATGACTGTCATCATGTCTAATAACCATGCAGGTATTATGAGATGATGAAGATAGCCAGGTTTGAGCTGTGACATTTATATAATAAATGTTGATTGGCCTTATGTGCCTTAATGTTGTGGTTGCTTAGTAAAAGTAACAAATGTGCATGGATTTCATGAGTCATATGAGTAAGTTGTTGCCTAGAAAGAGGTGACAAGATATTTTGTGGCCTTGTGAGCCATGTGTGATGCTTATATAACAAGTATCATGAATGCCTTGGTCAGATGACCTGAAGGTGATAGTTACCTAATAAATGGTAATGATGCTCAATGATGAGTTAAGGGTTTGAATACCCAGAACCATATGATTATGGTGATGAGATTGTAATGGGATGATAATTCCCAGTATTGAAATGAGGGACTGAGTTCCCAAGGTCTTTTAAAGACTGATAAGTATTTGATGAGAATAGTACATGTCTCTTTATAACATTGTTGTAATAAGTTTTGTTTGAGAACTTAGTTGATGCTAAAAGAATATGAAAATGTACTTAATTAATCAATGGAAATGTTTTCATGTAGAGCCCTGACCATAGATCCATCATTGTCAGGAATAGGTGATGGTGAAATGGGTGCTCCGCGGAAAAACCCGGAACGCATTATTTGAATATGTGGGAGTAAATGGGCGAAAACATCCTTACGTCCTTATGAGGGAATTGATGGAAGGTAAACATTAAACCTCTCAATCCTTCATTCTTCCAGGATGGATGTATCACAAATCTCCCGATGATTGCGATAGATGTCGTACACATCTCCCTATGAAATTAATGTCGGGTCGATGGAGATAAACATTAATTCTGTATATTGTCGATGAGAGTACAGTTGACACTGTAACTCTATAGCGAAGTACCAATATACCCTGGAAAGCTATGTAGCAGAGACATAAGATGTCCTACATGTTGTCTCGCACTGACCGAGATGTGAGAGGTCTTGGAAGCCAACTCTTCCATTGACCTTGTATGGTATTGATTTAGACTTAGCAGTGGTTGGTTGGAGTATGAGCGGTATACCTCATCTCCTCAGGGCATAAGTGTGAATGTAAAATGTAATCAGCCATATAGCATGTTTGCCTAAGGATTGAATACGAAAATTCATTGGTTGATGTTACATTTCTTTTATGCATTTTTAGTTGATAGATGTTATTCATATCTTTTTATACTCATTGCAAGAAGATGGATGAATTTTGATTCTACCATGGATAAATGCAATACTCTCGTTAGGAAAGGAGGTTACTTTACTCTATTCATTCAATGATTAATACTGTTGTTAATATATAGAACTCCTACTCAATTTTATTATAATAAATTGCTATAACAATGTTTTGGCAGCGAGTTATATCTCCCGCTGGGGCAATTTACAATTGTCTCACCCCCGTGGGATCCAATGTTTTTAGGTGGACGCAGACGAAGAGTCAGAAACCCTATAGCAGAGAAAGAACAACAACAACATCAGAGACATCAGTAATATCTCAGGTGGAGATACTGCATGTCAAGTCATATAGATAGTAGTCATATGTGTCGTCTCTATACTCTCAGGTCCTCGGAGTTTATAGTTAATGTTTTTAATGAACTGATCTGAGGTTTTGGCTTGATGCCTCGAGGTTCTTATGTTGTCTGTATATAATGTTAATAGGGCATCTGAGGTTGTAATCCTCGAGAAGAGATGATACAAGTTATGTACTTATGAACCAAGATGTAAATGTTATACTTTGGTTCTTGATGAAAAAGATTTCCTATGTGTGGATCTCTTTGCAAAAAATTTAAATTTTTATTTATTTTCAGTAATCCACTGCAAATGATTTGCTTCCACTTAAGTAAATTCTATTTTTGTGAGTTGGACGCCACAATAACAATAATCAATATCGATCGATTGCTCTAAGAGTTGAATTTTACCATTTTTGTAGCTGCCTCAGCAGTTGTGGGCTTTGTTATATCTCCCTTCTTGTTTTGCCTCCCAGCTATCCTCATAGCATGGAGAGGCAAAGGTGAGGGACCAATAGTATAGGACTCCTGAGTAGCAGCAGACTGAGCAGTAGACATAGCAGTATACTCAGCCTGTAGTCTTTGGCGAACGCCTGCATAGCCTCTTGGACCCATTGTGTGGTCATGCACATTCAGTGCACACCCTGCTCTTTGAGCATCGCCGATAGCCTTGTTAGTAAGCACATTTATTTGGTTAGTAACACTAAAGGTTAATATTGAATAGGTGAATACATAAGAACGTATATTAATTAAATTGGGAGTGGCACTTAATACCTTGAATTCATCCTTTTTTCTTTGGGAAACAAACTCCTCCCAGTGTTTGGGGTCCAGGTAGTTCCATTGATCAGGGGATGCCTTCTTCCTAAATTTATTTTTTAAAGAGAATACAAACAAAAATTATTAGTGTAGAGTTAGTCAAAAAGTGATCAATGTCTAGAATTGGAAATCAATCAAGAACCTCTTCTTAGCATCGCGTATGTAATCTCAGGTGAAATTTGTCCTATAGTTCATTAGGACCCTCCCACAACATTGCATCATGCATTTATGAAGTAGCTTTTCATCCAGATCAAATATACTCTACAAAATAGAATTTCTATTAACTAGTATCGTAAAAATTAGTAATCTACAAAAATAGAATTAGAAATAATGATAACTCATGCATAGTTCCTTCCAGATTAAGTCTTTCTTCCCCTTAGGAACTCTATGCCAAGATTCAAAAATAGGACTACAATGGTTGTGAGTAAGAACCCCAAGATATGAAATAAATGAGTTGCGGTTCCCTCCAATTGGATTTCCTACATGATCAAAATCCAAAACCAGTTTGGGTCCATTGCCCCTTTGCTGTAGTAACTTGTTCATCATTGTGATGCCCCTCACTTTCTCAAATTTTTTTTCTACTCATCAAGTGCCCCAATTTCTTCAGGGGGTACATCACCAACCTAAAATTTGACAAAAAAACACACTTATAGGATATAACTATAAATGTGAGGTGGAATATATTTTTAAAACTTACATTGTGAGGCGGTGCGTTGATGTCCTCACCCTCACGGTAATCATCAGCACGGTCATCATATGAATGCTCAGCCATCTGAAAGTTCACATTCATATTGTAAAGTAATTCACATTGTAAAGTTCGCATTCACATTGTAAAGTAATTCACATTGTAAAGTTCACATTCACATTGTAAAGTTCACATTCAGAAAAATAAAACATATAAAAAAATATAAACATCACATTCGCCATTTCTTGTTTGTGGAAAATTTGAAGAGAGATTGAGTTGGAGCATACTTGAGGACACATATGTTTTAAGTTTGGGGTGGTGATGTAGCTTTATTTTAGGGCTCCATCCTATGCCATTTTGTACTTAAATTACATCTAAACATGTTAGATTATAAGCCTTTTTCCTCTAATATGTTTATCATTGCCAAATGCGCTTATGGATGTTCTTTGCACTATTTTCAGGTACTTGGACCATGCCTTAGATGGACGAGAGAAAAGGAAGGAGTTCTAGGGCTCCTCCACTCATGGGGGGGTCCAAAGAAGGCCCCAAAATCTCCCTCAACCTACCTCTAATGGACAAGGGACGTCATCAAGCAAAGACATCCATAAATGATGAAGTTTGAAGGACAATCAAGTGATGCAGACCCCAACACGGATGTGGGTACAACCACACGGTCGTGGCATTTATTGTGAAAGATCAATAGAGACAACAGGGGATTTGCACTCAGATCGCCACGACCATGGCCCTTTGAAGACACCACGGTCGTGGCCATCCGCACAGTCGTGGCATTTATTGTGAAGGATCAACAGAGACAATTGGGAATTTGCACCTAGACCGCCACGACCGTGGCCACTGAAGATCGCCTCGACTGTGCTGCTATTCCATGACCACGCCCTCCTCTTCCTAAATGGCTGTGTTACTCCAACACGGCCGCGTTGCTACCCCACGACCGTTCCATCCTACCCTCACCATGGCCATGGCACATCAATACGGCCATGGTGACCCACCAACCCTACTAAACTTTACACTAAAATTCCTATCCTACCCCTACTTACCCTAGTGCTTCCCCACCACCTATATATACATATGTGGCGGCTAGGGCACGAAGGTTGGACACCCCACAGCTGCCCTAATTTCATGCTTGTTTCATTATCTTTCTTTCTAGTATTTCTACTTGAATTGCATAGATAATCAATTTCATATAAATAACCACCACATTATGTTACTAATCATTACTTCATATTATATCCTATGTAATTTTTACTTAAATAGGAATATGCCCATTTCTCTCCAAGTGACACATTAATAGCTTATGAATATTTAGATGCATTTATACTATCAATTCCTAGGGTTTGCTTTTTTACAGTTGCAAAATATAATAGGGGTTATTTTGATCATTTTGTTACTAAAAATTACATGTCTCTATGTAACTTCCATAAATAAACTATTATATATTAATATGATACTTTAATTGGCTGTGTTCATAGAGTCCACTTTAGGGTCTGGACAAAGTCGACAGTTCTACCAAATAGATCTTCTATTTTAGAGGCAATACATATAGTATAAAGGTGAAAAAAAGTAGATTGAAGATTTAATTTTGGAACAATTTCAGAACATGAAAATTTAGAACTATGAAACAATACATCACTAGGGCACAACTAAACAGAAACAATAATATATTTCATGGACATGGATGTATCCAGTTGTTATTTTTAATCATATAGAACAGTAAAAATGTCCTCTTGGGACGTATAAATAGAAATCGGGTTTGGAAGTGACATCACTTTTGTTTCATACATAAAATTGAGTTTAACACTGACATCATCTTATTTTGAACTGTCAATCTAAGAACCCTAGCCGTGGTGATTTTGAACTGGCAATCTAATAACATGTCGTGTGATTAGTTGTTCTTAGGAACAAGCATCTACAGAAGGATGTAAGTAGTGACTGGCCTTCTCAATTGGAGGAAATAGAGGAGGAAGAGGGTACCTGCGTCGAGCGGCGGCGGCAGCGAGAAGTCAGCAGGCGAGTAGGTGTCGAGCATCTCCGAAGAGAAGTGAGTAGGTGAGCAGGTGTCGAGCGATGACAGTGAGCAGCAGGTGTAGAGCGGCGGCTGCGGCGAGTAGCAAGCAGGGGAGTGGCGGCCTAAGCAGCGGAGGTGGCAGACCAAAGCTCTCAATCGGCAGTGGAGGAGAAAGGAATCTCCAGACCAAAGCTCTCAATCGGGAATTAAATAGAGAAGGGGGACGATTCTGGCTCGCGGATGTTCTATTAAGTTAATAATAGGCATCAGTCATTCAAAACTGTCGACACATAAAACAATAGGCGTCGGTTACCACAAAAAAAAACTGACACCTATCTTCCATGATAGTCATCAGTTTCAACTAGAAAAGCCGACGTCTATCTACATATGCTGACAAAAGAAAAAGTTCTCGAATTATGACCATAGTTGTCAGTTTCCGTAGAAAACCGACGCCAAAGGAGGGTAGAAATTTTTATGGGGACAACGCGCGTAAACACATCGGTGTCAGTTATCGCAAGAAAACTGACGATAAAAATGGGCCCAATTTCTGTCTCACAAAAAATCTTTAGTCGTCGGTTGGTTTATTAACAACCGACGCCGTATGTTAAATTTTGGAGGTAATTTTTTCATCAGAAAATTTGGATTTGGCGGTCGATTTTTGGTGTCGGGTGCTTATTGAGGAACCGACGCTAAATAAAAAGCAATATCCATGTCTGGCCACTCCCCACATATTTATGTCGATTTTGTATTCAACCGACGTTGTAGGTTTTAGGCGTCGGTTTTTGTTAACAACTGATGCCTGTAAATGTGACGTTATAAGCCATTTCTGTAGTAGTGAGTAGACCTAGAAACAAAAAGTCATCAAAACAATGCCTATCTTAAGTTCTCTTTCTACTTTGGGCAGATCGGATGCTATTTCCAAGTTTGACCTTGAGGTTATACATTGTCCATGTTTTGATAATGACTTAACCATTCCACTCATATGTATCTAATATGTGTATTAAAGATTGATTTCAAGTATTAGGTACATGAAAAGGATCCAAAATCAAAAGCCCAAGAATGGCTCAAGTTCATGTCAAAGAGCTACAAGTGTGTATTTGTGGAAATCTATGTAAATGACCTTAGAACATTTCTGTAATCACTTGTAATGATGAATTGACTTGTAACTTAGATGAGAAAAATGATTGGGACAAAAAATTCCAAAGTTAAATCACTTTAGAAGCATTTTCCAAAGATTGACTATAGGTTGTTGATCGGTCGAGTTTTCCCCAGGACAAACTCGACCAATCCATCTTGGTCAGTTTTCGGGATATAGCATCGGTCGAGTTGTGTTTTCATAGAACTCGACCGATCGAGTGCCTGACCAAAACAAAATTCAGTGATTGGTCGAGTTTCCCTAGGACAAACTCGACTAACAGTTTAAATATCGGTTTTGTCTTTTACTTGATTGGTCGAGTTAACTTTATTGAAACTCGACTGATTGCACTGTATGAAATTTTGTAGAAAAAGTGATGTGACCATTGGTGTGTGCTTTGAGCAAAAATAGAGTCGTTGCTTTGAGCAAAAAATGGCTATTTTTGTATCTAAGTGTCCCACAACTTAAAGGGGCACCCTCAACTATAAATAGGACCTCTTGGAGTTCATTTCAAGGCTGCTCATTCATTGCAAACTTGGTTCTAGCATAGTTGAGAGTGTTCTAACCCATTGAGCCCCTTTCTCTCTCTACCTTCAAGTCAAATTCGTGAGTATGAGTGAGATAGGTTCTTGTGTAAGAGTGCTACTCCCTGTATTGATGTAAAGCTCTCCTCCTCCATCTTCCTACCTCAATTCCCATTGAAGATAAAGTTTGAAGTTCTTCTCCAAGTGAAGGTGAAGGAGGTGTTGTTCTTCAAGATTGAATAAATCAAGGTGCTCCAGATATCCAGGTGAAGTAGATAGGTGCTCAAGATCTCCAAGTGAAGGAGATAGTCAAGGCAACACTCAAGGAAGATAGGTAATCCCTCGAAGGCAGAAGACTTGAAGGAAGGAGTGGGTAAGTCCATGTTGATGGCTGAAGACTCCATGGTTCAAGTGGGTATGCTCCTTCTATTGGTTGAAGATCTTTTCTTGAGGTACTAAGCCCTTAGATATGTGGTTTTTGTGTCTTGTAATCTTATTGTGGAATATAAAAGTACCGAGATTGCATATCCTAGAGACTAACCCACTCTAGGTAGTGGACTGACATTGCTCCTAAGTTTAGGACATGGAACCACTCTAAACCATCTGTCCAAGTGCTTTCTTATCCTTGCCTCTCATCCTTTCTATGTATATTAGATTAAGATATCAAATTGCTGCTTGTTTAAATTCTTACACTTTGTATAATTTGGTGGTCTAATTTTTCTTATGAGAATTGTGAAGCTCTATTCACCACTCCCCTAGAGCACATTGATCCAACAAGTGGTATCAGAGTAGGTCTTCTCCATGCTACTTTAACAAGTAGGAGAAGATGGGTAATTTGACACTTGGATCCCTCAACCTAGGGAACTTCTCCATGCGACCTCCGACATTCGACAACACCAACTTCCTATATTGGAAGAGAAGAATGTAGTTCTACCTTCAAGGTGTGAGCTACGAGATGTGGAAGGTGGTGTACCTCAAGTATGAAGAACCAAAGGGGGAGATATCCACTCGGACTGAAGCTCAAATGAAGCAAGCCCAACTCAATGCAAGAGTAGTGAGCATCATCTACGCAACCCTCACTCCATCCGAGTTCAACCGGATATCTACATGGGACACCGCACATGAAATTTGGAACAAACTATGTGTCACCTATGAAGGTACGGAGCAAGTAAAGGAAGCCAAGATCTACATGCTTGGTGGGATACTTGAGAACTACAAGATGGGTAATAATGAGAGAGTTTTGATATGTACACTAGGCTCAATGTGATCATCAATGGATTGGCAGCCCTTAGGAGTGTGTTAGACAAAGGCACTATCAGCTCCAAGATCTTGAGATCTCTTCCTAAGAGATGGGAGCCCATGGTTACATCCATTGAAGAGGTGTACAAGCTAAGTGAGTTGTCAAATGAGGATCTGGTTGGTAACCTTCAAGCCCGTGAACCTAGGCTTGATCAGCAAGAAGAGGACGAGAAAAGAGAAGAGAAGGAGCCTAAGAAGATAAAGAACACAACCTTCAAAGCACAAATAGAAGAGATGATACACCAACAACAACTTGCTCTAAAGTCTCCTACCCCCTCCTCAAGTGAAGACGAAGGCCCAAACGAGCATGAAGCAAATTACTCCAAGGGCAAGCACTATAAAGGGAAGCCTTCTTCATCAACTCCGAGATGCTATGAGTGTGGCCAAAAAGGCCATTTCAAGAGTGACTGCTCAAAGGGCAAGAAGAGTCATCACAAGAGCAACCACAAGAAAAATAAGGAATCAAGAAAGAAGGCAAGTACAAGAGCAAAGAAAAGAAAGAATGAAGATCGAAAGATGCCACTCATGCAGCTTGGGAGGAGTCCTCCTCAAGCTCTTCAAGCTCTGAAGATGGAGAATGCCACCTTGCACTCATGACCTCTACAAGTGAAGATGTATGTGCGGTAAGTGAGGTAAGTGAGGTAAGTGAAGTTAATTTGCATGAGCTATCTAAGGAAACTCTCATTGATATGCTAAATGAATGCCAATCATCCTTTACTCAATGCAAATCTAAAAGGAAAAGGTTAGGCAACATAGTTGATGATCTTTATGCCAAAATTGAGATTCTTGATAAAAATGAAAAACTACTCCTTGATAGCATAGACTCTTTGCAAGGGAAATTTCTTGACCTTGAACTTCAACATAATGGAGTAGAGGTTGAAAATGGTGTATATCATAAAATATTGAAAATCCTAAGATAGAAAACCAAAAGTGCCTAGATGAGATTGACGTTCTTAAAACTGAAAATGTAGAACTCAAACTCATTGATGATGCTAGGAGGAATGAAGTTTATGCTTATCAAAGAGAAATTGTTTTGATTAAATCTGAAAATGCCAAGTTACTTTCTCAAATTAATGATTTATCTTCTAGACCTATTTTGCAAAGTAATGAAGTTGCTAGCATAGAGTTAAAATGATAATCCTTTCATAATAAAGCCCTCTGTTTAGTGGCTGACCTATTGCGTGCTACAGATGATCTTGCTAGTCTTTCTACTACTGTCATTGACCTTAGTGATGATAATGCCAAGTTAAGATCTTCTTTGCAAAAGTTTCTCTCAGGAAAGAAATTCCTCAATGATGTCCTAGAACACTCTACCAAACAAATTGGTACTAGCAGTTTGGGATATGATGGGACTTCTCCCAAAGGTAAGAAAAAGAGCAAGAACAAGGGTAAGAAGAAGAGTGTGGAACCTCCTATTTTCCATGGAGAGACTTCTGTCTCTAAGAACCCTATGGTTTGTGTTCATTGTAAATGTGATGACCATTATTCTACTTATTGTCCTTACAAGCCCAAGGGGACCAACCCAAAGATGAAATGGGTCCCTAAGCTAACCCCGGATCCCAAAGTTTGAGTTGGGTTCTGACATCCTTCTTTCTTGCAGGTTAAAAAGAGATGGATTGTTGATAGTGGATGCTCTAAGTACATGACTGGAGAAATCAGCCATTTCAACAAGTTTGTGAAAAAGAAAGGAGGATCGGTAACCTTCAGGGACAACAAGAAGGGTAAGGTTATAGGTGAGGGTGATGTAGGCAATGAGCTATGTATTAAGAATTTTTTGCTTGTTGATGGCCTACATCACAATTTGATTAGTGTAAGTCAACTATGTGATAATGGATATCTTGTGTTGTTTACATCATTAGAATGTTTTCTTCTAGATTCCCTCTCTTACTATGTCATATATAAGGGAACTAGAAATGGTAATCTTTATGTTATTGTTCTTGATGCTCTTAAGCATGTTCTTGATGGATTCTTGGTAGTGGATAAAAATGATATTTCTCTTTGGCATCGACGTATGGGTCATGTGAATATGCATCAAATGAAGAAGTTGAGCAAAAAGGATTTGGTTCGAGGACTTCCCAAATTGGATTTTGAAAAGGATGAGGAATGTCAACCTTGTACACAAGGAAAACAAACCAAATCCTCCTTCAAATCCAAAGGAGTCATGGGTACCAAAAGAGTTCTTGAGCTTCTTCATATTGATCTATTTGGACCAATGAGAACGCAAACACTTCACGGTTCCAAGTATAGTCTTGTTATTGTTGATGATTTTTCTCAATATACTTGGAACTTCTTTCTCATTTCAAAAAGTGATACTCTTGATGTTTTCTCGAGATTTTGCAAATGGGTTGAAAACGAAGCTTCTTGCTGGATTGTTTCTAT
The DNA here is from genome assembly GCA_963693085.1 of Alisma plantago-aquatica. Lineage (NCBI taxonomy): Eukaryota > Viridiplantae > Streptophyta > Magnoliopsida > Alismatales > Alismataceae > Alisma > Alisma plantago-aquatica. Next base: position 1,374,144,758 of record OY856409.1, on the reverse strand, counting down.
CTGTGGTGACCATGGGGGAGAATTTGAAAATGATCTTTTTAAATGTTTTTGTTAAAAATCTGGTTACTCGCACAATTTCTCTTCTCCTCGTACGCCTCAATAAAATGGGGTAGTAGAGAGGAATAACATGTCTCTGCAAGAGATGGAGAGGACAACGCTTCTTGAGTATGACGTTCCTAAGAAGTTTTGGGCCAAAGCCGTTAGTACCACCTATTTTGTGCATAACCGAGTTTTTACACATCCTTCTTTGAAGAAAAACCCCTATGAGCTTTGGCGTGGTAGAAAGCCATCCATTGATTTCTTTCATGTTTTCAGATGTCCTTGTTTTGTTTTGAACACGAAGGATTCTCTTGACAAGTTTGATCTGAAATTTTATAAGGCTTTCTTCCTAGGCTATAGCACTACAAGCAGGGCTTATAGAGTCTTCAACATTGAATTGTCTAAAATTGAAGAATCTATTAATGTTAAGTTTATTGAAACTAACCCTATTGTTGGAAAGCATGTTGTTGATAATGATGTTGCAGATGACTTAATTCCTATCTTGAAAGACCTCAACATCGACAACAAAGGTAAGTAGGTGATAGAAGCAGATGAAGAAGAAAAGAAGTATCCTACTCTCTGATTTGTAAAGAACCATCCCAAGGAGCTAATCATTGGCAACCCATTCGAGAGAGTGAAAGACAAGAGCTGCATACAACAAAGAACAAGAAGACAGTGCCTTCATCTCACAACTAGTGCCAAAGAACATCAAAGAAGCCCTTGGTGATGATGAGTGGATCCTTGCCATGCAAGAAGAGCTGGAGCAATTCAAGAAGAATCGTGTGTGGACTCTAGTACCAAAACCAAGTGATAGAAAGACCATTGGCACCAAGTGGGTCTACTGCAACAAGCTAGATGAGCAAGGGAAAGTGGTAAGAAACAAAGCAAGGTTAGTAGCACAAGGTTACAACCAACAGGAACGTATTGACTTTGATGAAACTTATGCTCCTATTGGTAGACTTGAATCTATTAGAATGCTACTTGCCTTTTCTAGTTACAAAAATTTCTTATTATATCAAATGGATGTTAAAAGTGCGTTTTTAAATGGTACAATCGAGGAGGAAGTATTTGTTTCTCAACCTACGGGCTTTGAAAATGACAAGCTACCCAATCATGTTTATTTGTTGTAAAAAGCTCTCTATGGACTCAAACAAGCACCTCAATCTTGGTATGAGAAATTAAAGAACTTTTTGTTAGAAAATGGGTATGTCATGGGAAAAGTTGATTCTACCTTGTTCTAAAGCACACTTCTAACAATTTTCTAATTATTCAAATTTATGTTGATGATATCATTTTTGGCGGGACTGGTCTTGATCTTTGCAAGGAGTTTAGTTCTCTCATGCAGAGTGAGTTCGAGATGAGCATGATGGGTGAGCTGACCTTCTTCCTCGACTTTCAAATCAAGAAAACAAAAGAAGGAAACTTCATCAACCAAGGCTAGTACACACATGAACTACTCAAACGCTTTGGAATGGAGAACATGAAGCTGATGGATACTCCCTTTTCCAACATCGCCAAACTTGATAGAGATGAAGAAGGTGAGAAGGTATATGAGAAGCTCTATAGAGGTATGATTGGAAGTTTACTTTATTTAACTACCTCTAGACCTGATATTATGTTTAATGTTGGCTTGTGTGCTCGCTTTTAATCTAGCCCTAGGAAATCACATCTCATTGCCGTTAAGAGGATTTTGAGGTACTTAGCCAAAACTCAAAATTTTGGACTAGGGTATCCTAAGTCAAGGGACTTTACTCTTGTGGCATATAGTGATGCATATTACATGGGTTGTTTGGTTGATAGAAAGTGCACAAGTGACACTTGCTTCCTTCTAGGACCATGCTTGGTGTCTTGGTTTTCTAAGAAATAGAGCATTGTGGCATTATCAACTACCAAGGCTGAATACATTGGAGCTGGGAGTTGTTGTGCCCAGGTCCTATGGCTGAAGCAAATGCTCCAAAACTTTAACATACATTTTGATGATTCTCCTATCTATTGTGATAATACTAGTGCAATCAATCTCTCTTATAATCCTATATTGCATAGTAGAGCTAAACATATAGAGGTTTGCCATCACTTTCTTCATGATCACATTGCCAAGAAGGATATTTATATCATGTGTGTGGACACGGAAAATCAGTTGGCAGACATTTTCACTAAACTTCTATCTAGAGATCAATTTAATTTTATTCTATCTAAACTGCTCATTATTGATTTAGATGATGTTGTTATGTGATCTAGCTAGTTATCTCTATCCTATATGTTTGCTCATGACATTCCTCACCTTGTCTACCTATATATGCTTAATATGTGCCTAACTTTCTTGTTAACATAGTTTTTTTTTCTTTTTTTGGGTTTTTATCGAATTTCATGTTTTATCGCAAAATAGTACCCAATGATGAGATACATATGCCTAAGTATGTTAACTATACATAATAGAATTGAAAAATGAATTTAATTGGCATGAATATGGCTAGAAATTAAGAATGACTATTTTAGGTCATGTTGACCTTCGATCGAGTTTCCCCCTGGACAAACTCAACTGATCAGGAGTCGAGAGTTGTTCTTCAGAGAACCATTCGGTCGAGTTTCACACTCACAGAACTCGACCGATCAGCGGGCTGAGCCAACTTTAAGTTATGATCAGCCATCTATTTTCCCTCTCAACTAGAAAATAGCCAACTGATCCATCATCCTCAAGCCTTGAGCTCTCAACCCTAGCCTTAAACCTCTCGTTCCCAGCTATTTCCCGACCTAGGTAGCTTAACCTAGGCCTTCCTGGGCGATCCTTGGTGGTTCCTATTTGACTTTTATGATTTGTTTTGCTTGTTTGCATGTTTTCTTCATCTATTTTGCCTCCATGATCTCCCAAAGAAGGAAATGACCTGCTCCAAGCAATGCACCTACTTCTTCGTCCTCTAATCACTTGATTCCATTTGATGATACATTGTTTATATCGATAGAGGCTATAAATCAGTACAATGAACTTCTTCCTTAAATCCCTTTTCCTTTTCGCACCTTAATCGAGCCCTATACTAGATGTTAAGCGATTATTGACCAAGTAGCTAAGTTGCTAGCCGTCCACCATCTATCCGCCCTAGCCGTCGAATGTGATTTCTTTAACAAGTCTATTTTGAGTACTAAGGTAGTTCACGAGTTCTATGCGAATTTATGTTGGAACTATGACTCGCTTATCCCCTCGTCGAATACTCAAGTGATCCTCACATCGATGATCGTGGGTCTCCGTTTCCAAATCTCCGAGGACACCTTAAATGTCTTTCTTTCTGGAGACGAGGAAAATGACACTTGGCGCAAGGATTACGGAGAGTATTTCGATCTTCTGGACCCAGAAGGTTTCTATAAGAAAAATTAATTGACCTTACATGATATTCATCGTTACTTGAAGAAACTTGACGTTCCCTATAAGAAGAGGTCCACCCTACCTTTCTCCTCCCTTGACCTTAGGAAGCGCATATTGGCTTTAGTGATCAACTATAATGTTCATCCAAAGATAAACCAAACTGACATTGTAGAGAACACTATTGTCACTATGTATTGCCTATTAGAGAACATCGGTGTCAAGTGGGCCAGATATATTCTACACCATATGACCTACTTTGACACTAGTAAGAACACAAAAGGCACCCACCCTCCCTACCCGGATTTGATTTGTGGCTATTTCAAGTTCTCCACTAACCAATCCCTCTTTTCTGAATTCCACTACCCGGTCACCAGAAAGGGTTTTTGCATCAGTGAGACCACACTTCAAAAGTCTGTTCCTATGTTCTCCTCCACCCCCAGTGCTTCTCCCTCAGCTTATGCAGCCCCAGCCTCCTCCACCCGAGCTCCACCACCATAGCCTCCTCCCAGACCTAGTCGTGCTTCATTTCGTGTATCAAATGAAACCCTTTTGGGATATATGATGCACCAACAAGCACACAACCAACATGTTCTAGACCATCTGCATCAAGATCTGTGTTCCATCATGTCTACAATGAACCTATCCTGTGCTCACCCTTATCGCACCACCAGCCCTACCCCGGTAGTGATAATTCTTCCTATGCATATAATCATTACTACCCCACTCCCGAGCCTTCCGCGACTGTTGCTCCACCTCTGCCACCTTTTACTTCTGGTAGCTCCACTCCTATCTATCTACCATTTCCTGCTGGCCCCTTGGCCACTCTTCTTGCCAGCCTCAGAGATTCTGCTCTGTCCTTGCCAATGAGCTTCATGCTCTTGGTATGTCTTGGGATGAGAAAAATGCCCGTTGGCCCGATCACTCTTTTGGACCTCCTGTTGATAAGGAGATGTTGGACCAGGCTGACGATGCTGAGGCTGATGATGCTGATGACAATGGTGATGGTGAGGATGCTTCAGATGATGGTGATGGTGATGGTTCAGACTCCGATGATGATGGCACTACTGCTCCACCTTCTGACGGAGATGAGGACTACATGCCTAGAGATGATGATGATATCGTAGATATAGATAGCTTATATGTTTAGGTTGTTTCTTAGTTTGTAGTCTAGCATGCTTATCATATACATCTTTCTAGACTATTTTGTATCAGAAACATCTTGGCACATATATCTGAGTTGTATTATTTTTATCTTTGTTTTCATCATCTTATGCTTGTAGTTGCTCTCATGTGAACATATCTCTGAGTTGTTATATATCTAATGTGCACTCTGGCTTTTTACTCTGATCTTTTGTATGTGTTGGTGCCATCTTCTGCCACTTTTTGCTTACAACTTGGATTGTATGTTATCTTCTATCTCTGTGTGATATATGCTATGTGATTTCTTATTCTATCTACATATGTGGTTGCTTGTGTTTTGGAGAAGACCTGAGTTTATGCTATTATACCCCCCTTACTTTTTGATAATGTCAAAAGGGGGAGAGATATTTCAATTCTTGAAACTCAATCATATTGGTATTCATTGTTATACTACTGCTTTTAGCTTGTGAGGTCCTTTTCTTGTTCATTCACTATTCATCATGTGAACTTGCAAAGGACTACATACTACATGTAGATTTTTTTTTCTATGTCTAGATAGACTAACCATGCAGGTTAGTGGAAGCATAGATTAAGGGGGAGCAATTCACATTGTTTGTATCATGAATCCCCCAAATTCACAAGGCAAAGGTATAACTTCTACATCCTTTCTCAATATGTTTGAGGAGTGGTTTGTCATTGTCAAAATGGGGGAGAATGTTGACCTTGAGGTTATACATTATCCATGTTTTGATAATGACTTAACCATGCCACTCATATGTATCTAATATGTGTATTAAAGATTGATTTTAGGTATTAGGTACATGAAAAGGATCCAAAATCAAAAGCCCTAGAATGGCTCAAGTTCAAGTCAAAGAGCTACAAGTGTGTATTTGTGGAAATCTATGTAAATTACCTTAAAACATTTTTGTAATCACTTATAATGATGAATTGACTTGTAACTTAGATGAGAAAAAGATTGGGACATAAAACGCCAAATTTAAATCACTTTAGATACATTTTCCATAGATTGACAACATGTTGTTGATCGGTAGAGTTTTCCCCAGGACAAACTCGGTCGATCCATCTTGGTCAATTTTCTGGAGATAGCATCGGTTGAGTTGTGTTTTCACAGAACTCGACTGATCGAGTGCCTAACCAAAACGAACTTCAATGATCAGTCGAGTTTCCCCAAGACAAACTCGACTGACAGTTTGAATATCGGTTTTGTCTTTTACTTGATCGGTCGAGTTAACTTTATTCAAACTCGACCGATTGCACTGTACGGAATTTTGTAGAAAAAGTGATGTTACTGTTGGTGTGTGTTTCGAGCGAAAATAGAGTCGTTGCTTTGAGCAAAAAACGGCTATTTTTGTATCTAAGTGTCCCACAACTTAAAGGGGCACCCTCAACTATAAATATGACCTCTTGGAGTTCATTCCAAGGCTGCTCATTCATTACAAACTTGGTTCTAGCATAGTTGAGAGTGTTCTAACCCTTTGAGACCCTTTCTCTCTCTACCTTCAAGTCAAATTCATGAGTATGAGTGAGATAGGTTCTTATGTAAGAGAGCTACTCCATGTATTGATGTAAATATCTCCTCCTCCATCTTCCTACCTCAATTCCCATTGAAGATAAAGTTTGAAGATCTTCTCCAAGTGAAGGAGAAGGAGGTGTTGTTCTTCAAGGTTGAAGAAAGCAAGGTGCTCCAGATCTCCAGGTGAAGGAGATAGGTGCTTAAGATCTCCAAGTGAAGGAGATAGTCAAGGTGATGCTCAAGGAAGATAGGTTATCCCTTGAAGGAAGAAGACTTGAAGGAAGGAGTGGGTAAGTCCATGTTGATGGCCAAAGACTCCATGGTTCAAGTGGGTAAGTTCCTTCTATAGGTTGAAGATCTTTGCTTGAGGTACTAAGCCCTTGGATGTGTGGTTGTTGTGTCTTGTAATCTTATTGTGGAATATAAGACTACCAAGATTGCAAATCCTGGAGACTAACCCACTCTAGGTAGTGGACTGACATTGCTTCTAAGTTTAGGACATGGAACCACTCTAAACCACCTATACAAGTTCTTGCTTATCCTTGCCTCTCATCCTTTCTATGTATGTTAGATTAAGACATCAGATTGTTGCTTGTTTAGGCTTTTACACTTTATATAATTTGGTGGTCTAATTTTTCTTGCGAGAATTGTGAAGCTCTATTCACCCCTCCCCCCTCTAGAGCCCATTGATCCAACACCAAGTTTAATGGACAATATGATCGACTTTTCTATTCAAAAGTCAATGGGACACAAAAGCAATAACCTTATAGAGGAGTTAATAAGGATACCCCAAACATCAAACAATATTTTTGAAATATAGCATGTGATCCCTTAACAACAACTGTAAAAGTATTATGGTCATCAGGGCTAGCTCCATATAATGAAGATGTTGAAGGTTCTGGAGTCTAAACACCCATACTAGACACCTCCATCCAACCCATACATTTTTTTCTCAGAAGTTCTTCTTTTAGAAGATGTAGACATTTTCCTTTAATGTGTCGAATCATTTCCTAAAAGAACTTAGTGTAGTATAGACAATTTGAGGGACCAACAAATCTTCGATGCCATATAGTGTCTTCTGTTTCCATAGATCTCTTACATGCCATCACCCTGGTTGTTAATTCATAGTTAGGGGAAGGTGTCCCTTGATTTTGGCTGAGTTCATAGCTTCCTCCCCCCTTATGTCACTTCTTAAGCATGACAATAGGATATGACCCATCAAAGTGGGTACCATTTGGAGACATTTGTTGTCCAAAGTTTCCATGAAGGGTGGGTAAAGATATGACAAAGTATCTCAATGACTTCGAGTTTAGGGGTGGTGTATCCAGTGGGACAAAGTCCATTTAGCACGATGTCAAAATGTTGTTGAACAAGATACATCAAGATGGGTCTCATTATATGGTTATAATGGATTCCTATAATGCTTTTGACATAGTGCAATGATTAGTGATGCTCTATGAGGTGAAGGTGAGGTTCTCATCCATTACTTTATGGGTGGAATTTCCTTATGGTCAAGAAGCAAGGTTGATATTAGAGACAAATATATTTTGTCAGCCATTGGATTGCAATGTGGCAATACTTTGCATCCACTTCTTTTTTTCCTTGTTTTTCATCAATTAATCATGGTATTAGATATAATTTCAACCTTCATCTACATGTTTGGAATCTTGATGATAGGACCATCATTAAGGACACAATGGAGGTGTCCATGGTTCTTGACATCATTCAGTGCATGGGTATAAGGTTGGCTCTTATCTTGTATATTCATACAACTGAGTTTTTTTTCATACTTGTGATGTTAGAAACCCTCTTAAGGGGTTGTTTCCCGGGGACATTGGGAGACCTTGGTTGTGAGTGAAGGTATTAAGAGAAGATTTTAGTAGGGAAAAAGGTTTTAATGAGGAGTTGGCAATGAGAAGGGCTACCTAGGTTGTTGACTTATTGCATCTTATGCAATATATTCATGATCCACAAAGTGATATTCTTGATAGATCTTACATGGGTATCACCAAACTTATAATCAGCTTAAGGACATGCCAACTTGCATAAATGGGTATCACTAAACTTATAATCAGCTGAAGGACATGCCAACTTTCATACATGGATGGGGTTGCATCATGGTTTGACTGAGGACTACATGGGTCTATTGAGGATATTGTGATATGAGGTGCTCCTTTATTTGGGGACCTTCAATGTTGGTTGGCGTCCCTAACCATTATACATGGTTGTTTGAGATTGTGTTTCTAAACATGGGCTTCCTCATAAACTTATGTGGCCTCCAGGTTCTAGTCTTTGATTATTCTAGATCATATTTTACAAGAGAGGGAGATGCATGATATGGACTATAATTTTAACTAAGCTTTCAGTTGTCTATGTGTCATGAATACATCCTTCAATTTTAGTTGTTTTGCTAACAAGGGAAACGTCCCCACTAAATCCCAACAGACTTTGGTGAGTGACCTTTTTAGCAAAATTGTTAAGGAAATGGTTGTTGAGTTTGACATTACCGTTACACATATTTTTCATCTGTTTGCAACCTAAGCTTGCTCAAGATTTTCTTCTTGCTATTCCTATTTATGGGCTTGTACTGCATATGTCACAAATATAGTACCATGCTATTCTCCAATGTCACCTTATGATTCCTCTATTTCCAGTTGAAGAAGACCTTTAGATTTTCACTAGGCATTCTTAGTAACTTTTGGGGAGCATGTGGTTCATAACTGGGAGATCCCTGGCTTTAAGTACAAAAATAACCTTGTAGGGATATTATCTATCTCATACTCATTCATGCAGGAGTTTTTGCTAAACAAAAGGCATCTGTAAATTTTTTGACTGATCCACATGAGGGGAAATTGAAACTTTGACCAATAGATATCAAAATTTTTAGTTGGGTTGGAGGGAAACATGTGTTTGTGTATCTAACAAGAGTCTATCCATTGGTGGGCTTAAAAGGTGGATATATTATTGTGGGACATGCTACGCTGAAAGTTGTTGCAACCAACATGATCAAGCATCAGAAAGTGTGAATACCTTTCAAGTTTGATAGTTTGGGTTCTTAGAACCATGATATATACAGATTCTCCAAAGGGTCCAAAGAACTATGAATAGTAATGTTATGACCCCCACATCTTGGATGTAGTGTTTTAGAGGATTGGTTTTGACGTCCAAAAAGTATTGGTGGCACTATTATTTCCCATCTACTTTAATTTCATTCTAAATTTTTTTCTTCTAATAGAATAAATGAGCTGGAACTCCAAAAATTTATTCAAATCAATAAATCATTATTTCATGTCTCTTTCACGGTCTAATTAGTTATCATAAGATGTGCATCATAACTAAGGGCATCAATACCTCAGGATTACTTGATTATTATAAAACAGATCTCATTGTTTTATGGGCAAGTGTATCAGACATATATGAAAATAGAAGTATCTACATTAATTGTACCAAAATCCTTTCCATTTTATTCTACTTCATTTATGCCCAAACATAGATCTAAACTCTAACCCTTAGACCCTACCATCATTCTAGGGATAGTACTCCCACCATTTCCATTAAGGAAAAATCTTCAAGGCCTCATTCCTACTTGTATATCCCATATCTTAAGTTCATCACATGATGCAACAATTCATGTTTCACTTAGATGATTCAACACGATTATAGTAAAATAATATTAGGGAAAATAAAGAGGCTTATATCTTAATCTAAAATGGTGAGATATCCCATTAGGAGGTGTCTTTCAACTAATGTTTCCCAAAATTACATGAAGTTCACATTTGATTTGTAAACCTCGTACCACTTTATATGTACTTCATTAATTGGTTCCATTCAATATGTCGTCTGCAATAGGCCTGAAATTCATCCTTGCAATAAATCTAATTGAAAATTCCCACTCACATATTTTTTTAATGTTAATCGTGTGAAAGTCATAATTTGACATAATTTCACCCTACTTCAGTTAAATAAGTTGGTGCCCCTTTGGTTTTTGTTACTCCCAATATGGTTCAAATGAGTTACATGACATTTGTACACACTTAAATGACTTGGGTACATGAAATTCAACCTTATATTATATCCTAGATTAAATGCTCACAACAGCCCTAAATATGGAATAATAAACAACACAACTTCAAATAGAAAATAACCCTATAAATGTGAATAATATGTTTCATAGATTTTCACATGAGTAGTATAGGATATCTATTATCTTACCCCACACTTTCGTAGTGTAATTCATTTGGGATTCATATTAATACATTAATTACCAAAAATACCTAATCATGCAAAGCATATAATATCTTGCTATGAATTTAAGATTTGGTTTTATATTTGAATTCCTCATGCCTAATCTAGCAAAATGGCCAAGTTCCATTAGAAATGGATGATCCTAGATACACCTAATAATATTATATTGAAGGAGATTGAAATTCAATTGCATGATCCTGATCATCTAGATAATATACATGATCATCAATAAGTACCTATGCTCCCTAGTATATAATTTATGAGGCATTGTCACAAAGCAGTGAATCTCCTTTAGTGATATCATGTTAGCCATGGAATCTTGGGTTATATTTGACAAAAGAGACTTCGTCTTGTACCCTGCACTAAATGAGCAATGGGGATAAACTATTTTCAAGGATCCCTCTTATTATGCATATCATTCTATCCTCCATGTCTTCCCCAAATACTAAAAACATCAACTCTGGAAGGATTCTATAAGTTTAGTGAACCCTTATTTGACTACTACCTTGACTCCAAATTGAAACTCCCAATTCCAATTTCCCTCCTCTTTGGCCATAGATACAAACCCATTTCAAGTCCACCAAACCAAATTTCAAGTCCATGAAAGTTTTTAGAGCTTCCTTTAGCTACCACTAAATCCTCCTTATGGCCACTTGATGTCATAGAAACCCAAAGTGCCACCAAGATCACTCCTCCTCCTCCTCCTCCTCCAAAAACAACAAGTTCAAACCATAGGGATACGTCACCTCTATTTGATTCCATATCTGGTAGGAACATTTATTGTATGTTGTCTATTTTTTCACACACATATAATATCCCTTTTATCCTTGATTCATAACCATTAAAGCCATCTTTATGCAGGTGGTTGGAGACTGTTGGCTAATATATCTATCCAAACTCAGATTCTGAACAAACTTCCCCTAGTTCTATTCCAACTCAAGGAGTCTTTCTCTGTAGTTGGTTTGTGCATTTTCTCTTAACAATACCATTTAATAGTTTTAGTTTTGTCTCCTATGTTTTGGTCTACGTGAGCTTTGTAAACCCCTACATGTACTATTATACTTTCTTGGAAAACTCAAATCTTTGTGCAAAATTAGCTTTGGGTCTTTTTCATTCCCATATGATCTTCTAAATGTCATCACCTTTGCAATCATGGTGGAAGGTGGTCTTGACATCTCTGACCACATTGCAATCCATGTTTTAGTTTGTGAGTTTAATTGGGGATGGAGGAGACATTTTTATTATTTGTTTTCTATAGAAACCCATAGAATCCATCATGTATTTGAGGATCTCAACTATTGAATCGTTGAGTTTTTCCAAATTCATAGAAAACTATCACAGTGGTCATGTACAATTTTTTTCCAAGTAACGTGCATTAACCATGCATGACCATTTTGGTCATTATAGAATTGTTGGTTGTGTTGTGTTTTTGGATTTTTCCCTCATTCATGTGGCAGGTCTAAAAACACTCTACCATAGTGGGGTTGCGCCAACATTTATCTGGTTTGGTATATAAAATGTAATTATCTCACTTTATGATTGGTTACAATATACCCGATCTTTAGGAATTCATAGAAAATTCTATTGAGGTCTAACGATGAAGAACCTTCTATGAATTTTAATCAAATGATCTATCCAACTGGCTAGGTTACAAGAAATTTTATTATCTAGGTTTTCACGAAATTATAGTTTCTTAATTAGGCTTTAGGGTCCTAATTAAGAAACCTTGAATTATTGTTACTAGTTGATTAAGGGTTGCCACTAGAAGAATTCTAGGAAATTTATTTCTAGTGATGTATGTAAGTGGTACATGGCCATTATTATTCAATATTAGTTAAGTTATAGTACATTTATATGTTCCATATTATCAAGAAGAGTACATGATTTATGAGTCATATGTTTTAAGACTTCAAGTAAAGTACTTCATTTAAGATCTCAACAATGATTAAGCCTCATAATTATGTTTAAAAGATAAGATCCATTTATTATTCATGACAAGATAACAACAAATAACATGTCATAATATTATGGACTTAGACCCAAGACCTTATTACATGTAACTCAAGGGAAATGACCCAAGCCCTTTGTGCAAGTCATGCGGCCTAGGCCCCAGAGGCCAATTCAAAAAATATGACCCATGCACCATGTTATTGGTCATGAAACTTCCCAAAAGAAAGATGATATGTTTATGTTCAACTTTCCTACATATTTTAGTTTTGGATTTTGTGATTACTAATTAAGAATAATGTATTGTCTTTTCCTACATGTCACTTAATGATAATAAGTATTCCAATGCATAGTTGTGGATGAGATGTCAGTAGGTGAAGACCAATGAAAGATGCATCATCAAAGAATTTAGTACAAGGACTGAATACAAGTACCCTGGTGGGGTGCCTTTATCCACATTAGTTAAATTTTGTGGATGAGATGTGTGTAGGTGAAGACCAATGAAAGATGCATTATTAAAGAATTCAATACAAGGACTGAATATAAGTACCCTAGTGGGGTGTCGTTATCCACATTAGTTAATTTTAATTTTTTAAAATTTGTTACTTAATTTTAGAGTGTTGAACCGTGTCAAAAATTATAGAATGTATCATTTTATGTAAGATCTTGAGAATGATAAATATAGTATGTTCCTATGATGGTTAAGCTTTCAACTATTCTATATGCATGATATTCATTGTGTGTGATACCCCATCAATATTATGAGTCAGGAATTGACACTTCCACTCATGTGAACACATGTAAAGTTTGGGGTGTTACAAGTTAGTATCATAGAACAATGATAGTTTTCCAATAGGCACCCATTTATATTCAATTAATTAGATTTCCTTATAGGTCCACTAGGCATATATCAACTTGTATGTCCTATGTTGAAGCAATAACATCAATTAGTTAGGATGAATATCCTTTATATTTTAAGAAATGGTTAAAGGTAGATACCTTGACTAGGAATCCAAGAGTTTAGATTTATGTATACTAGGGAATATGTAATAGGGATATATGTTTGTCTAGTTTGAATCTTGTGAATTAACCTTAACATGTGACAAGTCCTCTCTTTTCTCAATTATTTAACGAACCAATGGAGAGATGTTGAAGGTATGTCATGAGCACTAATACTTACTGTGTGCTTCTTCCCTTCTTACTATGCATGTGGTATGGGACATGCATACTATAGAGTTGGTAGGGAATTGCATAATGAGGTCTAACATCATTATGTATGTTCCTGATCAACACATATATGAGGTTGTCACAAACATGTAACACCAAAGATATAAAGTTGATAGTCACCTAAACCTAATAAACAGGTTAGTAAAAACCATTATTATGCCAAGGCTAGTTTTACAAACATTTATAATTAATTAATGAGGATGAAGAAAGTTAATAAGGGCAATTTTAAGAAAGCAATGTTAATTTAGTTATTATCCTAGGTAAATGAGCACTTTGGTGTAATGAGCTCTTGGGAGCAATGAACACTTTGATGGAAAGTTGGGTTCAATGAGATCTTTGAAGCAATGAGCACTTCGGTGCATGGTTATCAGGATAACTCACCTTAGATAACTCATCAATTGTGAAGTAATAAGATTATGCTAATGATAAAGGTATGGAAGTACTTTTTTCCATAGTAGATGATAAAGGTATGGTTTAGTTTTCAAGCTTAATTAGTAACATATGCAAGCGTCATTTTTGTCAACCATGTTACATAGGATAGAGATATGAATATCAATGTCATATATGAACATTTTAGAGAAGAATTTGAGTCTTTATGACAAGAGTAAGGTGTTAGTGTACAAGTTTGTAAACTTAAGGTGGATGGCAGTACTATGTTAGGGTATTAAAATTTTGAGGACAAAATTTCTATAAGGTGGTTAGGTTGTAATGATCGTAAATTTCATCCTAAAAATAAATCTAATTGAAAAACCTTACTTAAAAATTTTCTAAATGTTAAAAATGTAAAACTCATAAATTGACATAATTTAGCCATTACATTTTAAATCAAGATTTTTGAGGCTCATTTGGTTCTTTCTACTTGCAATATGGCTTAGACAGGTCCCATGACATGAATACAGACTTGTATGACCTTGGTACATGAAGATTCAACCTTATACCATAACATAGATAAAATGGACACAACTTGGCTACAAATATGAAATTACGAATATTGGGGGTTTAAATAGAAAATGAACCAACATATGTCAATAATATGTTTCATTTAATTTTACATGATCATACTATGTGCTATAGGATCTTACCCCAAATTTGAGTATTGTAACTCCTTGTAGATTATTCATAATGCATTAATTACCCTAAATACCCAATCATATAATACATATAGTTCCTTAGATCTAAATTTGGTTCAATATTTGGATTTTTTGTGTTAATTTATCAATGTGGAGAAGTTTTATCATAAATGGGTGAGCCTAGCTATACTAAATTGGTTTATATTGAAGGAGATAGAAATTGAGTTGCATTAGGCTAATTGTAAGGACACTGACCTAGGTTTTGGGATAACCCTATTTGTTTTTATTAATTAAGTTGATTATAACTTTAATCTAATCCTTTGAGGTGTTTTTCTATCATGTGACATGCTTATGTTTCAAGTTTGGTTCTATTTAAATGCTTTTTGAACAATGTTTGCCTATTTTGGACCAAAGTGCAATTTACTCAAGATGAGGGGTTATCTTGCAATATGTCACATGTTGAGTGTTCTCATAGTGATTTAGCATCATAAGAGATAGAATGATTCTATGGGGCACCTTGTGGAAAGCTTAAGTATCTAGATGAGCTTGTATGGTTGATGCTTGTGCTATATGTGCTAGTTTTGGTGTAAATTGCAATTTACCCAAAGTAAAGAGTTAGCATGCAATTTACCATCTCTAGAGTGTTCCTTCCCTCTCTTGGAATAGTCTAGAGGAGAGAGGAATATATGGGAACCTTGTTTGGATCTTGGTTGTGTGATGACATCCTTGGTGATATATGGAGCACATGTGTGAGATGTTCCTTGCTCTTAGATGGGCTATCTCCAGTTAGATAACCTTCGAGAGGCTGCCTATTGGTTTGTGGGTGTGTAGGGTTGTATCCTATTGGTTTGTGAAGTGTGTAGGGTGGTGCTCTATCAGTTTTTGAGTGTGTGGGGTTATCCATATCAGTTTGTGAGTGTATGGAGTATGCTCTATCAGTTTGTGAATATGTTGGGTTTTACCATATCGATTTGTGAAGGTGTAGAGCTTTGCAATATCGGCCATGAACTTGGTAGAAGACAAAGAGGAATATATCTAGCCTATATCATATCACCATGCCTTGCATGTTGTTGTATGTGCCTCTTCTCTCGTGGACAAGTGTCACCTAAGCTCCTAAGCTGATGGCACCTCTCCTTTGATCTCTCTTCCTACCCTCAAGTATATAACCTCCTCCTCCTTCACACAAGTAAACACTTTGGTCCATCCATTTTCCTCTCTTCTTAGTGGACGATCTTGGAAGATTAAGGATCTAGAGGAAGCCCCATGGAGCTTGGGAGGTCGAATTCCTTGCTCAGCATGATTTCTTGTTCAACTTCCACCTTGGTGAGTTATGTTTCTTTGATAGCGATTCCTTTAAGCTCCCTTCTTCATATTCTTATTCCTATCTCGACCATGGATCATAGATGAAGGTTTATTGGGATGTGGTTCTCTCTCTTTTTTCCTTTCTTCTTGAGCTACCATAACCATGGAATCTTCTTCTTTCTTGAGGTGATGTTGAAATTGAGTTTTGACTCTTGATGGATCATCTTCAAGTTGAGGAACTTGTGCTTTAGAGATTCAATCATGGAAGCTTGGACTCTTGATGGATACCTTCTTTAGGCAGGTTATATAAATCTCAACCTCCTTTGTTATTATCACCCTTTATATGCTTAAAGTTGCTCTTCATCTCTAGATCGTGAGCCTCTTATATGCTAGTAGTTAGCACTTTGTTTTGAGTATTGTTTTTAAGAAGGAACTCTATTTAAGTTTCTTCCCATATATTTCTATTTCCTTCTTTGATAGTAGATGGACTAGTGATCAAGTTTCCTAAGGTTGAAGATGACTAAGTCAACACATTGGTGGTGAATAGTCGTCATTACCTGTAGTGCAACAAACTGACACACATGTTGCAACTCGTCATGACTTGGGAGTACTTAGGACGATAGGTTGGAAGGATGCTAAATTGTCATGCCCTAGAGGGTGCCCAAACTGATATGAATAGTTAGGCTGGCATACCTTGGGGAGGTGTTAACCCATCATGCTCTAGAGGTTCTTAAATCGATGTGTTTCCAAATCAATGGGCTTTAATGATTGTTACTCGTCATGCCCTAGATGGGGCTAGTGCGATACACCATGCTATCCCATCACGACCATGAGGACTCCTTGTGTGAGCTGGCTTGCTAGAGTGCTAGTCGTGATGCCCATGATTGAGCAAATGGCCATCATGCCCTAACCCTAACCCTAGTTCTTCTCGTCACACTATGTGATGCTCGACACCCCTCCAAGAATGGATTCCCGACACACCATGTGTTACCCATCACACCTTAGGGTGGTGATGCACATCACACCATCAAGAGATGATCATCAATATCCCTTCAAGACCTGATGCCCGATACACCTTCAAGAAGGGTTTCCCGTCACACTTTCACATAACTAATCTGACATAACCCTTGTGTGGATAATCTGACACCTCAAGTGTAGCTAAAACATCACCCTTATGAGTGGTGAACCCGACATGATTGAACAAGATACCCTAAACTGATACACCTCATGGTAGTCGAAACTGATGTACCATAAGAGGGTCTAAATCGATACCTTGGGTTGATAGGGTGAATCTGAGAGCACATGATGAGGGTTGAAGGGTATGCTTGGATACTCAATGATGTACACACATGAGTAATGCATGATATAGATGAGTGTGGTTTTGGATAATGTATGAGTAATCTTAGTTGCTTCTCCTAAAGCTAGTACACTACATGATGATGTTGATATGGGTGGTCCATCTTTTATTAAGAGCTTAGCCCTAAACTCTTCAACTAGGTGGGAAGTAATGGATGTATGGTTTAATAGTTGAGTTTCCATATGTTAACCTTAATCATGGAATAATATAACCAATGTGCTTATATAAATGAAAGATTATAATCCATGTCAAGTGTCAACTATATTTCTTTTTCGTATAATATTAACTTTTGGAGTAAGGATAATGATACAACTATGTGAGTATACATGAGGGTGGTGATCAGCCTTATTGGAATACATGGTGACAAAATTTGTGTAGAAACCATATAAACAAGAATAATGATCTAATAAGTGACTTGAGGAGAGTTTGAAGTGAAACCCTCTAGATTATGTAATCTAAGGTTTGACTTCCCTTAGTATGTTATGTGGTTAATGATTTGTAAGAAGTAATAATGTATGGGTCACTTAGTGATGAAACATCATATTGGTTCAATAAACAACATGTTTATATAATGCATTGTTGTAACCAAGGATTCACAAGCTCCCTGGTCTTATACACTCCAGATTATGGGAGGTAGTGCATGTCAAAGATGTGAGGTAGAATGATGTTAGGGGACCATATGTGAAATAAGCATGAAGCCTAATCTTAGATTAGAGATATTATGATGCTTTGCCTACTTTATCTAAAGGTGTCTAATATGCTTAGCATATTCTCTCTCTGAACATAATGGCTAATTGTTGCTATGGCAAGTACATATGATGTGGGATAAGTGATGTGGCATGAGTATTGCTTGTATTCTCAATGAGGTGTGATGAGCTAATCATGAATCACAAATGTGATGTGATGGGCCTTAGGACCTGGTAAAGTATTAGTGTTTGGTTGAGGTGATATCCTCTAGTACTGGAATGAGGGATTCATATCCCAGGATAATATGTTGATAATGATAGCCTTGTGGCTGGCAGTGACATAGTGGCCTTGTGGCTGGTAGTGACATAGTGTTATGAGATGATGGAAATTAGTTTGTAGTTTAGACAATCATATATGCTATTATAATACTATGTCCTTTCTTTTGAAGGATTTGTTTGTAGTTTGTACCTTGTAACTTGATTGATGCTAAAAGCTTCGACAACTTGAAGCTATGGGGAAACTAGCTTTGGGTATTTTTCTATGCCAAATGAGTTGTCGAGCCTCACCACCTTGCTAATCATGGAAGAAGGTGATACATACATCTCTAACCACCTAGAAACTAAAGTTTTAGTTTATTATTTGCCTAGTAAAGAGGGACTGATTCCTATGTTTTGTTTTTAATAATAACTCAAAGAATTAAGGTTTGATTCAAGGATCATGATACTAAATTGTGGAGGTCTACCAAATTCATATACAACCATTCTAGTGGTCATGTAATGATTTTTCCCTAGTCAACCTGATCAAGAAATCAGCCATGCATGGGTCTTTTGGTCATACTATAGATTTTCACTACACATTGGTTTTGTGTGAGCCTTCGGCCACGTAGAAGGAAACCACTAGGGCCCTTGAGTAAGGTTGCACTAGATTTTATCTTGTTTGGTTTATTCACATGAATTTATCTTGCTTTATGATTGGTAAGAATATGTATGACATTTAGGAATTCATAGAAAATGTTACAGAGCTTTGATGGTAGCAAATTGTTTATGAATTTAAATCATTTTTCTCATACCTATCCAATGGTCTAGGTTACATGATATGTTATGATTTGGGTTCTTTTGAAGTTTCATCTCTAACATAACTAGGGCTTATGATCCTAATTAAGAAATCTTGAATTGTTATCATAGATTGATTAAGGGTTGACATCATGAAAATTGTAGGCATTTTTTTTCTAGTAATATTTGTAGTGGTCCATGCACATGAGTTTTCAATATTAGCTATATTTTAGTAAATCTACAAGTTCCATATTATCAGGAATAGTACATAATTTATGAGTCATGTGTTTTAATATTTCAAGTAAAGTACTGCATTTAAGATTATTCAATAATGATTAAGCTCCATGATTATGTTTACACTAAAAGATCCTTTTACTGTTCATGATAAGATAAGAATTAATAACATGTATTTAGATTATGGAGTAAAACTAGGCCCTTAGTGCAGGTAAACTCAAGAGACATGATCCAGACCCTTAGTTCAAGTCACGATGCCCATGCACTAAAGTGCAAGGCAACTTAAAAAATATGACATAGGAACCATGGTCTAAGTCATGAGACCCCAAGTACTAGAGTACATGACTCTAGCATAAGTTACATAAAAATATAAGAACTAATATAAAGAAAGATCATATATTCATCTTAAAGTTCCCTAAAAATTTTAGTGTTAGCTTTCAAGAATAATGATCGACAATAATGTATACTTTTTTCTTATTCCAGTATTTAATATATCTAGAATACTCTTTCCTCTTACTAATAATCATTTCTCAGATGCATGTCTAGGGATGATATGTCTACATGTTAGGAGAATGATAATAAGTAGAGTCAAAGACTACAACACAAGGACTGATTTAGTACCAAGACTAAATTGGAGTGCCCTGGTGGGGTGCCTTTATCCATATTAGTTAAGTTTAATGTTTGAAATTTGTTGTTTATGTTTAGGTTGTAGCTCAATATCATCAACTGAAATAAGTATCCTTTCATGCAAAATCTTGAGAATGAGAAATACATTATGTTGATGTTATGGTTAAGATTTCATTTATTCTATATGCATGATATTCAATCTGTATAATGCCCTATGTATATTATGAGTCAGGAATTTGCACTTTCACTCTTGAAAATGTGCGTAAAAATGGGTTGTTACATCCTACACATTTATATAGTTATTATCCTTTATTCATAATAAATTTTTCGTTCAATAAAAACTCAACCATGGTATGACTAACCATTCTTGGTGTTAAAAATGGACCAAAACATCAAGTACTTCAAATATAGGCCTAAAACATCTTGAAGGAGAAAGTAGAGATAAGTTATTCTATGAGTATCATTTTCACTTAAAACATTCCATGTGTCCTTAAGAGACATATTCTAGGTAGCACCCCATATATTATCTACTCTAAGGAAGGTAAAAGTAATGCTAGTTTCATGATTAGCGCACAATCATACTTATCACATTATTAAAGGAAAAATAAAGATAATTTCTCATAAGAAGATCACATAAATATAATGTTTTTAATATATATTCATGACATGTAAAAAAGACGTACCCAAAATTTCAGATCAAATCTTAGAATGTTAGGATTGTTATGATAAATGAAATACTAGGTTTTTATAAGGATCAATTTGGGTATAGAG
This sequence comes from Alisma plantago-aquatica, assembly GCA_963693085.1. Lineage (NCBI taxonomy): Eukaryota > Viridiplantae > Streptophyta > Magnoliopsida > Alismatales > Alismataceae > Alisma > Alisma plantago-aquatica. The sequence continues at coordinate 1,374,124,168 of OY856409.1, read as the reverse complement.
GAGTAACTTAGGGCATAATGAACCACCTTTACTTGACTTCAAAAAAAAATGAACCACCTTTACTTACAATCTTTAGTTCAAATAAGTATACAAGAAAATAATTAATAGATAAAGGTATGAAAATAATTTTATAACACCTCCCAATCAGTAAGGATGCATCTATTCTTTATTAATCATAAAAATGTTATCAAAAAGTTTCAAATTGAGCACTTGTAGGATTCTTAAGCATATATTTAATCATTTTATCCCACAACACTAAAGAGAACAAACTTGTCTGTACTAGAAACATTCAATAAAGACAAAGGAAGGCTGGAAAAAAATCATATGCACATATTATCCATCCAAATAAGAGGATAAGGTTTCATCTTTTAAGAAAGGTAAGTACATTTAGAGTAATATTACAGATTGTAGATGAATTGTAGGTAAAATAAGGTATTGCATGTTATATCACTCTCCTAGGTTAGTGATGAAAATGAGGAACAAAAAGAACACCTCCAAGAAAACTCCTTTCCACGTATAAGATCACCTTTCCATCTCCATGATGACTTCCCCATGGTGGATCTAGGGCAAATAGAGATAAAAGAGAAGAAAGAGGGTGCTTCATCTAAATGGGCAATTTTCTACCATGCAAGACCATCGACTTCGATCAAGGAGAAAGAAGGTGTGAAGAATAAAAGTAATAAGAGATACAGGAGAAGATATTATGTTTTTAATGCAACAAACAAGGTTGTGAAGCTTGAAAACACCATGAAGTGTCTTCATCTTTGACATGCATCCACTTGTAATATCCATCCCTGGACATGGACCTCCTTGAATATTCTATCAACCTCCATGGCTTCCTCTGTGTTTCCATAATAACAAGGGGTTTCAAATGAGCCTCTATGATTAAGTGGGAGTTGTAGTATAAACAAGAATATTTTCAAATGTCAAAGTTGCCCATAACTAGCCTCTAGAATTATCATTGGTCAAAGAAGCCTTCTCATCAACTATCATTTCATTTTCATAAACTATGGCATGTTTTTCATCATTATAGACAGGAATATCATCGATATACTTGTCTGTACCTTCATTGGTTGTTGTATATATAGGCTTTTGATTAGTTTACACAAACACATGAGCTTCATTGGTTCACATATATAGTCTTCTCCTCAATTGACAACTCAGAGGCCCCATCATTTATCCACCCCCTTCTCATTTGTTTATTCATGTAGATTTATCATTGGTTTCCAATTCTACGGTTTCCATCAATTGTCAAACACACTCTCATTGGTTTGCATAACATGAGTTCCATCAGTTGTAGAAATCAGAACTTCCATCAGTTCAATCATCCATCACTTCACAGAGTCTGCTCTTACATTAGTTAAGTGATCCATTTTTTCTGTAGGTTGGAACTTAGGATACCCATTCATTGATTCCCTTAGAACCTCCACCGGTTCATAAGGCCATCGATCCATGGTCATCACTCAACTACCATCACTACCACAACACTTATCTACGGTTATATAGTAGAGCAAAGATGGAACCCTAATTTAACAAAATCGAAAAGCATCAAAAAGTCAAGAAAACAAGAAATAGTATTAATAAAAACATGATACAATATTATTCATGGTAGATTTGAAATTAAAGCCAAAAATATGGTGTTTCACATTAGTCAAAAACATTCATGAATTGCAATATTTGAGGCAATTAAGGTGCAAGTGATGCCAGATTAAAGTTGTCTATTAACCAACTGATTTTAGGGATAAACAATGAATGAATATGAAGTAAAAAGACATTATATATTTTTCACATAATTTTCACTTACGGCCTAATATAATGATGAATTTACACATACATCCATGCATTGGAAGTAAACTGGAAATTTTTGGAGACAAAGTGCAATTGGAGCCCAGTTAAAGATTTCACTTAATCAAGTAGTATAAAAACTTAATCAAGGACAAGATAATGATAATATAGTGAGAGTAGAAAGAAATTAGGGTTAATCTAGGTTCATTGTCTCACAATTAGTTGTGATTTACATATTAGGATTTTCTTATATTTTGAAAATTAATTGGGAATCAAATATCTAATTTTCCCCACATCATGATCCAAAATCAAGGGGAATAATAGTTATAATACCCCATTTAATCTAGTGTGTCCATGAGAAGGTGAACACATGGAAATATATATGTCCATGATAAGCAACAAAACTCACACAAAGGGCATAACAAAGAAACCAATTCTACACTTCTTGTTTTCCAGTTTGTGCAGAATAAGTGGTCTAGAATTTGGACATCTAAATCGATTTGAAAACCATTGCAAGAAATGATAAATGATTATCACAACCAATTTGCATATTTCTTGTTTGGTTAACCTTGTTAATTAAAAAGGTCCCTAGAAATACTCTTTCATAATTAGAGATCATGACATACTTGGTAACTAGGAGGAAGACAACTCAAAGTGAAAACTAGGTATTTGAGAAAACCAAAAATCAATACATGAAGCTACCGGTGAAGAGAAAAATAGAAATGATAAGAATTGGCATTCTTGCATCTCCCTCTAAAATTAAGTAGATGCATAGATAGGGGAATGCGAGATACTTGCCTTAGGGACCAACTAAAGGTCCATGAGGTTCTCTAATGGCGATGGAGATGATATGATTACTTTCCATGATGTGCATTGCCATGGGAAAACCTGGAAAACTCCAATGACCTCATGGTAAAAGTAGATTGTCAAATACTAATAGAGGGAAGAAAAGGGTTTCACGAGGGTTACATTTTGTTGTTGTATGTGAAAGGATGAACTATGAGGGCTTACGTTCATATCTTAAGGTCTGAGGGGTCCACGTGAAGAACAAAGAGTGTATAGTGAGAAGGGGGTTGAATTCTGATTATGGTTTTCTAGGCATCCAAATACCACAAAATATGGGATCAAAGTACTCAAGTTAACTGTACAATTATAAAGAAATAAAAAGTATAGAGAGACGATGTTCAAAGAGTAGGGTATAAAGAAATAAATCTCACAACTTTTCATCCTAACATGATATAAATAAAGAATGAGTTAAGTGAGAGGGAATACCTAAATTTTTTGATTGTATTTGAATGTAGAGAGGAAATCATTGAGGAGATGTAGCTGATGATTTCCTGCTCTAAAAATGGAATAATAATCAAAAGAGCATGATAGTGAAAACCTTGTGGAACTTTATAAAAATGAGTGCATAAAATGAAATAAAGATTGTATCGGGGGTAGATATTAGTTTCTTTTTTCTAATAAATTGGAGTAGTTACCAATATCCAATTGAGGTGACAATTTCTGTGATTGCTAAATAAATCATTTTGAAATTTACCATTATGTTCTACATTTGACATTCTAAACTAAATGATCTAAGGGTTTGGGTAAGAATATGTGGTTTTAATATGTATTCAACAAATAAATATCTTTGGCTAATATCATGTAAATATATTTGTTTTTAGGATCATTTTCACATGACTTACTTTCATTAATTCTTATATGCAACCATATTTGTTATTTAGTTCTACATTATTGTTAAAGATATTAAATGATAAGGGGAAGCGGAATACGACATCTAGTTGATAGGATACATCAAAGAAGAAAGGAGTACAAGTGATTTTACCCAAAGTGGGTATTCATTTGAATTGTAAAGGACTGAGAGGAAGATCGAAATGAGATCAAACAAATGCATTGAAATTGATGATGCAAATAGAGGCTATGCCAATGACAACCAATGAAAGAAAGGGATGGTCGGAGGATACAAACCCCAAATCTAGGGGGTACAAACCACGCTGAAGAAGGAAACCCTAGTGGCAGCCCAACCTTCAGTAGTGTTGTTATAAGAAAGTATTCTAATATCAACTTTAACTTCTTCATTGAGAAACTCTTTGAGGAAACACTACTGGTTGTAGATGTTACAATGGAAGAAGAGGATGGTAAACTAGCGATCTCCATAAACCTTGAGGCTAAATCTCATCTCATTAGGTCATGAAGATATGTTCTCATTATCAAAATGGTAGGGTGCAATGTGGGGTACATGACTCTAAGAAAGAGACCTAAAGTACTTTGGGGTATCACAAGAAATTTCAATATGTATGAATTGGATCTAGGACACTTTGTCATTAAATTATCTTTTAGCAAGGACTACGAGACTGCCCTAGCTAGAGGCACGTGGAATATGTTCAGATGTTGTCTAGCTTTGTGGGATTCATATCCTTCATTTACATCGTTAGATAAGCTTCCTCCATATATAGTTACTTGGGTATGAATCCTTAATCTACCATTACATCTGTACATGTCCACCATGTTTGAATACATGGGTATGGTGGTGGGACAACTTATTAAGGTGGATACAGCTAGCCATACAAGAAGTAAAATTCTAGATTAGCTATTGAACTCGATAGTAATCACCCTTTGATTCCTGCTTTGCTAATAATGGGGTGGAATTCAAAGTCATGATTGACTTGCTTCATTTTGGCTGCACAAAGTGTGTTTGAATGGGTCATGCTTCCCATTTTTGTGTAGAACAATCTACTATAGAACAAAGACCTGAGACACAATAGATTATGAAACAACAAAACACAGACATAAACACCACCCCACATGTGACCAACAATGAAGGAAACATGTGCAAAAACCAAAAATGAAGAACAACCAGAGGAGGAATCAGACCTACACGAATAGACAAACAACTTCTACCCAACAATGTGGACATGGATCCAAGAATAAATTTGTGGACATGAAAACTAAAAAAGTACAGGAAGGAGAAACTATAAAATCAAAGGAAACCTAGAAGTTGAAGCCACAATAACAAGCTCTACCCAGTCGATGAAAATTCAGAAAAAGAAGACACAAGTGAAGAAGTTAGAAACTACATATTAAAAAGGAAAGCTCTCAAAGATATCACAAACACGTCCAATCAATGCACTACTAAGGAAACTCAAGCATCAAAAAATTTCATAAAATAGGAGCATAGAGAAGTCACCTCAACATTGGATGAAGTTATTGAATCATTAAAATCATCAATGATGTTGTGATGAACATAATGATGAAGAGTGATAGACCCTTTCAAACCACATAAAAACACAAAGACAAATGCCTAAATCTCAACAAATATGAAGATTAGGGGTAGTGGGACAAAAAATGAAGAAACCAAGCTAGATGAAGGTATTGTCTAAAAAATGATTGAAAAACCTCTAAATAGCACACAACCTGGATGATGAAGACCATAAAGAAATCAATATGTGGGAATATACCTATCATAGATTATAGGAAGTAGTATGATGTTGAGGAGTAAGTGATACAGGGATGTGATGACATGTGAACCTAATAAAACTCTTTTTCTCTTATCTTTATATGTGTTAATGATTAATTTGATGTGTTGGAACATATAGGAATCAGAAAATTAGATACATGTTGTTTTCTCATAGAATTTCCACACTCCTTTAAACCAAAAGTGCTCGACATTCTTGAACCATGGATAAGTGGAACTAAAGCCTACAAAACCATTAAGAAGCTCAACTTCAAAAACACCTTCAGAGTGGAAGCTAGGGGCTTCGTCGGTGGCATCTGGTTGTGTTGGAATGAGGAATAATGCAAGGTAGACATCACCAATTGTCATCAATAGTTTTTCACTTTTCATATCAATAACAACACAATAATATCCTTTATTTATTCTAGTCCATACATTACTACCAAGAAATTACTTTTGAAACATTTAATTGACATGGGATCAAAGTTCACACGACACTGGCTCATCGTAGGAGACTTCAACACAACTCTCAAACCTAGTGAGAAAAGTGGTAACAACATTTATAATCACACTGAGGACAACCTCTTCCACAACATTTTACTTGAAGCCGGTCTTACTGACATTGGCTTTTCATGAGTAAAATTTACATTCAAACGTGGTATGTTACAACAACAATTGGGTCGACCCATAGTATATACATAATTTAACCAATAGTTCTCCAATTTCACAGTAGAACATCGACCTAAGCTGCAAGCTGACCACTTCCCCTTATTGGTTTGATCCGGAGTAGAAACCAAAAAATGAGTAGATTTATTTCCAAGGAATATTGGACATAGGACAAAGATTTCTGAGGATTTCTTAAACCTATTTGGAATCCATCCTTGGATTTCAATACCACACTTGAGTAAGAAAAGGACGTTATAGTTAGATGGGATTCATCCAAAATGAAAGAACAGTGTAGGAGGAAGAATCACCTTATGAGAAATATTGAAAAGCTTCAAACTAAATTGATAGCTAGATATAATGAAATAACTGATGGTATCGACATCGACATGCAAGTGGAATTGGATAAAGTTTTGAAGGAGGAAGAAGAGTGATGGAATAAAAAAAGTCACATAAATTGGCCCAAGTATGGTGATAACAACACAATGTCCTATAATGCATATGTCACGCAACGCAAAAGAAGCAATATGATTACCATGTTGAATAGTTGCAACGGGTAGTGGATCTCTTAGGAAGATGAGTTGGAAAATATGATAGTTAACCACTTCTAGAAACTACTCACAACATCTAAGATAAATTTCCATGATGCTACTAAGGTTGTTGTAGGGAATCTCAAACAATAAAAGGCTGGAGAGTTAGAGTACATAGCTGCAACACCATCGAAACATGAAGTTTTTAACATTCTCAAGTCAATCAACCCATACAAGGTTGTAAGACCTAATGGCATCAACCAATTATTCAGGATGAAACACTGGGATATAATTAAACAATTCATTGTTGTAACCATACAGAGGGCTCTTATAGGTAAGGCCCTTGACAACAAACTTTGTGATTCTATGATTGTCTTAGTCTCAGAAGTCACCAAGACAAAAACTTCTGATCAATTCTATCCTATTTCTCTGAGAAACCTAAGCTTGAAGCTCATATCAAATGTCATAGTGGAAAGGTTGAAACCTCACCTTCCTAACTGGATTGCTCCAGTTCGAAACAGCTTTGTGCCAAGCCAAAGGATCATAGTATTTCTCTCATCCATGAGATCATTCGTTGTATGAAGAGTCGAAAAGGGGGAATGAAGATGGCAATAAAAGTAGATATGTCCAAGGCATATAATAAAATGTCACTAGGCCTTCATTTAGAATACCCTAAATAATGTAGGCTTACCTCTAAATATTATCAGTTACTTTATGAATTCAATAATAGGGGTGAAAGCTTGATTCTATGGAATGACAAAGTTGTAGGTGCTTTTAAAGCTGGACAGGACTTTGTCAAGGAGACCCTCTATCTCCTTATATATTTGTCTAGTTCATAGGTCGCGCATATCAAATGATCGGGGAAATAGTGGATAATGGAGCACAAATACTAATGCAACTAAGACACAATGGTCTAATGATCTCTCATCTATGATTCACATATGATCTAATCCTCTTTGTAGAGGAAACAAATAAACAAATTCATGTCATGAAATCATGCTTCAACTTTATGAAGTGACCTCAAGATAGGCGATGCCAGTGTATAAGATTCAAATTTTATTCACTACAAGCATGGAATGATCCAGCAGAAGAGAAATATGTAAAGTTTGAAACTTCAAACAAATAACATAACTAGGTAGATACTTGGGAGTCCCCATCATCCATATCAAAGTTACTTGAGAAACCAATGTGAAGGTTCTAAAGAACGAAGACTCCATGATCAACATGTGGTCAACAAAATCCATTTCTTTTTCTGGTAGATGCTGCTAGGAAAAGAACACACTTGCTTCCATTCCTACATGCACCATGTAGATGATAGTTTTACCTCTTTACTTCTACGATCACATTGATAGTTCCATAAGAACATTTCTTGGGTATGGAACCACAAGCCTCACCCACTATCCTTAGTAGAGTGGGAAAAAATCACTAGTAATAAGGACAATGGTGGATTGGGCATCAAAACCATGTTGGAGTGGAACCCTGCCCTACTGCTCATGAACTATTGGGAAGTCAATACTCAATGAAACTCAACATTCTGTCAATTCCTGAAACCCAAGTACATCAAGTACTATGAAGATAAAGCTACAAACATATCTTGTTTGGAAATTTCTAGCCTAAAAGGGAATAAGGTTATTGAAGATAATTCCTATATGATGCTAATGAATTGGAAGGACACAAAATTTTGGAAGAAGTCATGGTGGAACCAGAATTCCACCTTGGATTCATTGGATTTAAACCCCATACCAAATGAACTTTTGTATATCTATGTCGCATGTGTTGTTATGGACGATGGGTGTTGGGATGTAAATTTTTTGAAAGCATGGTACCAGATGGAACAATCAGTAGCATCACAAGCTCGATACATTAGCTAGATGCAATACACAAGACATCACAGTGTGCAAAGGAACATATGATGGTAACCTCTCCACAAGCTCAGTGTATACCCTTATCCACAAGCATAAAGATGCAGTTATAAATGGTAGCTAGAGCTCTAAATGGAAGGCCCATGCTTCTGCTAACGTCAAATTCTTCATATGGACCCTGACGCATGGTGCAGTTCTCATGAATGGATGGCGGGTTAAAAATCATATGGAAACAAATGCATAGTGTGATAGGTGCAAAGTAGCCAAATAAATGAGTCTTCGTGCAGTCAAAAACTACATATTTGTCACAGATGTGTGGAGTGGATCTTGTAAAAGAAAATTCCATGAGGATTATTCAATATGAACCTTCTAGATGAAATACGACATAACATCAATGGTGGTGATTATGAGCGGACTCATTTCATGGTGAGTTGTTGGTATATATGGCAGTGTCTGGTCAAACACATTTATTAAAATTGTAACAAGACTATCAATGTCATGGAACTTCTTGTTACCCTAGGTCCAAACTACTAATAGTTACATAGCCAAACGTGAGTGGACTTGGGCATCTGACCGCAGAATGGTTCAATATTTCACACATGCAATGTATATGTAAAAGCAGTAACAACAAGATATAACAAGTGACTAAAAGGGGATAAGAGATATGTACCCATTTCTAGATTCATGTATACCCATTTGTATTACATTTTAGAGCTTAGAGTCTCGAGTGCAGTGGATCTTCATTTGAAAACTACAAATTTGATAGACAAAACATATTAATGCTAAAGCATTAAGTATGCTATGAGAAGGCATGTATATAGTTTAAGAGTAGTATAAAAGTTGTTTACCTAGAAACGTCATATAAGCAAGAAGTAGAAATAAGGAATGAAACACTTAATGAAATTCTTTTACACAAGTGTGCTTGAAGTGTATTTCCATTATACTCAACAACATATATTATCCATTGACCAACTTCCCATCGAAAGGGTCCATAAGGGTGCTCAAGATCATCCAACCTTTTATCGACATGGTTCGCCTTATCTTGACATATCAAGGAAGATGCCCAACCTTGTTCCCTTACCCCGAGAATATAAGCAGGTACACCAAGTTTGTATAATGGACAAGTTCAATTATGTTCAAGGTTTATTCAACATATATCAAGCAAAAAATATATATTATTCATAGTTAACAAATAACTCAAACAAGTAATTAACTAGCTAAGCATTCATACAAGCATACATACAAACAAGCCAATATCATAGTAGGGTTAAGAGAAAACATACCTTGCGAGCACAATATGAGATCAACCATTGATTAGAAAATAGAAGAGGTAATTTGGACTAGATCTTGGTAGTTAGATAATAATTAGATCATGACATTACAAATAGGTACAAATGGATTAATATCAACAACAGTAGGTCTCGTTAATCACAATCAAGGTGGTTTGGATGCGTAGCCTAGATCTTGGTCTCATATCAATCATAATTGATTTCAATATCTTTACTAGGTCATGCATATGCATTATCAAGTAACATAGTACGTCATGGTTTCATTAGCACTTAAAGAGACACATCACAACTAGATCAGGGATGTATTATTAGAGTTCCAAGATCTTAAATAGAGTAAACATAAGATTTGAGTAAGCTTAGATAGCATAAGCATCATCATTAACATAAATAGCCACATTGAGTCATGACCATGCAAGATTGTCACCATTAGGGTATAGATGGGATCTATTTGAGTTAGGCATAAAAAAATCACCAAGCTACTGATTTGATATTACAATGCAACATGTATGCTAATATGAGAAAGATTCATACAAGATTAGAGATCTAGGTAGAAACATGTCCATTATGTCACAATTCGAGCCAAGATTAGGGTATTTAGCCACATAAGTGCACAAGAGTGTTCCACACGACATAAAGGGATACAAGGAATTTAAAGTTATTGATTTAGGAGTTCACATGATAATATTAGACATAAAGGACACATAAGTGAGTTGGGTTTGGGATTGGACATCAAAGCATCCATTATAAGCTTGTTTCAAGATTCAAAATACTTAATTGAGTCAAATTACGATGCTAGAATGAACAAGTTCAAATCTTAGTGCAATAAGCAACAAAGTTTACTGATTTCAATCAAATGTAGGGATTTGAGGAACATTCAAACAAGGGTAAGCATTAAATTGATCATATTTAACATAGGAGTCCACAGTAAGCCATTTAAGCAAGATTACATCACTTTAGGTTTCAAAATGAGACACGTTCCAAACTTAATGTCTCAAGATGATCAAGTTAATAATATTAAGCTTAACACAGATATTTGGGGCATAAAGTAGTAAGCTTTTGCATACAAAGATAGCATTAAACACCTCAAAAGGCATAGAAAGAATATATTTCAAGATGTCAGTAGAGGAACAAGCAAAACTAGGATGTGAAGAATTTTTAATGGAAGGATCACATTTTTCTGATAAAAAACCATATATGTTATATGTCAAAAAAGGACCATGGAGTCAAGATATATGAATTTTAGAAGTTTTACCTCTATGGAGTCGATATGGACCCTTGGATTTCAATCTGGTGTCCATCAACGTGGCTCCTGGGTGGCAACCAGCCTTAGTGGGCTTCTGACTCATAGCTAATCTCGTCCCATAGCATCGGCCCAACTCACTTTGTATATGCCCCAGCACTGCAGTCGGCTACCGCCACAGATCGCCTTGGGGTGGTGGACTGGGATCCCAGAACGCTGGCCACTATCCCTCACTGCTTCTGCTTGATGCGCAGCGACCCATGCATGGTGTTGCATCCATGGCAGCACTGCGACCGTGGCATGCCGGAGCTGTGCCAACTAGGAGGTGGGGGCTATTGGTGTCTCACAAATAATCTTTCCAGAAGGGTGTGTAACCCATGAAGCTATAGCCATCCCTAGGTGGACTCGAGGAGGTGCAAAGGGGAGGCCTTGAGCATGACCACCATGGTGGCATCCATGGTGTTCTAGGGTAGAAGATGAAGTCAGGACTAGGGCTATGGTGCATGAAAATGCACAAACAAGGGTGGAAAAGGAAGGCGAAGAAGAAAGAGGAAGAATGGAGGTGAATTGGTACAATTTATATGTGTGAAAAGGGATATAAATGTGGTGGAGATTTTGCTCCCGCCACCTACTCTCATCCATGGGAGTAGGTAGGGAAGATGAGCCTATGGCCGTCAGATCTTGGTCAGATCCACTTCCATCCAATTTAAGGGATGTGGTTAGCTATGGCAAGCAAGGGGGATAGCTGACATTGGCAATATGTGGATAGAAAAGGAAACATTTTGCTTGGTTCGGAACAATTGCCTCGGATCGATGACGTTGCACATTAATATATCAAAACCAAAGTTCTAGATCGTGTTTCTTGAGAAATTTTGTAAAAATCATCTCCCAAACTATAACTCCGATTTGTATGAAATTTTCACCATTAGTTCACATATTTCTTATGATTTTTATTATTAAATTTTATTTCCTATAGGATAATGCTGAGGGTTCTCAATTTTGAAAATACACTATAAAGAAGTGAAATCTTTTCCTTACTAAAAATTTGAACAATAGAACATCCAGTCCAAACATACTCAGAAGGCATGATGGAGTGGGTGTAAAATTTTCAAATATTTATATAATGGTAATCAAAAGATCAATGTATAGCAGCGGAAGAAAATCATGACTATATTCAATTATAAAACAAAGGGTTACAAACTTACATCATAAGGATCCATGTAGAAGAAATCTAAACCACCTCAAGATTGTCTCCAAGATTTAACTTCTCAATCTAAGTCTGGGTCCACATGTCAAGCCTTCCTTGTCCTCCACCTAGGGTTGGAAGCATACCCCAGCAAAAAAAGAAACAAAAGGAGACATTAGCAAAAGCTGGTATGTACATACTAAAAGGATATTGAGCAACATTATAAAATACAGGACATCAAATATAAAAGGCTTCCCATGCAAGAGATAAGTACCACCCAAATGGGTATCAAGAGAAAAGATCACAACAAAAGGGATACTTGCCATAAAAACAACATAAAAAGGATTGTGCCATATAAACATCCACTACCATGATGGGAAACAAGCACAAGTAGGGCACACACCCCACAATCAATATCATGCATGCGTGTGAGATAAACATAGCCCTAGAACAATATAAAGGCAATTGGAGGCCAAGGCTTCACATCATTGCAAACCTGATAGAGAATGAATCACCGTCAAACTCCCAAATATTTATAAAATGGGTCAAGACACACATCCTGCCCAGGGTACGAGGTTCCTTGCCGTCCCAAAAAGAGCAGGAAATATCACATCTGCTATAAACAAAACCAATGCAATTTACACTACTCTAGTGCTACTGAATCACATAGCATGTATAATGTAGAGGCAAGTAGAAAGTATAGTCAGAATTGTACAATGTTTCCATCACACAATGGACAACACATACATATAAACATCTACTTCAAAGTGGGCACATATCAACAAGTAAAAATCCACATCACAGTGGGCATATAATATCAAAAGTCCAAATTACACCAAGGCAACAAGATAAGATTCCAAGAGAATATCTATGATCACAAGATCAAATACAAATAAGGTACTTCACATGAAGTATGATTTCAAAAGAATAAGACAATGTGTAGGCTAATGTCCATAGGACCAAAAGTAAGACAAAAATAGGATAATTGCTCAAGAAGAATAATCAGGGATGCAAACATACCTCAACTTCAGAGTCAAACGATCCAAACTCACATCTAGGTCCAAGCCTAGGCATCCAAAGAACCTATGATGCATATATGTGAGATTAGGGTTAGATTTATATTGATTTCATAAACCCTAAAAACCGCCTTTTTATTATTATGTGAATTAGGTTATCAAAACTCTGCCATATTTTAAGTTATACTTTTCTGAACTCAAAACATATTTTATTATATTTTTCTGACTTACAGATATTTAGTTATGATTTTATAGGTTAATTCATCATTAATTAGATATATTGAAAACACCTATTATTAATCTTTAGATTTAGTTGTCAAAACATGTACCATTAGATAGGCCTTAATTTTCTAATTCCAATGAGTATTTATTTGTAATTTTTGGCCAAATAGATAATTAGTTATCAATTTTCAAGCATCAGCCAATTAGGAAATTCCATGTCAGCCAAAATGATTGCAAGCGAAGAGAGAGAGAGACAACAGGTCCTGGCCTGTGACTTGGCACAAAAGGGAGCGGCCACATCAGCAAATCAATGCCTCAGTCAAGGTCAGAGAAGATCGAGTGAAACAAAGGAAGTATGGGCAAAAGGTCAAAAATGCCCTTAGCAAAAATAAGAAAAGAAAGGATCAGCGAAGGCTAGAATCAGAAATACGTAGGGTATCTTCCTCTTCCTCTTGCATTCTCCATGGATGATGATCGAGAAGAAGCAACATCAAACAAAAATTGGGGAAATCCAAAATTGCGGTGAGTTTGACAAATTCAAGGCGCAATTACCTTTGGTCGAGGCCCCATAAACGTGTCGACCACCTACCATGGCCCTCGGCACCTGCGCGGACTGGGGAAAGATCCTGAATACTATTGATGGAAATAGGAATTGGGGAAACTAGTTGTAGGGTGAACAACGGCCAGAGGATATGCAAAACAATTCCATTTGGGTCTGGCGAAGGTGAAGGGAGGTTCAGACGAAGGCGCGAAGTAACATAATGGTGAGGAAGACGAGAAGGGGGAGTAGAACAGGGGAGGATACGGCGGCGGAATGGTCTGTGATTTATAGGTGATGAAATCTTGTCAAATAAGGGCTTGGTCGGTGCGGAAATAGGTGAGAAAGTCATAGGAAAAGAAATCTCGAAGAGATATGGACAGATGAGTGAGCAAAGCAAGCAATAAATACGTGGTTACTATTCAACACAAGTCGGTCTCCTACCCAAGGTAGGAGATGACTTTGTCACTGTTCAATCTGAATCAGACGGCTAATAGAAGTCGAGTAGTGATAACCCGCGTAACAAGGAAATCAAATGAAAAAGATTATCCAAATCAAATTCGATTAAAGTGGCAATGCATTTATTTCTCATTTTCTCTTTCTTCTTTTAAGGGTGCAAACATTATCCAAATTAAGCCAAATTTTGAACAGAGGCCAATAAAGGCATGTAGATTCCAATTATGCACTTACTTTTGTCTTTTTAAAACTTTGAATTTGTTAAATAAATCAAAACATATTTTCATTTTCCTCCTCCATTAATGGCATTAGGATTATCCAAATTTGATGAAACTTGAACCACAAGTCATATTTAATGTGTTGGAGTTGTTTGAGTATTTATTTAATATTTTGAAAGTTCTACACACTTTCTCTCTCCTGATTTTACCTTTTAAGCAAACTTTCTCCAAATTAGATAAAAATTTACCCAAAGGCTATATTTTTTTATGTAGATCACGAATCTAAGATTATTTTCCTCTTTTGGAGTTATTTATTATATTTATTTCTTAATTACACCTTTTAGGCAATTTCTCTCTCGTAACTTACCATATTATTTCAAGGTTGTCCAAATTAAATGAAAATTGACATGTAGGCTTATTTTAATGTGTATATTATGAATTTGAAATCTATTATTTATTTTGAGGCTTTCTTATATGAGTTATGTCACATGGCCCACTAATGGCCCATTAACTATATTACTCTTTTTCAATTAAGTTCTTTATCATCTTATTTTCACCAAATGAGTTATATGACATATTAGATTACATTATTCATGCATTTGATTATTAGGATCACTCTAACCTCAAACTTGTTTGGTCAAAATAAAAAGGTCAAACTTCTAGGGTAGGGTTCAAGATCTGGTATGTTACAGCACTCCACCTCTTAAAAATGGTTTCGTCCTCAAAATGTATAGATCAAAACATCAACAACTAATTATTCTCCACCCCTTAAAAGGTTCCACCTAACAAGTCATACTAAACAACTTTTTAGAGCTACCCACATCTCTTAGTTTGTAAAAGTTTAAGTGATTTATGTTTCTCATGTATCCAACTATCAAGTCACCATCTAGGGTTGAGCTTTAGGTCCTTGTGTCTCTAACCTATCAACCCTACATGAACATCCAAAAGTCATAAGGTAGGTCAACTATACCTTTATTTCAATCCTAGTCATAAAACTAGGGTTATATTATACTCAACTAGAGTTTCTCTTCATTGTGACTTAGTTCGAGAAAACATCGACAAACCAGAGAAAAGTTTTGTACATATAGTAGTATAAATGAAAATATATTTTTGGTAATGAAATCTTTTCAAGATAAAACAAAAGGTGGATCCAAACTCAATTGTGGAAACCAAGTCACAATTTCCATAATAAGACTTCTTAACATATACTCATCCTCAAACCAAACCTTAGTGCATAAAAGATCATCATAGATCAAATCTAGGGTGAAAATCACACTTAGAGCTAACTAGTAAAGTCAAGGGTTCTATAGGGAGACAAAATTGAATTAGTCAGATTCTGACTACCATGGGATCTGATACCATGTTGTAAAGAAGCAAAATCACTTCCTTACTAAAAAATTGAACAATAGAACATCCAGTCCAAACATACTCAGAAGGCATGATGGAGTGGGTGTAAAATTTTCAAATCTGTATATAATGGTAATCAAAAGACCAATGTACAGCAGCGGAAGAAAATCATGACTATATTCAATTATAAAACAAAGGGTTACAAACTTACATCATAAGGATCTGTGTAGAGGAAATCTAAACCACCTCAAGATTGTCTCCAATCTTTAACTTCCTAATCTATGTTTGGGTCCACATGACAAGCCTTCCTTGTCCTCCACCTAGGGTTGGAAGCATACCCCAGCAAAAAAAGAAACAAAAGGAGACATCAGAAAAAGCTGGTATGTGCATACTAAAAGGAGATTGAGCAACATTATAAAATACAGGACATCAAATATAAAAAGATTCCCATGCAAGAGATAAGTACCACCCAAATGGGTATCAAGAGAAAAGATCACAAAAAAAGGGATACTGCCATAAAAACAACATAAAAAGGATTGTGCCATATAAACATCCACTACCACGGTGGGAAACAAGCACCAGTAGGGCACACACCCACAATCAATATCTTGCATGCATGTGAGATAAACATAGACCTAGAACAATATAAAGGAAATTGGCGGCCAAGGCTTCACATCCTTGCAAACCTAATAGAGAATGACTCACCGTCAAACTCCCAAATATATATAAAACGGGTCAAGACACACATCCTGCCCAGGGTACGAGGTTCCTTGTCATCCCAAAAATAGCAGGAAATATCAGATATGCTATAAACAAAACCAATGCAATTTACACTACTCTACTGCTACTGAATCACATAGCTTGTATAATGTAGAGGCAAGTAGAAAGTATAGTCAGAATTGTACAATGTTGCCATCACACAATGGACAACACATACATATAAACATCCACTTCAAAGTGGGCACATATCAACAAGTAAAAATCCACATCACAGTGCGCATATAATATCAAAAGTCCAAATTGCACCAAGGCAACAAGATAAGATTCCAAGAGAATATCTATGATCACAAGATCAAATACCAATAAGGTACTTCACATGAAGTATGATTTCAAAAGAACAAGACAATGTGTAGGCTAATGTCCATAGGACCAAAAGTAAGACAAAATAGGATAATTGCTTAACAAGAATAATCGGGGATGCAATCATACCTCAACTTCAGAGTCAAATGATCCAAATTCACATCTAGGTCCAAGCCTAGGCATCCGAAGAAACTATTATGCATATATGTGCGATTAGGGTTAGATTTATATTGATTTCATAAACCCTAAAAACCACCTTTTTATTATTATGTGAATGAGGTTATCAAAACTATGCCATATTTTAAGTTATACTTTTTTTAACTCAAAACATATTTTATTATATTTTTCTGACTTACAGATATTTAGTTACGATTTTTATAGGTTAATTCATCATTAATTAGATCTATTGAAAACACCTATTTTTAATCTTTAGATTTAGTTATCAAAATGTGTACCATTAGATACGCCTTAATTTTCTTATTCCAACGAGTATCTATTATTTATTTTGAGGCTTTCTTATATGATTTATGTCACATGGCCCACTAATGGCCCATTAACTATATTACTCTTTTTCAATTAAGTTCTTTATCATCTTATTTTCACCAAATGAGTTATATGACATATTAGATTACATTATTCATGCATTTGATTATTAGGATCACTCTAACCTCAAACTTGTTTGGTCAAACTCAAAAGGTCAAACTTCTAGGGTAGGGTTCAAGATCTAGTATGTTACATACACTTTCAACAGTGAAATTATGCATTCAACTATAGTCAATTAAACATGTTGTAACATTTGTTCAATTACATTTCATAAAATGGGTATAAAATGACTTCAAGTATTGTAAATAAGTCTGAGGGAGGTTATTAAATATAATAGATCAATTAATGGGTGAGGATGTAC
Organism: Alisma plantago-aquatica; assembly: GCA_963693085.1. Classification (NCBI taxonomy): domain Eukaryota; kingdom Viridiplantae; phylum Streptophyta; class Magnoliopsida; order Alismatales; family Alismataceae; genus Alisma; species Alisma plantago-aquatica. The sequence continues at coordinate 1,374,106,375 of OY856409.1, read as the reverse complement.
ATTAACTTAATGAGAGTGGAAAATCCAGTTTATTACATCCTCCCCACCTTAAAAGGTATTTTGTCCCTAAAATTAAACCAATTCATCAATTGATATTTGAGATTTCATATTCAATATCATAATCACTTGGTATCTCGTCAACCTCAACACTATTTCATAACTAAGAAATTTAGTATCTTGGTCAAAGTATAGTGTCATCGATCATTGAATTGCAAAGATCATCATATGAGTCACAAATCAGGAGAGATCATCCTAAAGATCACAAATGTGGAGAGATCACATGTTAAGTCAAACAAATAGAGATCTTTGATTCAAGAGAGAATGACTTTAATTCCCAACAATTAGGGTCATAGCTTCTTCGTTGGCCTAGGTGGGGTTATATGAGTGTTCAAATTGGAAATCTACAGAAATTGCCTCTTGGTTGAAATAAAGTTTGACCAAGGGGAACTAGGGTCGAAGTCAAGGTCGACCTAAAATAAGCTTGACCAAATGCTTTTTTGTAAATCATTTTCTTGCACTTAATCTTAGTATATTGAAAACAAGATTTTAGTGCATAGCTCTCATAAAAGGTTAACTTATTATGATATAATACTTATTGTGTCCTTAGAATCCTTAAAAAGTGACAGATACACATAAAATTTGGTTAAGAAATGATAAAAGAATGCATTAATATGAAGAAAATGCATTTTCCCATTAATTGGGTGTTTCACACATTAAAGCTTTCTAAAAGGAACATTTGACTCCAAAATTGGATTTTTTGGGTCCATTATGTTAATCACCAAATTTCACTCTATTTGGATGGTAATTATGCATCCAATTTGAAAGAAAAATAAAAGGAAATTAATTACATATCACTTTATCCAAATTGGATTTGATTTTCATTTAAATGTTACGCATCACCTATTTTGGGAACTTAGTCAATCTGTGCTCGTTCTCTGTCATTGTATCATGATCATATGACTCACGAGTCATCTCCTATCTTGCTCCAGATTATCAAGTAGGCTCATGTGTACACTTCTATAAATCACAGATTTCTCTCGCTACACTTTATCTTTTCTCAATTTTTCTTCGTTATTGAATTTTTCGAACAAACCACACAAGATGATGCCTTGTTTATAAAACCTCATCAAATATTATAGAATTGCCCCAAATATTGGGACACAAGTTCTCAAGGCCAATGCAAAAGGACCTTTTAAATCAGACATATATATGGTGTGGTACCCTCAGTTCTGCCGCATCCAAACTAGCTCTTTCCCATCTAATTTCGTCGCACATTGCCACTAAGACCACCAACAATCCAGGCTTGCCTTTGAGGTTGCGACTCCTCATACTAGAAGTTAGTGTCATCAATCTATGATCGATCCTGAGGGTAAGTTTTTGAAGCCTTGACCTTTGATTCTATAACTTCAGATCGACGTTTCAACGTCACATTAGGATTTCCCTAGATCCATGTCGTGTAGCTATGGATACACCTCGTAGACATGGGAGTGGGCAAGGAAGGGCATGACTCGCCTTGTTTTTTTTATTTGGCCCTCGCCCCATCTTCTTCCTTTCTTTTTCTCCCAAGAATGGAAGGGTCCTTTTTCCGTTTGAATTTTTCTTTTATCACACTGACTAGGGCGAGCGACTGGTAGTGTACCCATGCTACTTGGCCATCCATGATTGGGCCAAGTAAGTTGGCTTCATTCACTACATCTTTTATGTGGATTTTTGGTGATATCTGATTGGTCAAAAATTGAAAAATTCATAACTTTCTCTTCATTTATCCAAAAATTACAAAACATACGTTTTAGAGTTGTGAAAATTTTCTATAAATTCTGGTATAGATTTCATCGCCTGATTCACAAGTTCTAAAGATTTGATTTTTATGATTCTAGACCTTCATAATATCACATTAATAATTAAAGAGAGGTTTTCAATGATAAAGTTGGAATCTTGGAATCAAATATTTGACCAGTAACCATAGAATCTCTCTCTAAGATATAATCACTTGTCAATCTAGATTTTTATTCAAGATTTGACCTTTTAGGGTTTATTCTCACATATGATCTTAAAAATAACTAAAACAATATCATAATTAGTAAAGTTGAGATTTTGAGCCAAGATGTCATTAAGAAACCATGAACTCAATGTTATGTCATACACAAAAACTGACCTAGGGTTCTAGCCAAGATGCTATTAAGAAACCCTGAACTCAATGTTATGTCATACACAAGAACTGACCTAGGGTTCTTGTTGATGGTTTTGGATTTCTAGGGTTTTCCCAATACATATAAGCAAACTCTTGCTGTTTTACCTAATCCTATGCGTGGGTTGAGTTGAATTCAGACTTGGAGGATTAGGATTCAATATTGGATTTGCAACTCATGTTAAGGTATGTCATCTTTCTCGATTATCAAGGCAATAATATGTTCACCAACACATTTCCCATATGAGGCATTCTTGGTTAAATCGTATTCATCTTTGAATACAACTTTATTTTTCCTTGCAAGATTTATTATTGATACCATGATATTCTACTATTGAAGATCATCTTTCCTATTTATTGAGATAATATCATTCTCATAATTGAATCAAGTTGATGATGACTGAATTTATATCTTGCTTTATATTTTGGTGTGTGTGCAAATAGACTAAGTGTATTAATAGTAGCATGCACATCTGTACTTACCATAATGTTTGGGTGTGTTTTCCACTCTGAGTGCACCTTTCCACTCGTATTATATATATTGGGCATGCCTTTCCGCTTAGGGTGTGCCTTTCCACCCGACTTAGGCTTGAGATTATGGGTCTTGGCCCTACATAAATAATAGGGGTCTAATTGTTTACATGCACTATTTATGAATTATTATTATTGTCATATGGTAAGATTTTCTTTCATTTAAGCATCTCTTTTATTATAATGCCTCATATTTTTGCATGTTAAATCTTCTTGGAACTTCTTACTTTGAGCTCTTCTTTAAATTGATGCCATGCCCTACCTTTCTAAATATCTTAAGTATTGCCTAGTTGTAATTTTTGCACATACTCAATGTTTACTCACATCCTTTTCTTTTTGTTTTCTTCTACCTTGGGTGTTGCATTCAACCCACTCAGAGGTTGCATAGCCTGAGGATCATTGGATAGGTGGTGACGCCCGAAACTAGTTGTTGAGGATTTCTGAGATGGAAAGGTTACTCATCACAAACTGATCCGAGTAGTTTAAGCTTTGATTTCAGTTAGAAACCATCTATGGCTCATTAATTAAACTTTTATGAGAAGATCATGTAATAGTTAGATTTATCTTTCTGCTATAACATAACTATGTTCATTTTATCATTCTATTTAAAGAAATATTGTGAACCCCAATTATTAGAATGGCTTTTATTTTGTTGGATATTATCTATTGGGGTATTTACAACTATTTCTTTAAATTTAAGTAAGGATTGGTCCCACTTGGGCCCCATGCCTTATAGAATCATCTTCTTTCCCTTTTAGATTTAACTCTTATTAGGATAGGAAACATAAATACAAGTCTTCTTATGCCAAATCCTAATATCAATGGGGCATGGGCCGGAATCCTTCTTTATCCCAACATGAATGTGGATGAAGAGAGTGTAGAATGAGAAAGAGAGGGAGACAGTGGATGGATAAAGAGGGTGCAATAAATGGAAAATTCTAGCCATCACCTCACCTAAACCCAACTTCATACCATATTTCCACTCCTAAATACCTAGACCTAATAAAAATGCACCATTTTAAGTGGACTATAGTAAACAATAAAGATAAGAGAGAGAGGAGTGGGAAGAAAGTATAGGAAAAAGAAAAGAGAGAGAGAGAAAATTGTTTGTCTTATAACTTTTGATCTTTACTTTTTTGATGAAATAAAAAGAATCATATTCTTTATAGAAAATACTATCCAACAAGACCATGTCGAGACAATTTTGAAAAAATGAATGTAAAAAAAGAAATGCAAATTTGTATTCTTATATATATAATGAGTATTATCCACAAAAGCATATACACAATACTTACTCTAGAATTAAAAAAATGTGTACAATTTAAAAGTATTTCATTGGGGGATAATACTTATTTTAGAGTTACACACTAGCTACAAAATAAGTATTGAATGTCATTTTTTGGTATATACTCATTTTTAATGTCATTATCTTTAAAAATATGTTGAATATTTTATTTTATGGGAACAATATTCATTTTGTAAACTGAGTACTTTACATTTGTATAATGTATACTTGAATGTATATAATGAGTATTGTAATCGTTATTTATTTGTGAAATATGTGTACAATATTTGACAAAATAACACGACTAATGTAAAAAGTACGTACTACTTTTTATAAGGTGTACACCCTTCAAGTGTGAGAGTACTCATTTCTCAGTGTCATTATTATAGAAAATGAGTATTGTATATATATTTTTGGAGAAAAATACTCGTATTTTTAGTTTCATTTACTCTAAGATGAGTATTTAGTTTATCTCATGAGGAAAATACCCATACTTAACCAATACTGTATATAAAAAAAAAGTATATGCATGTCAAATATAAATACTTATTTTTACTACACATAAGATACTTCAAATAAGATTGTCATATTTTTTTGTATTGTTTATTTTAAATAAGTATTGGATATATGTTTGTATGGATAATACTCATATTTGCAAAAGATTGTCAACTTTTGCTCTTTTCTTTTTTCTCTTTTCTATGCTTTTTGATCACTATCTTGTCTTTTATCAATTTCTATGCCATCAAATCCCAAGAACTGGGTATAGAGGGGGTTATGAAGGTGGTTATGTGTATCATTACTCATAATAAATAGACAGAATAATATAATTTATAGGAGAGAAAACCTAATTAATAAAAAGAATGAGCTCATAAATAGATAAAAAGGGCGTGACAAATTGTCTGAATATATATATATATATATATATATATATATATATATATATATAACCGGTAAGGGAATAGCCCAGTTGGAAAATTTCGTTGGTCCCCAATGAAGGGACCTGGGTTCGAAACCACATGGAGAAGCACCTCTCGATTTATCACCCTCTCGGGCGTCCAGTCTCTACCACGGGTCAATGGAGAGGGAGGAGAAATCTTTCTATCTTAATCCCATATATATATATATATACATATATATATATATACATATATATATATATTCATCTAGATAGCTAAATACATCCCAAAAATAAATGCACACACATATACATATATATATATGCGTTTATTTTTGGGATGTATTTAGCTATCTGGATGTATATATATATATATATATATATATATATATTCATCTAGATAGCTAAATACATCCCAAAAATAAATGCACACACACATACACACACACAGATATATATATATATATATATATATATGTATATATATATGTATATATATATACATTACCCAGCTGAGTAACATAAATTAGTTACCTACAAATTTTGGTTACAATATAAGCATTTTGATTATAAATTTTGTCTCCAGCTCATGAATATATGGCCATATATATGTACATATAAGTGTGTAGTACATTATATATCTTAACATAACACATAATAATAGCAACTTTCAAATAAATAGATCTATCATGTATTGTTACACTACATCTTGTATTGTAATACTATGAATATATGACATAATTTTGTTAATTTTAAAATTCATACATAAAATGATAATAAAAAATGGCACACAATTTATATATACTTGGTGCATTTTTTGGTACTATTAATTTTTAAAGGCACATTGTTCTTAATGATTTTTACTACTAATAGCAAGTATGTGTGCATATAATTTAATCTTCTCTCTTTTCGAAAAGATAGAATGAACATTATTAAAATCCATTTTTTCCACTTCTCTCCTCCCTGTATCAACTATCCTTAATACACTTCTTTTCTCTCTTTGTCTCTTTTTCATTCTCATAGTAAACATCTTTCAAAAAACCTTTTAACTTAAAGTAGTGTGCAGAAAATTCACTTCACATTTCATGTTTGAAGAAGGTACACTCCTATCAATATTAATTAGAAAATGATGATACATTGGATGAAATGGATGCATAAGTGTCAATAAAATATAGGGGGCACATTAGGGAAGACATATGGAAGACAATTTGAACAATAGTTGGCACCAATGTTGGCCCATACTCCAAAGAAACATGCAGTAGAAAAATGATGGAAATCCACCATGAGAAAAGGGAGGATCAATATCAGTTGCAAGGATAGTGTATACCTAGTATACAAGGATCATAGAGGGTCAAACCAAATGAGGGTTATACATGGTGGACCTAGGGTTGAACATGAAATTGACATGGATGGAGAGAATGAATGTTTTCATACATTTCATTGAATAAGTACTCATTATCTTGATCCCACAAAGGTTGTGAAAGGAACAATGCTAATCGGGAACAAAGGCATCCTATAAGTAGATGGTTAGTGACACAGCTAAGAAGAAATGTGGTTATATTAGAATTGATTTTGTGATTTGGTATCAGTTTGACACCAGCAGGCATCATCTTGTTATTGTAGGATGGATACATGACCTTTGGTCAATGACAATAAGCCTAAGAGGAGTTACCTAAGACAGGGAACTATGTTGTGCCTGTGAAACTAACATCCATTTCCTAACATTGTAGGACAAATAAGGTCATTTTGGAACTGAATCAGGGCTCAAACATCTTGGACCTAGCAAACAACTACTACTTGTGTTGTTGTAGAAGTATGGAGACAATAAATGATATAATTGGTGGACCGTTGTTGATCTTTAGATCAGTTTTATTGGTTCTTATTTGGAACCTATTTTTCTATTCAGAGAAAGCAAACCTACCATGTGTGTATCTTGGGTTCACATGCCTATTCACTTATATAGGTAGGTATTAATAGAGGAAATATGGACTCAATAGGGGAAGACCATAAAGGTTGACGTTAAAAAGGCTATATATGTGGGGATGTTTGTGAGAATAGTAGTGCAGATCGTCATTGGGAAGCCGCTAGTCCTTTTGGTAATAATCTCATTCATGCACTATAGAATGGAATATGAGAAATTCCTATTATATGCATGTATATTGGTCATGCGGGACTCATGGAGAAGGATTGTAGAAATAATATACCAGAGGAAATGTTTCTATAAAATTGTATATAGGAAGGTTGGATAGTTGTCGAGCCTCTAAAGAGGTCCACACTCAACTGACTTTGAGGAAGCCTAGGAAGAAAAACCTAGGGTAGTAGGAGAATGGGTTGTTTAAGAAGATTAGATATAAGGAGTTAGTTGAATCAGAAGACAAAGATAAGTTTAAGAGGCAATGGAGGTAGAAAGCATTGTAGATAGTCATTGGTAACATTGATTGAAGTGAGAGTAAAAAAAAGGTAAACAACGAGAAACAAAAGAAATGCTAGTGGGAAAGGCAATCTCTCGAGAAGTCTAAAGCAGGGAATGATAGAAATAATGATTTTTGGGTAACAGGTGGAAGTAATAAGTAGTGATACAGAACATTAGGAATGAATATAATCACACATCACTCAACTTTATAGGAGATCGGATGGTACTTGGCAGAGAGTTTTCGGAACATCCTTTCATCACTAGAATCATCAACATGGGACCTAGTACTGAAAACTCTAGGACCTCTAACACCTTCACCATCGTCAGAAAGAAGTTGACCGTGATCAATATTAGATAACTGGGGTGCTAGAGACCAATATGGCTTCTACATAGAAGAAAAGGAAGCCAACACATATGTTTATTCTATAGGAGGAAGAAAAGGCAATGTTCTTAATAAAAGTTATTAGTATTAGATGATAATCATGGCGTGGAGATGCAAGGCACCCATTTATATACCTAAAATGCAGTGAAAAAGATTGCTAGTATGTATATAGTTTTTGTTTTCACCTATGAGCCAAGGTGCAATGTAGAAAGTAACGAAATCACAAACAAAAGTTGATTTTTACCGATCCTACCAAGTAGTGGCTTCATGCTTCTTTGGTGGTATTTAAGTTCTCTAGAGAGTAGGTAAAAGTAGGTTGAACTTTATGAAATTCCATAAGATGTTTGTGTGGTGTAAAATTGACCAACGATTTCAGTTCACCTTTGTGTATTGGACTACTATAAAAAGGTAAATTTTCTATTATGGGAAAAAAATGAAGTCTCAAACACGAATTTATAAGGGACATCATTTAGTGTGTTAATTATGATGAGTGTAATTTCCAAATGTTTTTGTAGGCTCCCGACACAAATTGTCTATCTTATCTAGGTTCGATACATGAGGACTCAAAAATTCCTTCCTTTTGACTTAGACAGTGTAATTTAAAGAGGATTACTCAAACATAATCCTATAAAAAAGTTGTTGTTTTTATGGTACTCCTATGTCATTTAGGGTACCAACTAAAAAATGGTTCACAGAGTAATATCACATATGATGATCAATTCTGTTAGTAATATGTCTTATAAAGTTAATTCCAAGTTTAAAACTTTCTATGAGGTAATATGATATGTCGAATTGTTATTTGGGTTTAATATGAGAATGACATGAAGGACAACAAAAGTTATTATTCTAAAAAATGTCATTTGCACCTTTTATGCTAGCAAGATGAGAGAGAAACAAATAATATACTAGAATTTCAAGCTTTTTAGACTTTCCTGATAGTATAAGGTATAGATACTCTAGTATGGGATATACATCTATGAGCATTGCGTAATGGTATTTTTATGGATATCAAGCATTACCTTTTGGCTATGAAACAAAATCTAGAAAAGGGACATAGGTTGAACTTTAGTGGCAATTGTCATTGTATTTTGATACAATTATATTTAATGAAAGGCAAAGTATTCATATGCATTTTCTAGTTTGGGAGCAACTATTTCACTAAATCATGTGTGACATTAATGATGACACAAGACTATAGTGTTCGAACTTGACACCCCCCCCTATTTAATCCACATAACGCACACAAACATTCGATCATAGATTGAAGGCTTGGGGGTTATCCTCCACCTCAAGTATAATGGGAAAGTTCCACTTGTAGGTCCCTCCCCTATCATCATATTGCTCTCTCACCAATCTCCTTGTTACACCCATAAATTTTTGGAATCCTCTTCCTCTTATGATTCCAAACCAGATCCTTAGAGATTTGATCATATTTTGTTTCTTGAATGCAAAGATAAGACCTCACTGGTTTGCCCCCTCTCATCTCACCATAACCATGACCTCAAAACCCTTGTTTTACCCCCACCCCAAGTTTATATGAATATCGTCGATTGTTTCATGCCTCAGAGCAATCCTTGGAATCCTACTATCAACTCAGATATTATTCACTATCTACCTATTCCTAACTCCCTAGTACGCTCGACCACCATGAACTGCCATGGGCTGGAAGCCCTCTGGTTGATGGGGTGAAAAGTAGTTACCCTTAGATCAAGTCTAGGTCAAAGAAGGACCAAATCGAATGGCGCGCTTGCATCCTGCCCACTCTCTCCTCCTCTCTTTGTGATGAGATAGAGGGGATATTTATGGACTCTCTCATCTGCTTATCAGGTAAAACCCCAGACGTTGATCCAACATATACCTTATTTCCATGTAAGATATCTTGATCCCTCTCTAAATCAAAAATCCATTAATTGACCAAATCTTAGATGAATCATAGAAATTACATCCTTTGTCCAAAAATACCAAACAAGTAGTCAATTTTGATCAGAAGAAAATGAGAAAGTTAATAAAAATGATTTCAAGGGATATTCCTAATCATAGTTCTTGGGTATTCTAAAAGATCATCATCTCTTAATATTTTGAGTTTGATTAATAATCCAATCAAGATTTAAATAATTTTATTACTTTGAATCCAAAATGTTAGGGACTCTAAAATATGAATGCTTGAAAACATCTATATGTTATCACTAGATGTTAAACACTGGTTTTTTATCTTGAATTTAATGAGACCTTTCTTCCCCAAAGTTGGATCTAATATCAGAATCTAATACAAGTCTTTTTAGAAATGATCATGTGAGTAAATAATGCTACTTTAGAAACATATGCATTTTTTAAATATGAAAAGTGAATATTTGAATAAAGGAATTTAAGGTTCAAAATGATAATTTGTGGTTTCCTAACACAAAATTGAGAACCCATGGAACCAAACCCTAATTAAAAGTCAGAACCCTGAAATGACCTTAGAAATCCCAAAAGAGGAATTCGATATGTTAGTAACATTTGGTTGAATATCAATTTTCAGATTAATGTTGTTGCTTGAATTATTTAATTGTGGACACCAGCTACCCTACAAGACAAGGTATGTGGGTTATCTATGATCACTCTCTTTAACCAAGCTTTTTGGATTCTCAAAGTTTTTTTAATGTTTGAATTACATGATGTACGAATTTCATGCTTTCAGTTACTACTAAAAATTATGAAATCTATGCATATTCTTCAAGATAACATATAACCCAATAATTGATAGCTCATAAGGGTGTTATTGGGAGAAACACAATCCCAAGATAAAAAAATGTAAAATAATATGAGAGTGTTCAGAAGAACAATAAGAAGGTGGAAGAGTCTAATGATCGAAGACACACTGATGAGCCTAATGAAGGGACATACACCTCAATATCTAATTAAGAAATTTTAGTACACCAAGTCTAATGAGAAAGACTATGGTTTGGGTAAAATGCAAATGTAAAATTTATGGTATCTGCAATTACTTGACTTGATTTTCCATATATGTTGTTAATTGTACATGATCATTTTTTGCAGATTCCATGTAGACAATATATAAATAGGGTGACCATGTTTTGTTTGTCAGTGTTTTAGGTTGGAGATGTTCATGTGAAGAATTGGATCTTCTCCGAATAAAATAGCATAATGTTAATGAAGGTTGCAAAAGATGATTGTAGATGGTTCCATTAATTCCATTAGTTTCATTAAACATTTGTATTTCCCATATTTGAAGAATAGTGTAAACTCTCCATGAGAAGGTTTATTAACCCTTTTCATAAACAATATCCACTTGTGAAATTATTAATAATTAAATGTAATTTATTTAATTATGGAACTTTGGTAACATAAGGATAAAGTGATTTGCCTCCTCAATCTTCCTTATTGGAGATAACCTGAGGAAGGGTCGTTAGAATTGGTATTAGAGCCCAGAATTATGTAAATGACTTTAATTGTCATTAGTTTCAAAAACTCTATAGAACCCAAGGGAATTATTATGACATTTCATAGTTGTAGTAGTGTCTAAAATGGTTCACACCCTGGGGGTTGATAATATTTTCCTCCGCACTACTAACAAGTTTACAAGACTCCTGGGTCAATGTGATTCTTGTCTAGTTAAAACCGAAGGGTTTCCCTAAAATAATATACCTCTAGGCCTTCTCATCTAAACTCTATGTCTTTCTCATCTCGATTCTCTTCATCCCAGAGAGTACATTTTTGGAAACCATAGAATTTATTTCTCTCCTAATCTAAGTATTGGTTTCAAGAAAATTAGGGTTAGGAAATCCTCCTCCAACTAAGGCATATGAAATGTGAATTTGAAATCAATTGGATAAATACATGAAAGACATGCTTTATGTGTTGCTTTCCCATTCTCATGGATAAAACACTAGTAAAATTCAAGGAACCCAAGATGAGTTGGAATAAATTAGGTATATGAAAAGTACCTAAGTATGGTAAATGAAAGGGAAAAACTTATGATAAAAAAATCATCCATAAAACTATAATTTTGGGGTATACATGTGTAATAAAAGGAAATACACCAATATGAGAAGCTCGAGGGAGGGATGGGGAAAGAGAATGTCTCATTATATGTAAGTTATATGTGAGCCCTAATCAGAGATCTTGATCCATAGAAAATAAAATGAAATATAGAAAGTTTTACATATGTGCATGCAAACCCTAGTAATAGGTAGGGATATATCTATGACACCTTGGGCATCAATAGGAATATGAATCCCATAGTCTGATAAACCTCAAGAATACCTATAGTTGATGTGAGCCTATCCCTATAAATGTACTATTGATCTTGGGCAGAGGGAATATATATATTCCCCCTAATCTCTATAAGGAATAATATAATTTGGTGAAGTAATTAATTATATTAACTAGAATATCCTTCTCAAAATAGACCCTAGGTGGAATCAAGGGCACAATCTTGTATGCATGCATGCCTGACAATCATGAATAAGAATAAAAGAGAGAAATTAATGCACCCATACCTGGGTGTTGGATGCATGGAAGTTTAAATATATAAGTGATGACTTTTTCAGTACATAGACCCTAATGAAGAAGGTTAGGTTATTACACTATCCATCATGATCTTTAAGCCCCTGGTTGAAAATGATAGAACTTACTGTGGTGATAGGCCTGATGACACGATACAAGCATAAATTATCATTACAAAAGGAAATATGTGACAATTTAATCATGATTTGTATAGGGCTCAACAAGTTAGATGACCTCCAACGAGTAAAATAAGTTTACTCATGGTTAATCAAAGGATAAGAGAATCCACGTAAAGAGTGTAAATGATGAAAAGAATAAAAGGGTATTGTAATGACCCATGAATCTTAAAAGGAATGGATAGACTACACATATCACAGGGGTGCACCTCCTTTTTAGGGAGCCCATCACTAAGAATTGTGTGGTTAAGCATGCACAAACCAGAGTAGTATTAGGATGGGTGACCAAACTGAAAGTTGATCTTGGCTTGTGTGTGAGTGAGGACAATGTGCATAGTTCAAACCACTGGGGGTATGTGGGGTCAATCTTCATTCCTGCAACTCTATTAGAGCGTTGGGAAGTGGGCCCAAGAATTACAAATGGTATTAGAGCCAATTCTCCCCCAGTAGGTTGGGGCCACAAGGACATGTGGCATGCCAATCTTGAGTCGTCCAGTTCAGGCATGTTCTAAAGGGTTATCTATGGTGATGTTGCCACCCTTGCACTAATAGTCATGATCTGGAGGTGGGTGTCCATCGACCATTCTGGGTCTGCACTAAAATGGGGAAATATTATGAGGCCATATAGTTGAGACTTGACGAGGACTTGAAGATTCTAAGTGGGGGAGATTGTAACGACCTAATATTTAAGGCCTTAGAAAAATGATCTTAAAAGGAATGATTAGACTACCCATATTTCCAAGGTGCACCTCCTTTTTATGGAGACAATCACTAAGAAACTCTATGGTGAAGCATTCTCAATCCAGAGTAGTACTAGGATGGGTGACCAACCGTGAAGTTGATCTGAGATTGTGTGTGAGTGAAATTTTTAATTAAGGAAATGGTAGCCTATGGCACCAGTTGTGATTCCTTAAATTCTACCAGATCCTTGAGCAGTGAGCCAAGGCATTATAGGTACCAAAGTTTTAGACCTTTCATATCTCCCTTCATGAATCTAGGGGATATAACTTGTCAGTGCACTTTAATTCTAAAGGAAGGATATATCATTACAAACTACCCCGTGATTTTTCAAAGTGCCCTAGTGGGAAGGTACCTACTCTAAAGGGAAAATCACCTACCTTTTTGTATTTTGGAATACTACATTGTAAGATATTTGTGGAAGGATTTAGACCATTCTATCTTTTTTAATGGTACAAAAAGTTGTGGTTGTGTTGGATGATACTTGGATAATGGATGCCTAGAATCAGAATAAAGGTCAAGCTAGGGAAAAACTCTAGAATGAACAATATTGAAACATCAACATGTGGTTATCATCCCAGACTAACTATATGAAATCTAAGCTAGCATGTAATCATATTGAAGGTTGCGTGGTTATCATGTAACATTGGCATGATGGTAACCCAACTAGGTTTGGAAACCAAACCAAGCCACAAATTGCACATACTAATGAATTAGGGTAAAAGTGAGTGTTCATGCAGAATACAAGTGAGCTAACATGCAAGTACATGAGCCATGAATGTGTATGAGACAAATTTAGGTTGTTATGCAAGTACATAGAAAATATAGACTTAGTTGTTATAAAGAGACTCAACTTTCTTGGAGGAGTGGTGTTATGTTATTTGGAGGGTCATTTCAAGAAAGGGAAGGATCTTAGGGGGAAAGATAAGTCCAAAAGCTTGTAGGGTCCACATTTGTTGCTAGAAGGGCCTAGTCTCCTAGTTAGATATAAGAAACCATCCTAGACTACACATCTCTAAAGATAGGTTGAACCACCTTGTTCTAGAATATAAATTTCGAGATGATTCTAATGTTTCCTACAAGGACCTAAACCCAAAAGATGAAATGCTTTAGGTAATGGTGGTAAAGTACACGAGACATATAATTTTACAACCCATACCTTGTTTTACTGGTAATTTGAGGGTTTAAGATAATTCCAGTGCTAATTACACATTAATTCCTTCAATATGATATTCTTGATTTAGGTTTTATATTATCTTAAACTTGTTCTCTAATAAGTTAAAAATCATGTTTTGAGCATACTATGAGATTTGAATTCTAGTTGATATGGTAATAGACGACACTTGTATGTGGAAGAGAATTATATATATTTAAGAAGTAATTAATAAAGAAATTATTAATTAATATTTGATTAAAAAATTCTGCATAACCATACAAAAATTATATTATGAATCTAACACAAAAAGAATGAATCAAATCGGAGTTAAATTGAGGAAATTATGACACTTCTTTTCATACAAAATTACCTTCAATTGACATGGTTACCAACCGATGGTTGCAAATCAAAGGTATGGTAACCAATGGTTGCAAATTGAAGGGTACAAAACAAGGGTTTCCCAAATGAGGGCTGCAAATCAAGGGTTTGACCTGAACAACTATCTAGAAAAGCCAATCACAAAAACAACAACAACTTTTGTAATATTTAATTCGACAAAATTTGTTTCATTGGATTGTATTTAAATAATATAAAAAACCACAAATTTAAACCTTATAAAAGATGAAGTAAATGATGACTTATAAGCAATCTTTGGGAAAGAACATGAATAACAACAAGAACAGAAAACCTAGTTTTAGATTCTTTGTGGTAAGTTTATTTAGACATAAATTCCTTCTCTTTTGCTCTTCTCCTTTCCTTGAATCTAATGTAGGTCTAATTTGGGGTCCTCTCCTACCTACCGTTTCATCTTCTTCATCTATCAGGCCATTTTGAAAGCAATAGGGCTACCAACAAGTTATTAGAAGCCAAACTTTGATGTTTTTACTTCAAATCCAAGCTCAATAGACTCAAAACCGGACATACCAAACTTAGATTCATGATCAATAGATAGAATTGAACCTAAGGTGAGAGGAAATTTATCATTTAGCCATGATTTTAACATAACTTAAGTCAAAATGTAAAGAAGGTGTATTGGCTTGTAGACTATTTCACTATCATTAGCTCATCAAGTCTTGATTTGCATTTCTAAGGTATGACTGACTAAATTAGCCAGAAAATTCAAGAGAATGGAATAATTTCAGATATATAATGCACGTATATTATTGTAAAATTTACAAATACATAGAAATTTGGATGCACCAGTGTGTCTGGGTTTGTCCTAAATCCATATTAAAGAAAGACATGTAGGAAATGGTATTACATGGTTTGATTTCCTTTCATTTATTCATATGAGATCATAAGTGTATAAATTCTTTCTAGTCATATTTATTTAATGCTTGTTTGAACCAACTCAAGATGTATATTAGTAGTTTAGTACAGATAAATTAGAACAACATATGTAGCTTTTGGTATTAAAGATAACTAGTATTATTCTAGTATAGATGGTACTGATATACTTAGATATGCTTAAGTTATTAAGTGCAAGTGAAATACCATGCTTAATACAACTTAAATATAGTATTGGAAGTTAGTACTTTAGTTTAGTGCAAATCAGATAGATAAAAATAAGTTGCATTCAGTATGAAAGATCATTAGTATTGCTTAACAGTTTAGATAAATTGTTTATTTAGCTCAAGTGAAATATAGTATTGAAAGATAACAGTCCAGTTAAATTCATGTTCAGAGTATCAGATGTACTCATTTATGTTTAGTATGATATTTAATAGAATTTGCAGTGTAGAATTCATAAAAGAAAATAGACTGATCTAATTATAGGCTAATGTTATGAAATTTTCAATAGCTCCTTGAAAGGTGAAAATAAAGAATTATTAGACAGTTAGATGCCCTAAACCCCATAGATTCCTTGTAGAGGTCTGTGCCACAATGGAGGAAATGGCTTACCCACTGGTAGTCTCCAATAGAGGAAGTCAGAGAGTGATGGTGGGGCACAAGGGGTTAAGCCTAGTGTGGATGACCTCTTGAAAATTAATAGGGGTATCCAACATTAATAGGAGATTTCAGAGATACCCAATGGTAGCCAACAATAACCGAAGATTATGGTGCTGCTCTGTTTTAGCGCATATATAGATAAGTGCCAACAATAATTGGAGATCCAAGTGGTACTTGGTTGAGTTACTACTCAGTGCGTCAGCCCTTGTCAAACCCTTGATGTAGACTATTTAAGCCAAATTGCTTTACCTCTCCACATGAGTATGAGTACCTAATTTCAAAACAGGAGTCCAATTTTTCCTGCCAAATGATGTAACCATCGAGGCCATATGTGGCAAGGCCCACTATAGACCAGATAGCTAGTTAACAAACTTAGAATCCTAGGTCAACTCTAAGTCTTGTACGGTGAGATTGTAGCTTGTTGTGATGATTCCATGTGTTGTGGTACTCCTCATATGGGTCCAAGGAATCAATAAAATGAATTGAAGCTTAAGAAGCTAGATTTATGAATATGTTGGTCAGTTATACAGATCTAGAACTACATATTTAGTTGTTCTCAGTATTTAGCATATTTATGAATTTTACATTGCTTTATATTTAGTTCAAAATGAAATAGTTTACTTATATCTACTTATGTTGCAATCCACTTAATAAATAATATCTATATTATCCTTTCTACCTGGTGAATTTCCTTTCACTGAGCTAGTAGCTCACACTCAATTGAACATTTTTTAGTTAACTCTTCTGATGATGGAGATATATACATATTTCAGAAGAGTCCTACCACAAAAGTATGATAACATTATTTTTAAGCTAAACTTAGCCTCGGTCGCTATTTTCTAGGTCCTACAGTAAGAAAATAATGAGTTGTAATAGTCAAGTGTAAAATTGTGTGTCTTCCTTCTTTGTAAAATGGTTTGTACATATTACAATGTGTTGAACTATCAAGAGAGAAATAACAAAAATTCTTGTGGTTTTTTTATGAGAAGGTGTTTGTATAAAAGGATTTTACTTATGTGTCGTAACTTGTAAGGTTATGCATGGAAAAAGAAATTAAAAAGTTTATACATGCTTGTGTTATCTATCTTAATCACCTAAAATCATAATTCTAAATTCTAAAAGAGATTATGAGATATGGGGTTTGATAGATTTTATATTAGAGCCTCAGTTGAGTCGTTATGAACCATTTTGTTAGGTAGACAGAGTCTAAGTGTGGCAGTTAGTAGGTGATGTAGTTATAGATCTAGAAAGTCTGAGCATTTAGATATCTTGACTCGGTAATAATTAGGTTGACCAGTATCAAGCAACTTTGTCTAGTCTCTTCTGGAGGGACCTTGTTAGTTATGCAGAGGAAATTGCGCTAGACTGAAAATCCTACAAGTATTATAGTTAGAAGAACAAAAAGTAAGAAGATAATAAGATCATATAGATAGAATATGGTATGACTTCTTTTATATTAATGATTTGAGAAGAAATGACTAGAAATGCTCTTATCTAGGTGAACTCTAGAATTTACAATGATCATAAGTATTCATTTCAATTAAGATTGTTGAACATACAAAATTTACATTAGATATTGTTTGCTATTCTTGACATTAAGCAGATCTGAATTTCTTCTTATATGAGTTCACCTTAGGGAATATCTTTTTCATATGTTTAACTTAATTAGGAGTCTCTTAACTCTGATTAGTTCTTGGCTTTAAGACTACATGTTTCGCTTGGTATGGCTAGAAGGATGCTTTACTGGGTAGTAACGACTCCTATTAGCAATATAATGAGGATAAACTCTGATTAAGTACATCCAGAATATAATACACTAAGATATTGAGATCTAAGGGAATGGGATGATAAGAACCTTTACATACATATAAAAAATGAGGTGGTTAACCCTGGCATAGGTAATAAAAGAGAAGGAAAGAGGGTGAGGTGAGTTTCAGAGATAGTTCAAGGAAGAAATATTGTTCTAAATAGAAAGAAGATCTAAGAACAAGAAATATAATCGAGTTTTATGGTTTCAAAAATAAATAAGGGTCTAAAGAGAATGATAACTAGGATAAATTTGGAAACTTCAAGAGTAAGACCTGAAATATAAATATAAAGAATGATGAAGAAAGAACAGGCTAGGAGAAATTGATTGAATATATAGTTGAAATATACTATTCCAATTTTCAGTAAAGAAAGGTGTAGAGGAAAAGAACTTTAGAATAATGAGCATATAAAAAAGTCTATTGTCAAAAGCAGTAAAAATTAAGGAATGTTACTTAAACTTGTGACAGATGGAATCAAATGGGAATCAAGATGTAACAAAGATGGATATGGGAAGACTCAACCTATTTAACGAGACACTTTATATGATAAGACAGAGAGAAATGAATATATGTGCCTTATTAATGATTTACTTTCTCTTATTTGAAAATTTGTAGAGTAATTATGTGTTCTCCTTTAATGTACTTTAATTGATTCCTAATGACTATATGTAGTTAGGGAAGGTATAAACAATGCTAAATAAAAGAGCAAGCTACATGGTTATGAACATTTGAAGAAACATAAGTATTTAGTGTGAAGAGAAAAGCTTGATCCTTTCTCAAGCTACATGAAATGGGTAAAAGATGTGCTATGTATTAAGGTGAGTTATGAATCCTTCAAGGAGAATGTTAATTTAGAAACCAAAGTACGAAAATTGCAAAGATATATTGAGAAATATGACCATGGAAAATATAATTATGGTTATAAATGAGAATTAGAAGGAAAAAAGGTTAGTAATGCTAGATAGAATGATTAGAATATTCCATAAAGAGGATACACCAGATGGATGTACTTAGATAATATAGTTGCTAAATAAAATGTAAAGAGTGAGATATATTATAAAATGCAAGGTATGTGATAAGGAAAAACTCATTAATTAGACTTGGATGAGAGGAATGTTGGCTAAATGGACATCATTAAATCCCTTTGTTTTGAAAATGACAAACATTTCATTCTTGGGGATCTAACGTGCTACTTGAGTATTTCAGGAACAAGAATTCAAGGTGGTGGATAGCTAAGATTGGAAGATCTACATGCTAAAATCGTTTCATGATTGTAATCAAATGTAAACTTGTACAAATATATAATGTACAAGTACTTAGATATCATGTAAATCAAGCATTTAGATCTTCCCTATCCACTCACAAAACTTAGATAGGTCATCCCCCATGATAGCATCGCAATGAAACTTTGATACCTACACTTAGTACATGTCTAGATACACTAAAACATGGACTTTCTCGGTCGAACAACTTCTCGACCGAGACACACTCAGTCGAACATCTTCTCAACCAAGATTCACCAGAGTCTATTCCTCGAGCAGGTTCTATAGCCACTAGACTTGGTGGGAAAAAATGGTTGGGAGTTGAGTTGAACGTTGCAACACACTTTCCCTAGACTTTCCCTCAGTTGACGAAGTTCTCGACCGAGAGAAACTCGGTCGACAAACTTCTCGACCGAAAAAGGTTCTATCTGCACTTTTCAGAATTAATCAACTAGCCATTAAAAACATAATTAGTGGATACCTAACGACTAGTTGATCACTAAGAACATCCTAGAAAGTGTCTAGAACGTCCCTAAACACTAGTAGGCCATTCCTATAAATAGGACATACCTTAGGACACCTAAACTTACTTGAGTACATATACTTGCAATTTAGAATCAACTCTTATGAGCAATTGAGCAATCCTTCACTTGTAGATCATTTCCATAAGCTGAGATTTCATGTCCTATAGGCTAGAATCTCCTACTCACTACACATTCACGTTCATACACATTGGATAGGAGATCAAAATGCTTGATATAGGATTCAAGCCTTGTGCTAAAGTGGTAAAGTGTATTTTTCCTTCTTCCTTTCTTGTTCCTTTTATTGCTTGTTTTCTCCTTTTCTACTCCTAGGTTGGAGGCTGCGTAAAGGAGGTTGTAGGAGCTTCTTCAGGTGGATAAGGTAGCTCGGCAGACTTTGGACTACTTCTAGAAGGTCTCAAGGGAAAGCTACTTCAATTAGGAAGGCTACTTCAAAGTGAAGGTTGCTTCAAATTTGGTGAGACGACTTTGGGGTGAAGGATGTCCAAAGGGTTTGTGAAGGTAGTTGTATTTTATATAACATCCTCAAAAAGGTAATAAAATACAAGTGCTTTCAAAATCCCAATTGGAAACAATTGGGTAGTGGACTGACTCCCTTAGTTTTTGCTAAGGGTGGAACCACTCTAAATGTCTGTGTCTCCTTCTCCAATCTTTTTGTGATTGTTTTCTTAGATAATTTTTAAAATAATCATAAAACCCTTTTCACCCCCCTCTAGTGCTTTTCAATTAGTATCAAAGAAGGCTTCAAGGAGCTCTAATTGAGTCTTGAAGAAGATGGGTGATGGAGTACTAAACAACCTCAATTTGGAAGGAACACTTGTAGCTCATCCTGCACCATTTGATGGCACCAACTAAAACTATTGGAAGAGGAGGATGCAATTCTACTTTCAAAGGATTAGTTGGGATATCTGGAGAATGGTTTCAAATGCCTACACTCTTCCTCAAATGGAGTATGCTATATGGGATGCTAACACGGTAAAATTAGCCCAATTAAATGCAAAAATTGTAAGTATCCTTTATTGTTCAATTTTTGTAAGTGAGTTCAATAGAATATCAAATTGTGAAACTGCATATGAAATATGACATAGACTTTCTATCACTTATGAAGGAACTATTCAAGTAAAGAACTCCAAAATTGGCATGCTTAAACAAAAATTTGAATAGTTTTGTATGGAACCTAATGAGTCTATTAGTGAAATGTATGCAAAGTTTTCTTCTATTGTTAATGAAAACTACTAGAGGGGGGGGTGAATAGAGTTTTATAGATAATTTAACAATTATTGAACTCAAACAACCACAATGAAAATATTGGACAAGGAGACACAAGGTTTAGAGTGGTTCCAACTATAGCAAATACTATAGCCGTCAATCCACTACCCGGTTGCTTACCCAACCGGGATTTGAAAAGAAATTTATTTTATTACCTCTCAAGGAATTTACATAAAATACAATCTCTTTTCCTAAACCCTTCAAGCAGCCTTCACCTAGAAGTAATCGCCAACCTTGAAGCAGCCTTCCCTTGAAGTAGATGCACCAACTCCCGTTGCACCAGCCTTCTGAAGTAGCTTCCCTTGCGATAGCCTTCTTGAAGTAGCTTGAAGTCCCCTTCTCCACCTGAGAAGTCAACCCTCTCCAATCCGCAGCCTCCAACCCTAGGAGTAGTAAGGAGAGTACAAAAGATAAAAAGGAACAAGAAAGAAAAAGGAAATTACAACTTATCCTTTAAGCCCAAGGCTTGATATGCCTAGATCAAGCGTATAGATCTCCTAACCAAGTGTGTGAACTTGTGATTGCTGTGGATAGGAGAATCTAGCCTATAGGACACGAAATTGACCTAAGGAGAATGTAGACAAATGATCACAGTGCTCAAATTGCTTGCAATAGATTGCTCAAGTATGCTCAAGTGTATTCTCAAATGTAACAAGTGAATTCTAGTGTCCTATGGCTTGTCCTATTTATAGGAATGGCCTAAGTATGCTTAAGGACGTTCTAGACAACTCTTACGGGTTTCTAAGTGCTTAACTAGCCGTTAGGTACAAAGTTGTTGCTTTAACAACGGCTAATTACTTTATTCTGCAGTTGCTGTCAGAGACCATCTCGGTCGACAAATGGTCGACCGAGACACCTACTCGGTCGAACTTTTGTCGACCGACAGGCTCTCTGGAACAAGTGATTTGCAACGTCTTTCTTCAACTACCAACTAACTTGTTTGTTGTGTCTAACGGCTACTTTGGATCTTTCTCGGTCGAGAAGATTGTCGACCGAGAGTGTCTCGGTCGAGGAGTTTGTCGACCGAGAATGATCATGTTTCAAGGTTTCAGTTTAAGCATTAATTATGTGTGTGAGTGTGCAAAGGTGATCCTAATTAAATGGGATGACATGTCTAACTATGGTGTTTGGCTAGGGAAAATCTAACGCTTGATTTACATGCAATTCTAAGTACTTGTACATTATATATTTGTACAAGTTTTTACAACAATGATTACATTGCATGAAAATATAAACAATTTAGCTTTTGGATTTTCCCTAGTTGCTCTGCCATCCATCTTAGTCCTGCATACTCAAGTAGCTCGTTAGATTAATAAGAATGAAATGTTTGTCATAATCAAAACAAAGGGATTTATAGATGTCCAATTAGCCAACAATCTCCCCCTTTTTGAAGATGACAAACATTTCCAAAATATAAATAAGGAAATATAAGACATATGAATTTCATACCTGAAGATGACCTTATGTAGCTTTTCCTCTTGTTTATAAAATGTGTGCTTATTATTCCCAATGAATTATGGAACATGGAATCCAGTTCATTTGGGAATATAGCAACTTTCAATGTAAAGCCAAGAGTATATTTATGAAACTCATTGATTGAGTTTTTCATAAATACTAAGTTATAGTTTTATTTATCTCTCCCCCTTTGTCATTTCAAAAATATAACCGTTTCTAATAAAAACTCCCCCTTAATTATATATCCCGTCAAATCTAATGAAAAAGATGTCCAATGAAAAGCCAAAATAAAATAAGTAAACGTATTCGTTTTAAGAACCGCAGATATCAAAGAAAACATCTTCCAAAGGAGTAATAAGCAGTTGCTTCCTAATGTTGTTGAATTGATCGAGTGGAAGCGGTTTTGTAAAAATATCAGCCAATTGATTTTCCGTATCAACATGATGAAGGGAAACATGATTCTTTGAGATGTGATCCCTTAAGAAGTGATGACGGATTTCAATGTGTTTTGCCCGGCTGTGTAAAATAGGATTGTGTGCTAAATTTATGGCGCTCGTGTTGTCACAGAAAATAGGTGTAGAGGAAAGATTAAAACCATAATCGCTTAATACATGTTGCATATAAAGTACTTGAGCACAACAAGACCCGGCTGCCATATATTCAGCTTCAGTTGTAGATAGGGCAACCGTATTTTGTTTCTTGCTAAACCAAGATACTAAGGCTCTCCCTAATAAGAAACATCCACCACTGGTACTTTTGCGATCAAGTCGACAACCAGCATAATCCGCATCAGTATATGCTTTAAAATCCAGGGATTGTCCTTTTGGATACCATAAACCAAAACAAGTAGTACCAGCTAGATATCGAAGAATTCGTTTAACCGCTAGAAAATGAGATTGCATAGGTTGGGATTGAAATCGAGCACAAAGACCAACGGAAAACATAATGTCCGGTCGAGAAGCAGTTAAGTATAGCAAACTACCAATCATGGCTCTATATAAGGAATCATCAATAGGTTCCCCATTTTCATCCTTATCAATTTTGATAGAGGTAGCCATAGGAGTAGTAGCATGTTTGCATTGATCCATCCCAAAACGTTTTAAAAGTTCTTTAGTATATTTTTCTTGGCTTATGAAAATTCCTGCAGGTGTTTGCTTAATTTGAAAACCAAGAAAGAATGTTAGTTCACCCATGAGGCTCATTTCAAATTCTTTTTGCATAATGTCACTGAATTGTGTGCATAATGAATCATTTGAAGCTCCAAAAATAATATCATCAACATATATTTGCACAACTAGGAAATCAGATGCATATGTTTTGTCAAAATCTATTCCTTCTTGTTGATTATATCCTTGTGCTACTAACCGAGCTTTATTCCTTATGACTTCTCCTGCCTCATTGAGCTTATTCCTAAACACCCATTTAGTTCCTATGATAGTTTTATCTTGTGGTTTAGGAACTAAATCCCATACATCATTTTTAGTGAATTGATTTAACTCCTCTTGCATGGCTATTATCCAGTAATCATCCTTAAGAGCTTCGGATATCTTCTTAGGTTCAATGATAGAAACAAAAGCCATGTTTGCAACATCTTTGAAGGATGACCGAGTTTTGATTTTATCATTTGGATCTCCAATAATTAGTTCTTGGGGATGATCCTTGATAAGCCTAGGTGTAGGTTGTGTTTCACCTTGGGGATCGGATATAGGAATTTTCTCACTATCATTGGAAATGGTTATATTTTCGAATTGATTAGTGAGATCAATGATATCTAGATTTTCAGACTTTGATTCTTCATGAAAAGAAACATGAATGGATTCCTCAACTTTTCTAGAGATAGTGTTATATACTCTAAAGGCTTTGCTAGAAGTGGAATATCCCAAGAAGAATGCTTTGTGTGATTTAGAATCAAACTTGTCTCTATCATCTTTGGTATTTAAAATGTAGCATGTGGAGCCAAAAGT
Source organism: Alisma plantago-aquatica (assembly GCA_963693085.1). Taxonomy (NCBI): domain Eukaryota; kingdom Viridiplantae; phylum Streptophyta; class Magnoliopsida; order Alismatales; family Alismataceae; genus Alisma; species Alisma plantago-aquatica. Next base: position 1,374,081,852 of record OY856409.1, on the reverse strand, counting down.
ATGAAAGTAGTCAACTCTAGGTTTCTTAGAGTGTAATATTTCATATGGAGTTTTCTTCAAATGAGAGTGAATAGTTACTCTATTAAGCACATAACAAGCAGTGTTTACAGCTTCAGCCCAAAAGGTTTTAGGTGTGTTGTGTTCAAGCATCATGGTCCTAGCCATTTCCTGTAGGGATCGATTTTTCCATTCAACTATACCATTTTGTTGTGGGGTACGTGGAGCAGAAAAATTATGAGTATACCCTTGAGATGTACAAAAGGTCTCAAATGTATGATTCTCAAATTCGCCACCATGATCACTTCTAATGGTACATATTTTATGTTGTAAAAGATTTTCAATCTTGGAACAAAATTGCATAAAGACATGAATAGTATCATCTTTAGTTGCAATAAAATGTACCCATGTATATCTACTATAATCATCAACAATAACAAAACAGTATCGTTTACCACCAATAGATTGTGTCCTCATTGGTCCAAATAAGTCCATATGAATTAATTCTAAGGATCTACTGGTGCTAAGTACATGTTTTGATTTAAAAGATGTTTTGGTTTGCTTTCCCATTGTGCAGGGTTCACAATTTTCAATTTGATCAAAAGACAAAGCAGGTAATCCACGAACAAGATCATATTTCACTAACTTTTTAATAACATGTGAACTAGCATGTCCCAGCTTTTTATGCCATAGTTGTAAGGTATTTTCATTTGCAAGCAAGCATTTACCTACTACTGATTTCATAGAGTTTGGTTTAAGGATATAAAGATTTCCAACTCTATTTCCTTCATAAACGACATTTGTAGTGTTTTCTATCAATAATTTGCAGCAGGTTTTGTTAAATAACACATCATAACCACTATCACATAGTTGACTTACACTTATTAAATTATGATGCAATCCATCAACAAGTAGAACATTTTTAATTTCGAGATTTGTTCCAACATTACCTATTCCAACGATTTTGCCCTTACCATTGTCTCCAAAGGTGATCGTTCCACTTTTCTTTTCTTCAAAAGTTTGAAATGCGTCCTTGTTCCCGGTCATATGTTTGGAGCAGCCACTGTCAACTACCCATTCCTGCATTAGAATGTAGATTTTGGTACCCATGTGATGGTCTGATATGGTTAGAAATTTTTAAGTGCTTATGTATATAAAAGTTCTGATACAGAAAACCAGTCGGTCGACAATTGTTCGACCGATATTTGTCTCGGTCGACAATTTGTCGATCGAGCAGGTTACTGTATCACAAGCAAAAACACAGAAAATTTCTCGGTTGACCAATTTTCGACCGAAATAGGTTCTGTAAATTTTTGATTTGTTAAAGACATTCAGTCGGTCGACAATACTTCGACCGACCTAGAGCTCGGTCGACAATACTTCGACCGACAAAGTTTCTGTTTCAGCAATGCAGAAAAACAATAAGCATAGCACCTTTTGTTGAGATAAGACAATATAAATAGCAAAATTAAGCATTTGGTCATATCTCAACTACATTCCATTCTTCTAAGTTTGGGGTTTTGGGATCCAAACTAAGTCGGACTCCTTAGTCTTGTAGGGGCATGAAAAACAATAATGTCCACGACGTAAGCAGAAATGACAAGTAATAGAGTCAATTTCATTTCTCTTTCTAGTCATTGTGTTCTTGGGTACAAACATAGTTTGGGTCTTTTTGGGTTGGTTTTTCTTTGGAACATATCCCAAACCTTTTCTTCCATTGAAGACAGTACCAACTCTCAATATGTTATCAAGAATATCTTTTCTTCTTAACTTATGAAGTTCTCTTTGCAACGTAGCAATGTCATTCATCTTCTTATGTATGTCTTTTCTTGCTTGGTCTAAATCAGAAAACAATGAATCCTTTTCTTTTACAATATTATCATAGTCCGAATGGTTGCACAAGATAGGTTGAGTTTGATAATCTTGTAGTTTAGCTAGCAAATTAGTCTTTTCTTTTGATAGAAGATCAACATTGGTTTCTAAATTGAGTAGCTTTCTAGTGCAATCATCTAAAGATGTTTTTAAAGATACATTTGCAAGATCAATGTTGTTCTTTTCGTAAGAAAGTTCATCTAGTTTGGCAATGAGCTCATTATTTGATTTTATAGCCTTCTTTAGTTTCTTCTTGGCATCAACATACTTATCATGAGTTTCTTGTAAACTAGTAACTAACTCTTCTTTAGGAAGATCAACTAGGCTTACCTCTTGAGAGTCTTCATTTTCTTCTCTTGCCATTAGACATTCCACTTCTTCTCCACTTTCACTGTCACTTGACTCATCCCAGGCAGCTTTATAGGCTTTTTCTTCTTTCTTCTTATGTGAGCTTTTCTTTCCCTTCTTTGCTTTGGGACATTCGTTTTTGAAATGCCCTTTCTTCCCACATTCAAAGCACCTGGGAGTAGAGGAACTAGAAATTTTGTTAGATTTAAACCTTTTGTACTTCTTACCGTTGACGATTAAGGCTTCTTCTCCTTCTTCACTTGACTCCTCACTTTCTTGTGTGATGACTTTTGAGGCTTTGAGAGCCACATCCTTCTTCTTCCCACTATGGTGTTCACGTTCTCTTCTTTCTTCCTCTTCTAGATCTGCTTCATGGGCTTCTAAATTACCAATGAGTTGTTCCATTTTGAGGCGAGTGAGGTCGTTGGCTTCTGCAATGGCTGTCACCTTTGGCTTGTACTTTGGAGGAAGTGATCGAAGAATTTTTGATACCTGATCTTCCTCAAGGACAGGTTTTCCTAAGGCACTTAAACCATTAACAATAGTAGAGAATTTTGAATACATTTCACTAATAGATTCATTTGGATCCATACGAAAATGTTCAAGCTTTGTTTTAAGCAGACTAATTTTGGAATTTTTGACTTGGGCTGTACCCTCATAAGTGATGGACAATCTATGCCAAATGTCATACGCTGTATCACAATTTGATATTCTATTAAATTCTCCTACAGAAATAGAACAATATAAAATGCTTACAGCTTTTGCGTTCATTTGGGCCTGTTTTACCGTGTTTGCATCCCATTCCGCAAAGTCATTTTGAGGGAATTCATAAGGAGTAGATACCATTCTCCATAGATCCCAGTTGACGCCTTGGAAGTAGAACTGCATCCTTCTCTTCCAGTATTGGTAGTTTGTTCCATCGAATGCCGGCGGCCTAGCAACAAGAGTCCCTTCAATGTTGAGGTTGTTGAGCATTCCATCACCCATTTCTTCAAGACCTTGTTAGGGTTCCTTGAAGCCTCGCTCTGATACCAATTGAAAACTACTAGAGGGGGGGTGAATAGAGTTTTATAGATAATTTAACAATTATTGAACTCAAACAACCACAATGAAAATATTGGACAAGGAGACACAAGGTTTAGAGTGGTTCCAACTATAGCAAATACTATAGCCGTCAATCCACTACCCGGTTGCTTACCCAACCGGGATTTGAAAAGAAATTTATTTTATTACCTCTCAAGGAATTTACATAAAATACAATCTCTTTTCCTAAACCCTTCAAGCAGCCTTCACCTAGAAGTAATCGCCAACCTTGAAGCAGCCTTCCCTTGAAGTAGATGCACCAACTCTCGTTGCACCAGCCTTCTGAAGTAGCTTCCCTTGCGATAGCCTTCTTGAAGTAGCTTGAAGTACCCTTCTCCACCTGAGAAGTCAACCCTCTCCAATCCGCAGCCTCCAACCTTAGGAGTAGCAAGGAGAGTACAAAAGATAAAAAGGAACAAGAAAGAAAAAGGAAATTACAACTTATCCTTTAAGCCCAAGGCTTGATATGCCTAGATCAAGCGTATAGATCTCCTAACCAAGTGTGTGAACTTGTGATTGCTGTGGATAGGAGAATCTAGCCTATAGGACACGAAATTGAGCTAAGGAGAATGTAGACAAATGATCACAGTGCTCAAATTGCTTGCAATAGATTGCTCAAGTATGCTCAAGTGTATTCTCAAATGTAACAAGTGAATTCTAGTGTCCTATGGCTTGTCCTATTTATAGGAATGGCCTAAGTATGCTTAAGGACGTTCTAGACAACTCTTAGGGGTTTCTAAGTGCTTAACTAGCCGTTAGGTACAAAGTTATTGCTTTAACAATGGCTAATTACTTTATTCTGCAGTTGTTGTCAGAGACCATCTCGGTCGACAAATGGTCGATCGAGACACCTACTCGGTCGAACTTTTGTCGACCGACAGGCTCTCTGGAACAAGTGATTTGCAACGTCTTTCTTCAACTACCAACTAACTTGTTTGTTGTGTCTAACGGCTACTTTGGATCTTTCTCGGTCGAGAAGATTGTCGACCGAGAGTGTCTCGGTCGAGGAGTTTGTCGACCGAGAATGATCCTGTTTCAAGGTTTCAGTTTAAGCATTAATTATGTGTGTGAGTGTGCAAAGGTGATCCTAATTAAATGGGATGACATGTCTAACTATGGTGTTTGGCTAGGGAAAATCTAACGCTTGATTTACATGCAATTCTAAGTACTTGTACATTATATATTTGTACAAGTTTTTACAACAATGATTACATTGCATGAAAATATAAACAATTTAGCTTGTGGATTTTCCCTAGTTGCTCTGCCATCCATCTTAGTCCTGCATACTCAAGTAGCTCGTTAGATTAATAAGAATGAAATGTTTGTCATAATCAAAACAAAGGGATTTATAGATGTCCAATTAGCCAACAGTTAATGGTTTGAATGCATTAGGTAAAGCCATTAGTGAAGAGGGTCAAGTGTCTAAAATTCTTAGGTCTCTTCCTCCTAAGTAAAAGCCTAAGGTGACTACAATTGAAGAAGCCAATGACCTCACCCGACTAAGGATGGAGCAACTCATTGGCAACTTAGAAGCACATGAAGCAACCTTGGAGGAGGAAGAAAGACAGGAGCATGAACTTCAATAAGGAAGAAAGAAGGACATAGCTCTAAAGGATACAAAGGTCATCACTTGCGAATGTGATGAGATAAGTGATGGAGATGAGGGAGAAGAAGCTCTAATTGTAAATGGTAAGAAATATAGAAGATTTAAATCTAAAAAAGTTATTGGTTCCTCTTCTTCTTCCTCTCCTAGGTGTTTTGAATGTGGAAAGAAGGGACATCTTAAGAATGAATGTCCTTAAGCAAAGAAGGGGAAGAAAAGCTCATCTAAGAAGAAGGGAGAAAAAGAATACAAAGTTGCATGGGATGAGTCAAGTGATAGTGAGAGTGGAGAGGAGAACGTGGAGTGTCTCATGGCCAAAGAAGATGATAGTGATGATTCTCAAGAGGTAAGCCTTTTTTATTTTCCAAAAGAAGATCTAATCGTTAGTCTTCAAGATACACATGACAAATTTTTTGATTGCAAAAAGAAACTAAAGAAAGTTGCTAAAACTAATGAGGATTTGTATGCTAAATTAAACAATCTTTCTTTTGAAAAGGACAATATTATTTCTGAAAACTTTACCTTGAAATCATCTTTAAATGACTGCTATATGAAGTTGCTTACTTTAGAAACAAACTATGGCCTTCTTTCTCAAGAAAAGGTTGAATTGCTTACAAAACTAAATAATTTTCAGACTCAACCTATCCTATGTACTCATCTAGATTATGATGCTATTGTTAAAGAAAGAGATGCTTTATCTTATGATCTAGATCAAGTAAAGTTAGATATCAAAAAGAAAATGGATGAGGTAGATAAGTTACAAAAAGAAGTTAGTAGCTTGAGAAATAATGGTATTCTTGATAAGATCCTAAAGAATTCTTCTGGTTATAGTGGAAGAAGAGGTTTAGGATATGTTCCAAAAGAAAACTCTTATCAACCTAAACCTAGGAGAACTCAAGCACCCAAGACAAAGATCATATTTGTACCCAAGAACACAACTCAAAATCCTAGAAAGAGAAATGAAATTGACTCCATTTCTTGTCACTGTTGCTTGCGTCTTGGACATTATTCATTCTCATGTCCTTACAAGAAAAAGGATGTTGAGTTAGTATTGGTTCCAAGACCCCAAACTTAGAATATTTAATATGATTAAGTTGAGATTTGACCTAAAACCTCATTTGAATATCTTAATGTCTTATCTCAACTAAATAGAGTGGTACCTTAGCATATTACAATGATTTAAGCTCAAACTAACATAAACAAATTGCTATAAACAAACAGAAACAACCTCAGTCGACAAATAGTTCGACCGAGACACTTCTCGGTCGAGAAAGTATTCAACTGAGGGAATACTTGTATCAAATCAGAAATCTCATGTTTAAACCAGTAAAATAGAAACACTCTCGGTCGACAAAATGTTTGACCGATACACTCTTCGGTCGAAGCATTTGTCGACCAAATGAAGTTCTGAACAACTTAAAACATTCAATTATTCAATTATGTAATCATATTCAGTTTTGTTATTAAATGACTCTAACCATAGAGGACCATCACATGGGTATCAAAATCTATCTCTTTTGCAGGATTGGGTGGTTGATAGTGGATGTTCTAAGCATATGACTGGCAACAAAAAGGCCTTTCAAACATTTGAAGAAAAGAAAAATGGAACAGTCACTTTTGGAGATAATGGAAAAGGAAAGATTGTTGGAATAGGTAACATTGGTACAGACCTTCAAATAAAAAATGTTTTACTTATTGATAGCCTGCATCATAATTTAATTAGTGTTAGTCAACTATGCGATAGTGGCTATGATGTCTTATTCAATAAAAATTGTTGTAAACTATTGATTGAAAACACTAATGAAATCGTTTATGAAGGAAAAAGAATAGGAAATTTATATAAACTTAGGCCTAATTCTATGCAAGCTATTATTGGAAAATGCCTTCTTGCAAAAGACGAATCTCTACAGCTATGGCATAGAAAATTAGGTCATGCAAGTTCCCATTTTATCAAAAAGTTGATTAAATATGATCTTGTACGTGGTTTACCTAAAATATCTTTTGATAAACCTAAAAATTGTGAACCTTGTACTCTATGAAAGCAAAGCAAAACTTCTTTCAAAACAAAAACAATGCTTAGCACTACTAGATCATTATAACTTATTCACATGGATTTGTTTGGTCCTATGAGAACTCAATCTATTTGTGTAAAAAGATATTGCTTTGTTATTGTTGATGACTTTAGTAGATATACATGGGTTCATTTTCTTGAAAATAAAGATGATACTATTCAAGTGTTCATACAATTTTGCTTAAAGATTGAAAATCAACTACAAAATAAAATGTGTACAATTAGGAGTGATCATGGTGGAGAATTTGAGAATCATACATTTGAAGAATTCTACACATCTCAAGGTTACACTCTCCAATTTTCAGCTCCACGCACTCCACAACACAATGGCATAGTTGAAAGAAAGAATAGATACTTATAAGAAATGGCTAGGACTATGATGCTTGAACATAATACATCTAAAACCTTTTTTGGCTGAAGCTATAAACATAGCTTGTTATGTGCTAAATAGAGTAACCATACACTCTTATTTTAAGAAAACACCATATGAACTCATTTTTAATAAGAAACTAAGGGTTGATTATTTTCACACTTTTGGCTCAAATTGCTATATCTTAAACACAAAGGATGATCGAGACAAATTTGTCTCTAAATCACAAAAAGCCTTTTTCTTGGGATATTCAACTTCTAGCAAAGCGTTTAGAATATACAACACCATCTCTAGAAAAGTTGAAGAATCAATTCACATTACTTTTCATGAAGAACTAAAACAAAATACCGATGATAATGACATAGTTGATATTACTCATCAAATTGAAGATCTTAACATATCAACTAAAAATGATCAAAATGCTGAAAATGATCAACAAATTGCGACACAAAAAACCATTCCTAGACTAATTAAAGATCATCCTTAAGAACTAATCATTGGGAATCCTAATGATAAAGTAAAAACCCTTTCCTCTTTTAGAGATGTTGCAAATATGGCATTTGTATCTATAATTGAACCCAAAAAGGTAATTGAAGCTCTAAAAGATGATTATTGGATAATGGCCATGCATGAAGAATTAAATGAATTTACTAAGAATGGTGTATGGGACTTAATTCCTAAACCTCAAGATAAAACCATTATTGGAACTAAATTGGATTTTTGTAACAAATTGAATGAAGTCGGTGAAGTAGTGAGAAATAAAGCTAGGTTGGTAGCACAAGGGTACAATCAATAAGAAGGAATAGACTTTGATGAAACTTATGCACCCGTAGCAAGACTTGAAGCCATTAGAATGCTACTAGCTATAGCTGCCCACAAAGACATCAAACTATTCCAAATGGATGTAAACAGTACATTTCTAAATGGAATAATACAAGAGGAAGTATATGTTGCTCAACCACCTAGTTTTGAAATTCTTGGTAAAGATGATCATGTATATAAACTTAAGAAAGTGCTTTATGGGTTAAAACAAGAACCTATAAATTGGTATGAAAGGCTCAAAAAATATCTCTTTGATAATAGTTTTTCAATTGGAAATTTAGATTTGACTTTATTTTTCAAAACATATGAATCTGACTTTCTAGTTGTTCAAATTTATGTTGATGATATTATCTTTGGTGCATCAAATGAATTCTTATGTAAACAATTTAGTGATATTATGCAAAAAGAATTTGAAATGAGTCTCATGGGAGAATTGACTTTCTTTCTTGGTTTTCAAATAAAGCAAATGCCTGCTGGGATTTTTATAAGCCAAGAGAAGTATACAAATGAATTTTTAAAACTTTTTGGAATGGAGCATTGCAAACATGCTACCACACCAATGGCCACTTATACTAAAATTGACAAAGATGAAAATGGGGAACTAATTGATGATTCTTTGTATAGGGCCATGATTGGTAGTTTTCTTTACTTAACTGCTTCTAGACCGGATATCATGTTTTCCGTTGGACTTTGTGCTAGATTTCAATCAAAACCCATGCAAACTCATTTTCAAGTTGTCAAAAGGATTCTAAGATACTTAGCTGGCACTACAAACTATGGTTTATGGTATCCTAAAAGACAATCTTTTGATTTGACAACCTATACCGATGTCTTCTACGTTGGTTGTCGACTTGATCGAAAGAGCACAAGCAGAAGTTGTTTCCTCTTAGGATGAGCCTTAGCATCATGGTTTAGCAAGAAACAAAACATGGTTGCCCTTTCTACCACTGAAGATGAATATATGGCAGTCGAGTCTTGTTGTGCTCAAATGCTTTATATGCAATAAGTTTCAAATGATTATGGTTTTACATTTTTATCAATTTCTATATATTGTGATAATACTAGTGCTATAAACTTGGCACATAATCCTATTTTACACAGCCATGCCAAACATATTGAAATACATCATCATTTTCTAAGGGATCATATTTCCAAAACACATGTATCCCTTCATCATGTTGATACGGAAGATCAATTAGCTGATATTTTCACAAAACCACTTTCATTGGATCAATTTAATTATATAAGAAAGAAATTACTTATCACTCCTTTAGGAGATGTTTTCTTTGACATTTGTGCTTCTCCTTCTTAAAATCAGTTTGTTTCCCTGACAATTACATTTTGGCTGAAATGGACATCTTTTATCTCTTTTAATCATCATATTATAGGGGAGCACTAATTAAGGGGGAGTCTTAAAACATGTTTTTAATGGTTATCCTTTTGAAATGACAAAGGGGGAGAAATAATATAAATCTTAAATACTAAAATCAATGAGTTTCATACATATCTCTTGGCTTCACATCAAATGCTGAGAGTTGGATTTATGTTCCACACTTCTTTGGGAATAATAAGCACACATTCCATAAACAAGAGAAGGTAAAAAGGGGGAGATTGTTGGCTAAATGGACATCATTAAATCCCTTTATTTTGAAAATGACAAACATTTAATTCTTGGGGATCTAACGTGCTACTTGACTATTTCAAGAACAAGAATTAAAGGTGGTGGATAGCTAAGATTAGAAGATCTACATGCTCAAATTGTATCCTGATTGTAATCAAATGTAAACTTGTACAAATATATAATGTACAAGTACTTAGATATCATGTAAATCAAGCATGTAAATCTTCCCTATCCACTCACAACACTTACATAGGTCATCTCCCATGATAGCATCACAATGGCACTTTGATACATACACTTAGTACATGTCTAGATATACTAAAATAGGGAATTTCTCGGTCGAACTAGTTCTCAACTAGGACACACTCGGTCAAACATCTTCTCGATCGAGATTCACTAGAGTCTATTCCTCGATAAGGTTCTATATCCGTTAGACTTGGTGGGAAAAAGTGGTTGGGAGTTGAGTTGAACGTTGCAATACACTTTCCCCAGAATTTCCCTCGATCGATGAAGTTCTCGATTGAGAGACACTTGGTCGACAAACTTCTCGACTGAGAAAGGTTTTGTCTGCACTTTTCAGAATTAATCAACTAGCCATTACAACTGTAATTAGTGGATACCTAACGGCTAGTTGAGCACTAAGAACATCCTAGAAAGTGTCTAGAACATCCCTAAACACTAGTAGGCCATTTCTATAAATAGGACATGCCTTAGGACACCTAAACTTACTTGAGTACATATACTTGCAATTGAGAATCAACTCTTGTGAGCAATTAAGCAATCCTTCACTTGTAGATCATTTCCATAAGCTGAGATTTTGTGTCTTATAGGATGGCATCTCCTACTCACTACACATTCACGTTCATACACATTGGATAGGAGATCAAAATGCTTGATATAGGATTCAAGCCTTGTGCTAAAGTGGTAAAGTGTATTTTTCCTTCTTCCTTTCTTGTTCCTTTTATTGCTTGTTTTCTCCTTTGCTACTCCTAGGTTGGAGGCTGTGGAAAGGAGGTTGTAGGAGCTTCTTCGGGTGGAGAAGGTAGCTTGGCAGACTTTGGACTACTTCTACAAGGTCTCAACCGGAAGCTACTTCAAGGAGGAAGGCTACTTCAAGGGGGAGCTTGAAGTTACTTCAAGTGAAGGCTGCTTCAAAGTTGGTGAGACAACTTCGGGGTGAAGGCAGTCCAAAGGGTTTGTGAAGGTAGTTGTATTTTATGTAACATCCTCAAAAATGTAGTAAAATACAAGTGCGTTCAAAATCCCAATTGGAAACAATTGGGTAGTGGACTGACTCGTTTAGTTTTTGCTAAGGGTGGATCCACCCTAAACGCTTGTGTCTCCTCAAATATTTTTGTGGTTGTTTTCTTAGATAATTTTTAAAATAATCATAAAACCTATTCACCCCCCTCTAGTGCTTTTCAAGAAAGGCAGTAAGATAATGTTGGAAGGATAGAATATCATTTCCCCATCAAACTCTCCTTTTCCTAAGTACCCCTTACTTGAGAATAATGAAAAAGAAATTTACATTGAAGATGAACCAATGAGAAAACAAGAGGAACATTCAAATGCCTAGTTGAATAGAAAAGTGAATGAAAGAATGGTGGGATATGAGGCTAAGATAAGACTTTTGTGTGCCACACTGATCAAGGAAAATGTATAAAATAAAAGGTCATATGATAAGTTACAATACATGGAGTTAAGATTATGACAATACTAAGGATGAACAAAACATATATACCTAGACAAGCACAATGTGTGCTATTCTTGATCTATGGATTATGTATATGTGTACTCTTTAAAACTCTAGAAATTTTGGATGACCTTGAGATAGCTAATGTCCTTTTTTCAGATAATATTTACACTAGTGCTTATCCAACTTCATATAGGCACTCGACAAGATGCCTATATAAGGCATGTTGGTGGTTATAGTATTATTATATTCAAACTACCATTCTTCCCTCTATAACACTTAGATGGAATTCTATCGTTCCTCAAATTTTCACCTAGAAGAACTTGATTGGAAACAACATTCCAAGTCAGAATGTCTAAATTCTAGAGACACTAACACTCACATTTTCCATTACATTGTTCAAAAGAAATGGGTAAGAAAACACTCATCTAAAAGAGGAAGAGGGGAGTTTGGTATAGGATGCCACACTACTATGAGAAACTTTAAAAAACTTCTTCAAGAAGTTGTATAGAGAAGACAACATTGAAAGGAGGAAGCAGGATAGTAAGGAGCTCATAGTTATGTTTCAATTTTCTATAAAAGAAGAACCAGGGATTTGGCAAGGACCTCTATGGTAGATGAGATCCAAGAGGACAATAATGTTGGTAGGACATAAAAAAATTGTGAAGGATTGACGAGGTGGATGCGACTTTCCTCTAGAAGATTACAGACACAATAAAGGTATAGATACTTAGGTTGATACATGTGCCTTTTAAAGGAGAGAAATTGATATTGTGTTTGCAAACTCGATTATGTTACTTATTTCTGAAGTAGATAACCTCAAGTGTTATTCTCAATTGAGAGCAATATCCCTAAACATTGTCCATGTCAAAATCTTGTCCAAAGTTATTTTGGAACATATTAAACCATATATGAATGACTACAACTCACTCTTCAGTATAGGTTCATCCCTAGAAAGAATATTGGGGTCTATCTTATTGTAGTGAGGAGGTGAAACATTCACTGGAATTCAAGTTCTCTCAACACAATGTCATAGATTATAAGCTAGATCTAGTGAAACCCTATGATCAGATGTGTTGGAACCTCATCATGGACATAATCAAAGATAATGCTATTAGTGATAAGTAAATTTATATTATGATTCAAATTATCTCTTTTGGTGTCACCTAGATTGTACAGAATGGGACCAATCTTTACATTAAAGCCTTCATAGGGATTCACACAAGGGGGGCCACTTTTCCCATATATCTCTGTCTTATGTTTTGAGAAATTTAGTACAACATGGAAGATTGAATCAAATTTTTATGAACAAAGGAAATCTTCCATTCATTCATGTTTGCTTCTATTATGATATTTCTATTTGGGTATGCATCAATGAGACAAATGACTAAAATTCTCATATTTCTCAAAGTATCTGGGAAAGCTTTGTGGTAGTATCTTTCAAAGCAAAAATTTCATGTATTTATATCCAACAACACTCTAAGGGGGGTAATCGACTAGATTTACAAATGTTTACATATTCAACAAACATCAAAATGTATTTTCTTAATCTTAATGCTATCAGAAAATATTGTGGGTTGGAAAAATATGTACAATATCTTATAGGAAGAATTGTCTTTGTAAGATTAGTGATAATAACTTTATTTACATATCCCATGCAAACCACTCAATAACCAATAAGCATATACAATCACATTGGTTTACTGGTGTAGTAATTCTATCGGGAGTGGGGACAAGTATAGGAGGAATACAAGTCTAGTTGAAAGGAAGAAGGTGGAAACACCAATGAATGAGGGGGTTTTGGGAATAGGACATGCACTATAATTTAAGTTGGTGTCAATTGAAAAGGTGAGCTAGGAATTATATAGAGGTAGATGAGTCCCCTATTCTATCTTCATTAGAGGAAAACTATATCATCCTAGGATTTGAGGCCTTAGATAAAATGATCTTAAAAGGAATGATTAGACTACCCATATCACCAAGGTGCACCTCCTTTCTAGGGATCCCATCACTAAGAACTCCATAGTTAAGCTTGCTCAACTTGGAGTAGTACCAGGATGGGTGACCAGTCGAGAAGTTGATCCCACATTGTGCCTAAGTGAGGACAAAGCACACAATTATTACCAGTGGTGTCATGTGGGTCCAGTTGTCATTCTTGAAAATCTACTAGGGCATTAGGAAGTTGGCTCAGGCATTACAAATGGTATCGGAACCAAAACCCCTCTAGTAGGTTGCGCCCACATGAGCATGTGTCATGCCAATCTTAAGTCAAGTTGCCCATGAATGTTGGAAAGGGTTGTCCATGGTGATGTATCTACCCTTGCATTGGTATCCTTGATCGGGAGTGGGTGAGCATGGTCCATTCTGGGTCTTCACTGAAATGGGGAAATATAATGAGGTGATACAGTTGAGTCTTGACAAATACATCAAGAGTCTAAGTGGGGAAGGTTTGTAACATCCAAGGATCTGAGGTCTCAGATAAAATGATCTTAAAAAGGACTGATTAGAATACTTGTATCACTAAGGTGCACCTCCTTTTTAGGGAGCCCATTTCGAAGAACTCCATAATTAAGTGTGAGTACTTGGAGTAGTATTAGGATGGGTGACCATTTGGGAAGTTGATCCTGGCTTGTGTGTCTATAAGGACAAAGCACATAGTTAAGACCAATGGTGGACTATAGGGCCAATCATAATTCCTAAAACTCTACTAGAGCCTTGGGTAACAGGCTTGGGCATTACAAAAATATATGAGTCTCAATGGTTGTTGATAGAATGGGCCACATACTTGAAGAAGTACAATTTTGTACTTTGCCATTCAAAGAAGAAAACATAAAGACGATTATTCCCTCATAAGTAGACACTATGGTGTGAATTGAATAGTGGATAGGAGAGGGTGTGAAGCCATCCATCATAACCCATAATCATGTACTTGGCAAGATCAAGTATCTGAAAGATGTGAGCACGATTTGATATGATGGGGAATGTGATTCATGTTTTCTAAGAGACTGGTCTTGATTGAAACTATTAATTCCTTTTAGGAAAATTGTATGATCTAGGGGAAGATATGGGAATGATGAATGCATATGGAATGGGACAAAGTAGGCTTGCTTCTAGGTGAATATGACATATAAAATTTTGTTGGGTACTAACCATCCAAGAATCCCATGAGCATGGATGTTGATGTGGAAGTTTTCTATACCACAACGTCTCAAGACCAAATTGTGGCAACTCCACCACAATAAGTTAATGATTAATGTAAAGTCCCATATTTTTCTTTCCCTAAACATTAAGGGTCTGAGAGGACCAACTCCTAAAATATTGACAAAGCATAATAATAGTGTGATGCCAAAGCATTAGCTTAAATAAGAAAAAAACCATAGTACTCTCAACATTTGACACAGATGATATATAATGAATTATTACAACATACAATTACACATTTAAAAGAGAGTTTTACAAGTCTATGAACATATATACTAACTTGAATCTTAAGGTAAAAGGTACATCCAGATCATTTTCTCACACATCATCATAACTCACATGCTAGCCATGAACCAAAAAAATACATGTAACAAGAAGCTCAATACACAAGGTGTTGGTACATGGTCACAAAGATACAAATATATATATGGTTTTTATAAATCAAAAGTTTTCTAAAAAGAGATAACTAAGAGCATATAAAATATTTCTATAAAATAGTAGTCATTTTGGCCATTTGTCTAGATAATTGCTTCACTAAGGCATGTAAGCACTATAATCATACATATTGAACCCTCCCTTTGTACATTGGGGATCCTCTTTCCCCTAGTGCTTTGTTGATATTTTGGACATTGACCGGCCTAAATCGTGCATCCTAAAATTGGAGGTAGATTTGAAGTAGTCGGACTTTTATATTTATAACCTAAAACCTTCTAGGCCCCCACAACTTTGTTTACGGGGTCGAAGTAGATATACAGGGTCGAACACAGGGACAAGGGTGGAAGTGTAGAGAACGCTGAATCGACACGTTACACTCTTGTAAGGGAAAAGAGATGATAAGGTTCCCAAAGGGAACAGCAGGATAAGACCGATAAAACAAACGAAACCTATCTCCAACTGGAGCTACGAGGAAGATAAGGGTTTTAAGCAATTATCAGTTTTTAGGGGTTTTCGTGCAACGGAAAAAGAGAGATAACACTCATGCTATAGAAAGGTAGGAAGGAGAAAACTCTGGTAAAATAAGCGGCAGCAGAAACATCATGTACCCCTCCTCTCGAAGCGGGTACCTCTAACCAAGCATCAACACCCCTCTCGAGGTTGCTAGGCTTAAGTTAGAGAGGAAAGGTTACTAAAGCAACTCCGATTCCAGGCACTCTCGTACTCCAGAATTGGACCAAACACTAGAGCCACAACACCTCTCTCGAGGCTATTGCAACAGGAAAACACGATTCGGTAGCTAATCGAAATGTGATCCAAGCGTACAAGCTAGTGTTCAGATGTTAAACATGGCAATCATCCAACAAAGGTACCAAACATAAAGTAGCAGATAATTAAACTCTACTATATCCATTAACATATAAAGGTCTGATTACATCGCATAAGTAAAAGAAGTAAATGACTAAAATAACAAAGATAAATGTTGCCTCCTTGATCTAGAAGGGCGACAGACAGCAACATACTCTCCAGCCCGATACCGAGCAGGAGCCTCGCCCGATACGCCGTGACGGGCGGCACCCTCTTGGGCGACGCGCTCATGACAAGTAGACGTATCGGGTGGGGCGCCCTTGCCCGATACGATCATGTCAGGCGGCACCCTCTCAGGAAACACGCTCCGACTAACGATGTGTATTGGGGTTTGGTATCGTGTCGGGTTTAGAGTATCGCTTTCAGTATCAGTCACTTGTATCGGGTGTCCTTGTCGGCCAATATCGGCCTGCAATGGTGCCCATCACGTCCTTAAGTGAACCATTCCCTCCCTCTCGGGATGGGGAAGTGCTCACCTAGAATCGCCCGGCACAACCTCTGAGGCACGATACGCTAGCTCTTGAAGCTTTCTTGAGTTGGCTTGCGCAGGGTTCCGACCCGTCCGATCGGAGCCCTGTAGCTGCTATTTATAGGCAGTGGTTGTGGATGTTATGGTGCTCCGGCCACCACGTGTTCTTCCTTCAGCTCCATTATTGCGTCCCCAGGGATGCCCGATATGCATGTCGCGCGATACAAAGATATCAGGTTGTCGGTCATCGTGACGAGTGGCGCCTGCCGATGGGTGACCCATATCGCCCGACATGCTTTGGCAGTCGTGACGGGTTCGGCTCCCAGTCGGGTAAACGGCGTATCACTCGTCCGCTTCCTCTTGTGCAGCACCCTTGTGTCGTGCGTCTGTGTATCGCGCTCTCCTATCGGGCAGTGGGCGTATCGGTCGACTTCCTGGGAAAAAGGCCGATGTAGGTAGGACACGTTTATGGGCCGGGACAGGCCTTTTCGATGATAAATGAGTCAAAAATGGAGGAAAACTCTGCAAAAGATGGTCAAATTGAGTTAAGAGCATTGTGAGGCCTATTTATTCAAAAACATATATAAAAATAGAGGAAAACAGTTTAAAAGGGCAGTTTTGATAATGAAATAAGGGCCAAAAATATCACAAGATCTAGTGTTACCAACTCCCCCCAAACTTAGCATTTTGATTGTCCTCAATCAATCTTTAAACTTTATTTTGTGATGCTTCTTCTTTACCGGTATTTTCATACCATGGGTTAGAGAGAGTACCGAGATGTCTTTCTGAGAATTAACCACGAACAATAGACTTTATTTCTCCTGCCTTATTTAAGCAAAAATATTCTCTACAGCTTCAGCGAGACTTTGGTGCACGATTTCGAAGTTAGCTTTCACACCAAACAGCTTTTGGGGCAGAAAGTTGTGTGCTTGGGTAGGCTTAAGGCTTTTTGGGTTTTTCTTGTTTCCCATCAGTCCATCCAGGTAAGGGTCCGTTAGTGGGCAAGTGGTCCCTGCAGTCCAAGCCAGTTAGCTTTAGAGCAGTGATTTCACATCCTACGTACCACTGCCCCGGATCTACCATGCCTAAAGATGGGTACTTTTGGAAAACAAGTGTGTATGTATTTTTTTTTTCTCTTTCTTTTCATATGTCACAACTCTCTTGCTTTTATTCACTCTCATAAGGCTATTCTCTCTTTTTGGGATTTTGTTAGGTAAGGGGAAACAAGAGAAATTTTTGCTGTTTGGGCAGCTTTTTCCTTCTGCATACACGTCTCTTTAGCTGTTGCGAGATTATTTTTCAAAATATTTGGCATGGAAGGTCGTAGTCTTTTTTTGTTTGGGTTGCATTATCAGAAAGTCATAACAAAACTTGTGTCTCCTTAGGCTCATAGAAAATAAACTGGCAAGAAGTCGAATCTAATTTTTACTATATAGTGTCTTTGTACATATGCATGGAGACAAAATAAGAAAAAAATTTCAAAATTTTGTAAAAGCATGCGTAAGTATATGTGCAAAAGATATAGAAAAGGAACAAAATGGAACAAAGGAGAAAGGGATAAAGGGTATACAAAATTTTATACCTCCCTCACTGGTACATGGTAACCCCCCCAAACTTACTCCACACTCTGTCCCAGAGTTGTGAAGTGGCTAAGGTAGGGTAATGCTAACCCAGTGAAGGTTATCTGGTGAGTGTTGCCTATGCTAGATGAGAGCTCACACACATAAAGAATGGTTACCGTGGTTGACGATGTGGTGGAGCTGGTCAGGCGTCTCTACATTTGATATCCATTCCAGGACGAAGTTGCTGTAGTCAGTTGTATCGAAAGGCAAAAGTGGGTTCAGAATGCGAGACTCAAATAAGATTAGTCATGCTCTTTTGCTAAGGAAGAAGTTCCAAAACTATTAGGCGTTTAGGTACTTCCGTTGTGAACATGAACAAAAGGACTGATCATCGATCTCAGATTCTTTAAACTTTCGTCAGTGAAGTCCACTTATCTCTTCCAATACTTTTTCTTGACTTGGTAGCCCCCAAGAGAGGTCCATTTCCTTATCATAGTCTATCTTCTACGGTGATTTAGGACCATCTCCAAAAGAGAAAATCAGTGGAAGGCTTTCTCTAGTGGCTTCTGGATTGAATGTGGGTATTTTGGGTTCATCGGTCGTGAAGCCACCTTCTTTATGGGGGGCACCTTCTTTGGATATAGTGTCCACAAGTGTTTTCAAGAGCTCTCTGTCTACCATAGGCTGGCTATCATCGTCATAATCTGCGCGAGCCTTGTGTTTCCTTCTTGAGAGCTTTGCACTTGTTCTGGATGCATCCTCTGGGAAAGAAAATGGACTCGTTACTTCTTCCGTCCTTGCTCTCTTTTTAGCGGTTGAGGGCTCAGCTGCCTGGGGATCTGCCTCGGGATTCTGGCGTTTCTGTTTGACCATTGTTGCTTTGATTGTTGTCTCAGTGTCGATTCTTCTGGTGTGTTTGTCAATCCAAAGGGCGGTTGTCTTTGTATGGGCCATATCTGTAAACAAGTTCATTGATCATCTGAATGTTAGGTAGGCAAGAAAACTAATGCACGACAAGATTCGGCCCGTTACAAAGTCCGGGTGTCGTCCATAAATATACAGGGCGATACAAAACTAGACGATACAGAAAATAAAAGCTCGCGCGTTAAAGATGTTGCCCAACACGAGTGTGTCGGGCGATACGGTTACGCGAAACAAACAGCCCGATAGGGACTTCCTTGGGGAAAAATGTGTCACCCGTCATGGCGTATCGGGCAATCGCGCTGATAAAGGCATGTCGCGCGATTCATGTGTCGGGCGATACAAAAAGAAGTAAGCTCGATACGATGCCCGCGACATGAAACTGTGTCGGGCAAGCATGGACGGCAGGGCTGTCGGGCTATACCTTTGTTATCGGAAACTTTCGCGCGATACGAGAGCAAAAGCTAGCAGGACGACATACGAGCAAAGGGAGAAACTACTACATGATACAGGTAACGCGAAGAGAAAAAGTAGTAGCCTGACACGGTAAAAACCCCCGTACTATATATAGCAATCTCAACCGAGCGTAAAGCGGGTAAAACCGGGCGCTGTATAAGTCGTTCAGACAATTTATTCCCGAGATGAGCGGTCTCGTCCGTCTAATCAAGGGTAATTAATGTTCTTGCCCGGCAAGGGAGCTTTCCCCTGGGCATGTCATCCGACACGACTTATGCAACACCTGATAGACCGTCGCCCGACATGAGTGCGTTCAACACCGGTTGAGTTGCCGCCCGATACAAAACTTTTCAGAACAAAAACTATAAGGAAAACTTTAGAAATAAAGCGGGGGAAAAGCGGTCGATGAGTAAGACATCATTGGCCTAAGGTTAATTCCCCTGCCTCAGATAGTATTACCCATCCAGGTCTATAAAACAGTGTGGTGGCCCATAAAGCAGAAGGGTCAGCGCATTTGGCGCATGCACTAACTCGGGCCTTATTACAGTCCAAATGTTTGTTTTGCATGAAAGTAAATTACATCCTATTCTAAGAAACAAAAATAGAAGCTCAGGCTGCCTCCCAAGGAGCGCTGTAGTTTTCGTCGCCAGTTCGACCAGTTTAGGCTCTTCACGTTTGGCTTCCAACAGTTTCCATGTCTTGCAAGTTGATCTCTCCCCTCCTGACAAAAGCTTCGTCTTCATAGTACCTCTTCACTTTGTGCCCATTTACTTGAAAGACCTTGGTCAGATCATCTTTTTCGTATAGCTCCATCATTCTTGATGGGTATATCTTCGACACAGTGAACGGCCTCGACCATCTTGTTTGTAAGTTTCTAGGTAAAAGGCGAATGGAAGACTTAAATAATAAAACTTTATCCCCTTCACTTACATCCTTTCTCCTTAGGTGGGCATCATGCCACACCTTTGTCCTTTGTTTATAGATTTTTGCATTCTCATAAGCATGAATCCTTAACTCTTCAAGCTCTTGTAACTGCAAAAATCTCTTTTCTCCCGCTTTCTCCAGATCCATATTCAAGAATTTGATTGCCCAAAGGGCCTTGTGTTCCATCTCAAGAGGTATATGATAGGATTTTCCATAGATCAACTTATAGGGGGTGGTTCCAATGGGCGTTTTATAGGCAGTCATGTAGGCCCAAAGTGCGTCGTCAAGTTTTAATGACCAATCCTTCCTCGTCCAGCTGACAGTCTTTTCCAGGATCTGCTTGATTTGTCTATTTGAAATCTCTACCTGCCCAGAAGTCTGTGGGTGGTAGGGTGTAGCGATCTTGTACTTAACTCCATACTTTCGTAGGAGTGCTTCGAACTGTCTTTCTCCGAAATGTGATCCTCCGTCGCTTATTACAGTGTGTGGTACACCGAACCGGGGAAAAATCGTCTTCTCAAACAGCTTTATCACGGACTTAGCGTCGCACGTTTGGGTTGCCACAACTTCTACCCATTTCGATACATAGTCTACTACCACTAGAATGTATTTATACCCCCTTGATGGGGGAAACAGCCCCATGTAATCAATCCCCCATACATCGAAGATTTCTACTTCAATCCAATTTGCCATCGGCATCTCGTTCCTTCGCCCTATATTGCATGTTGACTGGCACTCTTTGCAGACCTTTACAAACTATGCGGCGGATTTGTATAAAGATGGCCAATAAAAACCTAATTGTAGCACTTTGGCAGCAGTCCTTTTGCCGCCAAGATGTCCTCCATAAGGGGAGGTGTGGCACTCTTTAAGAATGATCAGGGTTTCTTCTTCGAGAACGCATCTCCTGTACAAGTTATCAGAACATCTTCTGAACAGGAGAGGATCGTCCCAATAGTAATTTTTCACGTCCGCGAATAGCTTCTTTTTCTGGTTATAGGTGATGTCGAGGGGCAGTTCTCTACAAGCAAGATAGTTATAGATATCTGTGAACCAGGGTAAGTCTTCTTCCTTGTTTTCAGCCAACATTAAAGCTTCGTTGGCATAGTTGTCATTGATGGGCGGTTCCCCCTGTCCTTCGGCCACGATCCTTGATAAGTGGTCAGCAACCACATTTTCTGCACCCTTCTTGTCGATAATCTCATGGTCGAATTCTTGTAGCAATAAGGCCCACCTCAATAGTCTGGGCTTCATATCTTTCTTTTGCATTAGGTATCTTATGGCCCTGTGATCTATATATACTTTGACCTTTTCTCCAATGAGGTACGACCTGAACTTATCAAAGGCGAAGACAATGGCGAGAATATCCTTTTCGGTAGTTGTATAATTTACCTGAGCTTCGTCCAACGTGTGACTAGCGTAGCAGATCACGTGGTGCTTTTTATCTTTTTTCTGCCCCAGGACCGTTCCTACTGCATAGTCTCTAGCGTCGCACATAAGCTTGAATGGTAAATCCCAATCTGGAGCTTGGAGGATGGGTGGTGAGACAAGAGCATTCTTCAAAGCCTGAAAAGTAGTTAGACAGTCATCAGAGAAAACAAATTCAACATCTTTTACCAGTAGATTGGATAATGGTTTTGAAATCTTTGAGAAGTCCTTTATGAATCTTCGGTAATAGCCAGTGTGTCTTAGGAAGCTCCTCACTCCTATTATGGACTTTGGTGGAGGAAGCTTGGATATGGCTTCTACTTTGCTAGTGTCCACCTCGATGCCACGCCTTGAGATCTTATGCCCCAGAACGATGCCTTCTTGTACCATAAAATGGCACTTTTCCCAGTCTAAGACCAGACTGTTCTCCTCACATCTTTGCAGAACCAAAGATAGGTTTTTCAGGAAGGTATTGAAGTCCTTTCCATAGACTAAAAAATTGTGCATGAAAACTTCCACGATATCTTCCAAAAAATTCGAAAACATTGATATCATGCATCGTTGAAACGTGGCGGGAGCGTTGCAGAGTCCGAAGGGCATCCTTCTGAAGGCATAGGTGTCGTAGAGGCAGGTAAAGGTTGTCTTCTCTTGATCATCGGGCAGGATAGGAACCTGATAAAATCCTAAAAAACCATCCAAGAAATAAAAAAAGTCATGATGCGCTAATCATTCAAGAACTTGATCAATAAAAGGTAGTAGAAAATGATCCTTTTTTGTAGCCTGGTTTAGCTTCCTGTAATCAATGCACATCCTCCATCCTGTGATTGTCCTAACTGCCACCTCATCACACTTTTCTCCTTTTACCACTATCATACCGCCCTTCTTGGGTACTATGTGGATCGGGCTTACCCAGTTACTATCGCTGATTGGGTAAATGATCCCCGCATCCCTTAACTTTATTACCTCTTTCTTGACGACCTCTTTCAGCATTTGATTCAGCTTCCTCTGGGGTTGAGCCAGAGGTTTGGCAGATTCTTCCAGATTGATGCGATGCATACATAGAGCGGGGCTAAGGCCTTTGATGTCTTCCACCGAGTATCCTATAGCCCGACGGTGGAGCCTTAACTCCTTAAGAAGTCTGTCCAGCTGGTTCCTTGAAAGATCGGCGTTGACTATGACAAGGTTCCTTTCTTCTTGATCTAAGAATTCGTATTTCAACCCCTCAGGTAGCGGCTTCAATTCAGGCTTGGCCCTGGATGCCTTTTCTTGCGGCTCTCCCTTAAGAGAGGCATACTTGACAGATTCTACCACCTCATCCTCGCTGCTCAAATCTTCATCAGACAGGCTAAGAAGGCTGAGACATTCCGCAACTTCCGGACTATCAAAGTCAGAATCCTGACTGCTTATCGCCCTTGCAAGGGGGTCTACCATTCAGATGTCTTCTTCTATCTCCTCGCAGAACTGATCGTAGCTGTCCGCAAAGCAAGCAGACTCGGATAGGGAGGGTCCCCTCATTGCGTCCTTCACCTTGAAGTCTATGTGGTCGTTTCCGACCCTCAGAGTGATTATCCCCTCAGAAACATCGATCAACGCCCTTCCCATAGCCAGGAAAGGATGTCCAAAGATGACAGGGCAGCGGGGGTCCTCCACGGTGTCTATGACAACTATATCACACGGAATGAAGAAATTACCCACCCGGATTGGCACATCTTCAACAACGCCGACGGGTCTTTTGAAGGTATGATCTTCTAGTTCAATCCTCATATTGGTTCTAACCATGTCGGTTAAACCTAATCTTTGCGCGAAGCTTAGGGGCATGAGGCTGATGCTAGCCCCTAAGTCGGCAAGACCCTTCCGCTCGATGTTGTCTCCGATGGCGAAAGGGATAGTGAAAGCCCCAGGATCTTTCTTTTTGTTGGGAAGATCCGATTTTACAAAAGAAGAGAATACAGCTGCCAGATGCACAGTTTCAATCCTTCCTCCTCTTCTCTTCTTCGTTATCAGATATTTGAGAAACTTGGTGTAAATTGGCATCTCTTCCAAAGCGTCCAGAAAAGGAACTTCCAGATAAAGTTTCTTGATTGATTCCATGAATTTTTCGTGGCGCTTCTTCAGGTTTGCCTTTATCAATTTGTATGGAAAAGGTAGCCTAAGGGCTTCTCCCACCAGGTAGCTCCTCGAAGGATCTCTGTTCAGGCTCTCTGGCATCAGCTTGTCGATTTTCATCTTCTACGGGATTCTCACCCACAGTCCTCAATTCCGATTCTGGTCTAGCCTCCTTATTACGCTCAACCGTCCTCCCGGATCTTAGTACTTCCATTCTGGCAGTTTCAGGACTGGAGAGCACCTTTCTTGAAGGGTTCTTCATCAAATCAGCCATCTGAGCCAGTTGTTGATCAATTTGACGCTGGCGTGTCTGCATATTCTCCATCTGGAACTGGATGGAGTTTAGAACTCCTGGATTGGGAAGCACACTCTGCGCCAGCTGGTTGATGATTGTATCTTATCTCTTTATAAAAGCGAATAACTGTCCAACCAAGTTGGGTTGGTGTGAAACCTCATTTTGGCCTGGACTGGTGCTCGAGAGAGGTCTGGCCCTCCCTTGGCATTCACCTTTAGAAAGAGGTTGCTCAATGTGAGGTGGCATGTTGGATGGGGTCGGTGCTTAGTTGAACCGAATGGATTTCTCCTGAGTACCTGAGCTTCGTGTAACAATCAAGTTAGAAAATTATGTTATCAATAATATGAATTATTCATTTCAGGTAAAGAATAATAATAATAAAGAAAGGAAAAAGAGAGTGTTGTCAAGCTTATTTCTAATCTTGAGGCACTAGAGTATAGTTAGTCGATTCGGGTTCGTCTACAGTACCGTTTTGCCTTGTCCCCGACAACGGTGCCAAAAAGTTGACCGGCCTAAATCGCGCATCCTAAAATTGGAGGCAGATTTGAAGTAGTCGGACTTTTACATTTATAACCTAAAACCTTCTAGGCCCCTGCAACTTTGTTTACGGGGTCGAAGTAGATATACAGGGTCGAACACAGGGACAAGGGTGGTAGTGTAGAGAACGCTGAATCGACACATTACACTCCGGTAAGGGAAAAGAGATGATAAGGTTCCCAAAGGGAACAGTAGGATAAGACTGATAAAACAAAACATACCTATCTCCAACTGGAGCTACGAGGAAGATAAGGGTTTTAAGCAATTATCAGTTTTTAGGGGTTTTCGTGCAACGGAAACAGAGAGATAACACTCATGCTATAGAATGGTACGAAGGAGAAAACTTCAGTAAAACAAGCGGCAGCAGAAACATCCTGTACCCCTCCTCTCGAAGCAGGTACCTCTAACCAAGCATCAACACCCCTCTCGAGGTTGCTAGGCTTAAGTTAGAGAGGAAAGGTTACTAAAGAAACTCCGATTCCAGGCACTCTCGTACTCCAGAATTGGACCGAACACTAGAGCCACAACACCTCTCTCGAGGATGTTGCAACGGAAAAACACGATTCGGTAGCTAATCGAAATGCGATCCAAGCGTACGAGCTAGAGTTTAGATGTTAAACATGGCAATCATCCAACAATGGTACCAAACATAAACTAGCAGATAATTAAACTCTACTATTTCCATTAACATATAAAGGTCTGATTACATTACTTAAGTAAAAGAAGTAAATGACTAAAATAACAAAGATAAATGTCGCCTCCTTGATCTAGAAGGGCGACAGAGAGCAGCAGACTCTCCATCCCGATACCGGGCAGGAGCCTCGCCCGATACACCGTGACGAGCGGCACCCTCTCCGGCGATGTGCTCATGGCAAGTAGATGTATCGTGTGGGGCGCCCTTGCCCGATACGATCATGTCGGGCGGCACCCTCTCGGGCGACACGCTCCGACTAACGATGTGTATCGGGGTTCGGTATCGTGTCGGGCTTAGAGTATCGCTTTAAGTATTGGTCACTTGTATCGGGTGTCCTTGTCGGTCGATATCGGCCTACAGTGGTGCCCGGCACGTCCCTAAGTGAACCATTCCCTCCCTCTCGGGATGGGGAAGTGCTCACCTAGAATCGCCCGGCACAACCTCTAAGGCACGATACGCTAGCTCTTGAAGCTTTCCTGAGTTGGCTTGCCCAGGGTTCCGACCTGTCCCATCGGAGTCTTGTAGCTGCTATTTATAGGAAGCAGTTGTGGAAGTTATGGTGCTCCGGCCACCACGTGTTCTTCCTTCAGCTCCATTATTGCGGCCCCAGGGATGCGTGATATGCATGTCGCGCGATACAAAGATGTTGGGCTGTCGGTCATCATGACGAGTGGCGCCTGCCGGTGGGTGACCCATATCGCCCGACACGCTTTCGCAGTCATGACGGGTTTGGCTCCCAGTCGGGTAAACATCGTATCGCTCGTCCACTTCCTCTTGCGCGGCACCCTTGTGTCATGCGTCTGTGTATCACGCTCCGCTATCGGGCAGTGGGCGTATCGGTCGACTTCCTGGGAAAAAGGCCGATGTAGGTAGGACACGTTTATGGGCCGGGACGATCCTTTTCGATGATAAATGAGTCAAAAATGGAGGAAAACTCTGCAAAAGATGGTAAAATTGAGTTAAGAGCATAGCGAGCCCTATTTATTCAAAAACATATATAAAAAGAGAGGAAAATAGTTTAAAAGGATAGTTTTGATAACAAAATAAGGGCTAAAAATATCACAAAATCTGGTGTTATCAGACACTAGTAGAGAGGGAAGATTACGAATGTTAGAAACTACAAAACATCTACTCATGATTTATGTCTCAAATGGTAAAAACATAAAGTACTAAAAACTAGTACTACATTCCAATACTTGAAAATAGAAGAAGCATACATACATATCATGAATATAACCACAAAAACCATAGTCATTGACTTAATATAAACCACATACCAAGATTTAGGGATTATTAACGTATCCACCATCATATAGTAATGTAGTCATCACTTGATTAATAATGGTTAGTTATCATCTATACATGTTTTACTATTATTATTGGTATTTAGATTAAAATTATTTTTTAGTCCAACCCTAGGTTCAACTAATCTTAATCGTGACATTTAAATTCTTATACTAATATGTATGTCTAAATATGTCATGGTTCAATTTCCATTGTTTTCCTAAAGCTTGGTTTATTTTGTAGAATTAATTTGGAGTTGAAAGTTTGCATATTTCCATTAATGGGAAAACCTATAATGGGAACATTGGTCAAATATGGGTACAAATACAATTTGTATGTTATATTAAGATTCAACATCAACTTTTTAAAATTTAATCTCTATTTCCAATCATTTTATTTTACATACCATAAATAAGCATTATGATATAATTTAAGAGCCGAAATAGATCAATTCTCAAAACTATGATTGAATTGTCTTATCATAAAGTGCACATTTTTTGAGTCTATGGCTATTTTAGATAATCATTTGGGTAGTAGAGCTATATTCAATGCATTTATCAAGATCTACCTATTTTCAATGAAATCAATATTGACTCACTAATTGTGTGACTAAGAGTGCCCATCATACCTGGATGTACACCATATTTCCCTAAAGGAGGATGTAAGAAACTCTTCTTTTGGCTAACTTTAGGTTAGATGAACTAGAAGGGCTGGCAGGGCATTGGTCCCAGTCTACTTCTTTTCCCCAATCAATACCCCTCGCCTTTGTATCCTCTGATCTACTCTTCAACCATCCAATTGTAATGTCGTCGCATAAAAAATTCCAACAATATATTGGTCGATCAATAGCTTCCATGATCCTCTCATGTTTGCACTAATACCTTCATAGTCTACAAGTCCTTCATCTTGATTTTTTTACATGAATAGATAGAACCACTTGCCTAATTCCATAACTAGACTCCCCCAACCAAGACATAGCATTTTATTCAAAATTGGAGCTCCATTACCCTCAGAACTCTTTCAAATGGTAAAACCTTGAAAGAGTTTCATCCACTCTAGGAACTTGGGAGAGTGTTTCATTGTTGTGGGAAAAGCTCGAGCTAGCTTCCCTAAACACCCCACCTTCTCTATAGAATAATAGAGTTCAACATGCTACTTGGTACCATTATTGACAAGCCATGAACTTGGGAGGAAGTATGAAACCTCACTAGTTGTTTTTCCACACTCAAATCCTCATAGAAAGAAATTATCATCGCCTCTGGACTCCAGGGCTTGTATTGGTGTATCATGTGGACAAGGAACAGGGAGAGGATGTTCATCATTCCTATGTACACCACCTCATCTCTTAGTCTTGGTACTATTGAGTATATATCAACAAATTACATCCCATATATTAATTTGAATATATTATAAAACCCTCACATATTGACAGAGAAGAGAGGAACCGAAATGCAAAAAATCCTCATCTAACTTTAAGGGTAGGAGTCATAGTCTCCACCATTGGATTTCGAAGTACATCCCACATTTTACCACACAACTAACTAGAAATGCCAGACAACTACAAAGCTACATGAGATCTAGTGTGTCACGGACCTAAGTCAGGTCATATTCAAGTTATTGAAATTATTCAGCTACGTCCCCACTATCTCCACAAACACTAAACTTGCATATCATTTTGTAGGAAGCTCGAAATCAATTGGCATTTGCATTATGGATTCTATATGAGGTAATATAGATTCCAAAAATCTTTGAAGCATAATATCCAATTTTTTATGATCAAGTCTAATTATTCAAAGAATTACACATTTATGGGCACTTTCATATGATATAATAATCAATTAACCTACAATGAAACCAAGCAACTTCAATCGACTTGATATTTCTACGATGAATGACATGGGTAATTATAAAACTATTTGTATTCTTTTATAGTTGTTTAACCTCACAAAATACACACTTTTATTTTAAAAATCATATTCATCATAATTTGAACACATTTAATTACATAATCATCAATTATGTATAATACATCTTCTTAGGATAAACTAATCATAGAATCAAATAAATAATTCTTTAATTTGGGATTTGTAACATAACGAAACATGGCTTTCTAGCCATGGGAACCGTGTTTGTGATTTAATTTCTTTTGTGGTTAGTTCAAGAGAAAATCCCAAACATGGTTGAACTTATAGCTTGAGGGACGTAATAGAATGTAGATCGTTAATGTTTACAAGAATACTATTAATAATTAATAATAATAGTATTTTTCATACTAAATTATTACTTGATGATTAAAATAATTATTATACATAAGTTCATAAATGCACTCATAAAGTGTAGAATATAATTTGAAGACGAATATATTATAAATGTCATATTATTGTTAGCCTAATTACTTGTATATCAGTAAATTAATGTTCATAACCATCTCTTCCATAATTAATCTATGTAGCAAGTGTAATAACCAAGATGGAATCAAACTTATTCACACAGGTAGAAATGATGCAAAATATATTGAAAGTCATAAAAGGTAAAATGCATACTAATAAGATTAAAAGTCATAAAGTGGAGAAGTTGAGTAATTAATGAGAATATTTGTAAACAGGGATAGAGGAAAATGTTCCATGAGAAGGTATTGATAAGATAAATCATGTTCAAAATATTATATGTTAATTAGAATAATGCATAAGTATGATCAAGAGCCACTACCCCAATAAAATATCTAATTAAAATGATGGATTTATTAGTGTATAAAATAATATTAGAAGTGTCCATATCAACAACAATGGTGGCCAACACCTTAATAGACATCAATAGGATTATATGGATATGCGGAGGATTAGTTTATTATCAATTAACTAATCATATAATTTAATGTTTCTTATCAAATCAGGAGGCTTTATAATTCATCTAGCCTCCGCTTGCAAGAAAAATCATATAAGTAGTACATGAACTTCAGTCAGAGCTAGAAGAAAACATGGTAGTACTACTACCATGCCATTTCTTTGTTTCTATAAAGTTACTCACTCATTGATATGTCTAATATGTTTGAGAAGACTTTGTTTTCTTTTGAGGTGGCATTTTGCCAAACAATCTCCTGTTATTGCATTATTTTTTTGCAAACATGATGGACTAGTGAGACTTCATCGTTGACTTCTATTATATATTCTCAATACAGCTTGCATAACCTGAATTATGTTTTGGCCTCTTACTGACCATGTCCACAACCAACTCACAATCAGTTTCAATATCTACATCCTCAAATTCTTAATTTGTGCCGATGTTTGAAGCCATGCCTTTGCTATTAACTCTGTTTGGGTCACAGTCACAACTTGTACTGATTTGCCAAACCCTACTACCAATTACCTCTATTATCCCTGACAACAGTAGCCAGTATAGCACTCCTCATTCCCCATGTTGCACTTGTATTGACTTTAATATGGTTGTTGGTCAGATTTCTCCATGATAAGTTGTGTTTAGTTCTAGTTAACTTCTCCTCTTCCTTCCATGCATCCATAGTGTAACTCACCTCTTTGAGAGTGAATTGAACTTGGTGGTTGATTTTGATAAACTGGAATTTTCACTCTCATTAAGCTAATGTACATCTTGACTCATTATATGCTCTATTATATTTAATAACATCACTCACCTTGAATTACAAGACTTGGAGTCACTTTATACTCACTTAATGAAATGGAATCAAATAAATGTAACATCATATTTAATTGACAATAGTCAAATGCATAATTTCACTATTGAAAGTGTATTTTTAAAATTGAGCACCCTCATCATTATCATATAGAATCTAAAATTTAATCATAAAAAAATTATGAACCATTGGTAAATTTCATACAAATCAGAGTTACAATTTGGAAGATATGATTTTTACAAGGTTTCTCAAGAAACACGATCTAGAACTTTGGTTTTGATATATTAATATGCCACATCATTGATCTAAGGTAGTTTCTCCTGACCAATCATAATGTTTCCTTTTCTAGCTATGGATTTCCCATGTCAGCTATCCCCCTTGCTTGACACGACCAACCACAACACATGGATTGTATGGGCATGGATTCGGCCACAAGATCCAACGGCTATAGGCTCATCTTCTGTACCTGCTCCCATGGATGGTAATAGGTGGCTAGAGCAAATACTGCACCAGATGTATATCCCTTTTCACACCTACAAATTGTCCCATTTCACCTCCATTCTTCCTCTTTCTTGTTCCCCTTTCCTTTCCACCCTTGTTGATGCATTTTTGTGCACCATAGCCCTAGTTTTGACTTCATCTTCTACTTGGAACACCATGGAAGTCGAGCTCAAGGCTGCCCCTTCGCACCCCCTCAAGCCCACCTAGGGATGGCTATAGATTCATGGGTTCTGCACCCTTTTGGATGGTATGTTTGTGCAACACCAGCAGCCCCACTTCCTACTTAGTGCAACTCTAGCATGCTACAGTTGCAAGATTGCCATGGATGCAACACCTCATGTGGGAGGCTATGCACCGAGCAGCAGTAGATAGGCATGGTGGTCAAGACTCGGGGATCTCGACCTACCACCCCTAGACGATCATGGGCGGTGGCCGGCCGCTGTGTCAGGGAAAATACAAAGTGAGCTGGGCTGATGTTGTGGGCCGAGATTAGCTGCAAGTCGGAATCTTGCTAAGGTTAGTCACCACCTAGGAGCCACATTCATTGCCGCTGGATTGAAATCCAAAGGTCCAGATCGACCCCATAAAGGTAAAACTTCCAAAATTCATATCCCACGACTCCTTGGTCCTTTCTTGACATATAATCTATGATTTTTTATTAGAAAAATGTGACCATTTTATTAAAATACTTTTAGATCCTAGTTTTCCTTGTTCCTCTACTAACATCCAAAAATACATGATATGTATACCTTTTGAGGTGTTTAATGCCAAATTTGTAAGGACAATCTTACTCCTTTATGCCCCAAATCTCTATGTTAAGATTAATATCAATATCTTGATCATCTTGATACATTATGTTTGGAACTTGTCTCGTTTTGAAACCTAAAGTGGTCTAATCTTGCTTAAATGGCTTAATGTGAACTCTTATGTTAAATATGATCACTTTAATGCTTACCCATGTTTGAATGTTCCCCAAATCCTACATTTTATTGAAATCAATAAAATATAATGCTTGTTGTGATCAGATTTGAACCCATTCATTCTAGCATTGTAATTTGACTCAATGATGTACTTCGAACCTTGAAACGAGCTTATAATGGATGCTATGATGTCAAATGTCAAACCTAACTCACTTATGGGTCCTTTATATCCAAGATGATCATGTGTACTACTAAATCAATAACTTTAAATTCCTTGTATCCCTATATGTCTTGTGGAACATTCTTGTGAATTTATCTGGCTAAATACCTTGATCTTGGCTTGAATTATGACATAATGGACATTTTTATACCTATGTCTCTAATCTTGTATGATTTTATCATATGGGCATCCATGTTACATTGTAATCTCAAATTAGTAGTTTGATGATGTTTTTCATGGCTAACTCAAGTAGATCCCATCTATACCCTAATGGTAATAATCTTGCATGGTTATGATTCAATATGACTAGTTACTCCAATGATGATGCTTATGTTTTCTAAGCATGATCAAATCTTATGTTTACTCTATTTAAGATCTTGGAACTCTAGTCATACATCCTTGATCTAGTTTTGATTATTCACTCTAAGTGCTAATGATACCATGATGTACTGTGCTCCTTGATAATGCCTATGCATGACCTAGTTGAGATATTGAAATCAATAATGAATGATATGACACCAATATCTAGGTGACACATACAAACCACTTTGATTGTGATTAACGATACCTAATCTTACTGATTTTAATCCATTGTACCTATTTGTAATGTCATGATCTTATGATGACCTAATTTCCACGATCTAGGTCAAATTGCCACTTATGGTTTTCTAATCAATGGTTAATCTCATACTCTACTATAAGGTACATTTTCTCTTGACCCTACTACGATATTGGCTTGTTTGTATGTATGCTCATATGAATGCTTGGCTAGTTAATTACTTATCTAAGCTATTTTTTGCCTATGATTAGTATGTTCATTTTGCTTGATAAATGTTGAAAAAACTTTGAACTTAATTGAACTTGGCCATTATACAAACTTGGTGTACCTACCTGTATTTTGGGGTAAGGGTACAAGGTTGGGCATCTTACTTGATATTTCAAGATAAGTCAAACCATGTCAATAAAAGGGTTGGCTAATCTTTAACACCCATACGACCCTTCCAATGGGGAGCTGGTCAATGGCCATAATATATTATTCAGTACAATGGAAATACACTTAAAACACACTTTGCGTAAAAGAATGTCCTTAAGTGATTCATGCCTTGTTTCTACTTCTTTATTATATGATGTTTCTATCCAAGCAACTTTTATACCACTCTTAAACTGTATACATGCATTTTCATAGCGTACTTAATGCTTTAGCATTGATTTTTTTTTAATGAAATTGTAGTTCCCAAATGAAGATCACCTGGACTCAAAACTCTAAACTCTAAAATGCAATTCAAATGGGTATATCTTAATCTAGAAATGGGTACATATCTCTTAACCCCTTTTAGTCGCTTGTTATATCTTGTTGTTACTACTTTTACATATATATTGCACGTGTAAAATATTGAGTCATTCTACGAATGGACGCCCAAGTCCACTCTTCTTTGGTTATGTAGACATTAGGAGTGTGGACCTAGGGTAACAAATAGTTCCATGCCAAATGGTATTAGAGCTATACACATAGGCCTATATATATGTTTAAGGCATAACACCTCTTACTAACCCAGGAAGGACTAAAAATCCTTTCCTCAAATTTTAGAGAGTTTTCTATCATTTCATATCTTCTTTAAGGATCACCTAATCCACTCAAGTATATGATGAACAAGTAGTCTTCTCATCTCCTCATGTGATTCTTCTCTCATGACTATTAATCACATGAATTCTCAATTTTGGGTAGCATATGCATGGGGAATTTATTTTAAATGATAGAAGTTGATTAAGATAACAATTCAATGATCTGATCTTAAATCAAAAACCCTATTTGATGAATGAAAGTACTCTTGAAAGTGTTGTGTACATGTACAAAGTCTAGGTAAACTCGATGTTACCAAATCAGATAGAAGTGCTTTCAATGTTCGAGGTAAATTCTAGACATGGTGAATAAGGTGGAATTATTGTTTTACACCTCATATTTGATGAGGTCCCTATTGTTTAAACCTTTGTTGCCCTATTTTTTATTAAACCTAAAACATAATTAAGCATACTTTTCTCGTATTTGATATGTACCATGATCATGGCATGAAATGACCATGACCTTGGAACCCTAGATCATGATGTGAGAACCTGCTACAAGAGTAAAATCCCCTATTGACTAATGTTCCTCTTTGTAGACTCAATTTTAATGATATGATGGACCTATATCTGAATCTCACATGATTATGCTCAAACTCTTGAGTTCTCAAACTGACTTCTCAATTTCTGAAATACACCCTTACCTTGATCATGAAAGGAAAGAGATTTCTATTATGACTTCAAACTCATAAAATCTCGAAATATGGTTACCCTATTAATGATCTTGAGGCTTGACTCATGATCTTGTGACATACAATTTGATAGTTGATACTCACATTATTTGGATATGCTTGATGACTCATGTGGACTAATGTGTTGGATTAGGGTGAAGTTGACTTATGACTCCCCTAACTTTGGTCACATCTCTATTATGACTGCCTCTAAATTTTCATCTTAATGACTATTTAGAGTTTGTAAAGGAAACCCCTTTCACTGCATTCTGACTTCTTGACCTAAGTCTCTAATAGGTCAAATCCATGATGATATCGACACTCGAACTTGAATCTCGACTTAATGATGATCTTGAAATGTGATGATGTTGACTATAGTTAGTGGTTAATTTCCTAAGAAGATCTAGGTCTAGATCATTCATCAACCTTGACTACCACGATAATGGACTCAAGATTGATATCTCAAAAAGTTGCTCATATCTTTAATATTTCTCAAAATGTTGATCCAAATGTTAATGGATTTTTGCTCGATTAATTTGTATGGATGAATGATCACCCCTAAGGTATAAATAGGAATCTAAAACCTAGCTCCAAAATGTTTGTACTTATGACTTTTTATGTCCAAACTTGACTGTCAATATTGATGTATGAAATCTTGCTCGGGATTAATGATCTTGATAAAAATCCTTTGACCACCCTATTTGGATCTTAAAATCACCCTCAATATATGACTAATGACTTTCATGTTCCCAAAATCTCAAAACTTTAAAATTATGACTATGTTTATTTTCTTGATTTATGACTTAAGGGTGAATTCCATGTGGACTAGGGTGGGACCTTCCATTGATTTTGAGCATGAAATTATGATGTTGAAATATGATGTACGTCTTGAATTGTGGAAATATGAATTCTCGATGTGAGTTCAAGGTCATACTCGTATTCCCTCCACTCCAAGGTCAAGGTAAGAGTATATCTTGGAAATTGAGAAGTCACATTGGAAACTTAAGCTTTTCAGCATAATAGTGCAAGTTTGAGATCTAGGTCTGGTCATATTATTGAAATTGAATCTACAAGGAGGGATAAGATTCAATAGGGATTTGCATCTTGTAACAAGTCCTCACATCACAATTTATGGTTTTGAAGACATGGTAATTGTGCCTATTAAAGAGGGGGTTGCTTAACTATGTTTGAGGTTTTATCAAAATAGAGACAACATTTGTATATTCAATAGGGACCTCATTGACCATGAGGTGTAGAATATGAGTTACACCTTATTTCACCATATCAATAGTTTACCTCAAACAAGAAAACCACTTGTATGGGATCTTGAGTTTTCATAAGATTTACACATGTGCACCTCACTTTTAAGAGTAATTCCATACATCAAATAGGGTTTTCAATTTAAGATCAGATCATGGCATCATCATCTTAATCAAATTTCATGATTTCAACTGATTTTTACTTTTCCCATGAATAAGCTACCCATAATCAAGATGTCATGTGATTAAAAGTCAAGATAGAAGAATCACATGAGTAGATGAGAACACTAACTAATCATCATCTACTGGGGTGGCTTAGGTGGTCCTTAAAAAGTCATAAGATGCTACAAGACTCTCTAAACATTGAGGAAAGGATTTTAGTATTGCTTGGGTTCTGAAGATGTGTTATTCCTTAACCATATATAGAGGCCTATGTGTATGGCTCTGATACCATTTTACACAAAATCATTTGTTACCATCATCCTACCCCCACTAACTATAGAGTTAGTGGTAGCAAGGTTTGGACACCGGTTCATAGAATGAGACAAATATTTCACACAGCCAATATATATGCAAAAGCAGTAACAATAAGAGATAAAATGATAATAAATAGGAGATAGAGAAGCATGTACTGAATTCTACTTCTAGCATCCCAATGGAGTTTCATTTCATAGAGTAGAGCCTTGAGGGAAGCAAATCTTCATTTGGCAACTAAAATTTTGATAAACATAACATATTAATGCTAAAGCATTAAGTATGCTATAAAAAGGCATGTAAATAGTTTACGAGTAATATAAAACTTGCTTGGATAGAAGCATGATCATATTCAAGAACGAACAAATTGAGAACACTTAATGACATCATTTTATACAAATAATGTTTTAGGTTCCTTTATCCATTGTTCCAACATTTGGTTGCATAATGGTTTTCTGTATATTATATTCAAGGTTTGTCAATGTGGAATACTCAAACATGGAAGCCATAATCATAGGAACAATAACACAACCAAGTAAGTAAGTAGACAAGCATTCATATGAGCATACATACAACCAAGCCAATGTCATAGTAGGGTCAAGAGGAAAGCATACCTTGCGAGTAGAGTACAAGTTATGATCCATGAGTAGATTCTAACAATGGTCCAAACTCAAGAGGGCTTAAGATATAAGTAAACATAAAAGGGTCTTGGATTAGTAGAGTAGCGATGTTCCAAACATCATATGAATCATATGGATGTTACCCTATATCTAGGTTTCAAATAGTTCAAACATAGTTTCCAAAGTTCCCAACATGCACACAATGATTCAACATTGTTTAAAGTTCATACAACCCCTTAGGTCTAGGTGGTACATCCACATTATATGGGTTTGAATAAATGAAGATAATCTCTGGTTTGAATATAAGGGATACATATAAGATTGGATTATCATCATGTTCTATTCATGCAAGATCATAATTTGTCACTTTAGGTCTATTTCATGCAACATGGTCATGTTTCTAAGTCATACAAGCATACAAGCATTAGATCATATTAAGTTGGCATTAGTGCTAAAAGGGTGATGGATCCACTGATTTGAACAAGATAGAGCATGGGTTTAGCATAAGAGTTATATTTCATCCCCTGGAAGCCAACCAGGTTGACATGGCCATTTTAATGCACAACTAGGTACTTGAGGCTTTAAGGGACAAATGTGGCAAGAGGCATGAAAGCTCAACACAATATTTCGCAAATCATCATAACATTTATGGATTTTGAGATTGCCAAACTCCCAAACTTGACAAATTAAGCATGCAACTACATAATTGAGTCACTTTTAGGTTAAGGATGAACTAGAAGGTCAAATGATCTTTGGGGCGAATTTAGGTATTCCAAGATAACATCATAGTGAAAGGGAGTTAATGTTTAGTATTTCAAAGGATATGAAAGTATAAAGATCATTAATGCTGCATATAGTGCATGATTGATATTGATTACTAAATAAGGATCATAAAGTGACATCATTTAGAAAACCAGAGTTGTTAAGAGATAAACTAGGTATTGAAATTATTTTTATTAGGTAGATCACGTTCTCTATATCGAAATTCATATATGGTATGTCCGAAATGGCTCAAGGAGTGATTATATAGGTATCATTTTTACAAAACTACCTTAATGTGGCAGTTCTTGGTCAGAAGATTTTGATCTAGTGGCTATGGGGAGGATATGAAGCCCCCCAGGTGAGGTGCCACTAGGCCTGGTTGTCTGGGCTACCAGCTATTGGCCACGGGTTCGACCCACTTTCCTTGGCCACTGGTGGCCACTAGACGCCTCTAGCCCCACTGTGTGGATGGCCCACGATCTCGGATCACTGATGAATGTTGGGTGCATCTCTCATAGAGTCCCACGGTCATGCCCATCATGCCCAATCACTCGAGCTTGCATTGTGACACTTCACAATGTAGCTCACTAGCGATGCTCAGAGTCGGTGCACCGATGGTCGAAGGAGGCCGCAAACTAGCCGCTGGGGCTGGGGAAATCTTGGAAGACATGTCACTACCACTCAATACGCCCCAAACCCCATGAAAATGAGACACCCAAAGTGACTCTCGTGAAAATGGTGGCTAGAAAGGAGTAAGAAGAAGCTGGCTATCATATGCTAGGGGTTAGGGAAACGAGAAGAAAAAAGTGGAAAGGAGCTAGAGGAGTGGTTTTATGGACATGGGCATCGATGGTATGGTGTTGATGAGGGAAAAGAAGTCTAGAAAAGTTGTGGTAGGGTGGATCCATTGGAGGGGGTAGGTGGTCACAACACTACTTTATCTGACCACTGTATGGAGTAAGAGGATGAACGCGTGATCGTTGATCTAAGGTGCAAGCAGTGTGATTGGGGGTCTAAAAGCCTAGATTGTCCATGATGGAAACCCTGGGTAGCGATTGGAAAAAATTCCCTTGCTCGGAGAGCAAAGGGAGGCCTCCCCTTAATTGGGCCACATGCTCTAGTAAAGGCCCAAATAGGAATAAAAAGGATAAAATCGATTTCAAATAAGTGAAATTGAGCCAATTTTGAAAATCTATAACTCGAGCTATTTGGATATGCTTGAAGACTTGTGATTATATGGACTATTGTGCTAGATTAGGGTTGTAGTTGACTTACGACTCCCCTAACCTAGGTTACATGTCTATTTTGACTGCCTCTAAATTTTTCATCTCATTGATTCATTTAGAGTTTGTAAAGGTAACCCCTTATATACCATTCTGATTTCTTGACCCAAGTCTCCAATAAGTCCAATCCATGATGATATTGATAATGATATTAATCATGATTTGATGATGATCATGGAATATGATGATGTTGACTATATCTAGCAGTTAAGTTCCTAGAAATACCGAGGTTTATGACATTCATAAATGACAAATACCATGACAATGAAATAGATGTTGATACCATGAATTGTCGCTCAATTGTTTCTCAATTAATGTTTCTGGATGAATGACCCCCCTCTAGGAGGATAAGTTAATCAATCGGTTTAGGAATTGAGATAACCTCGAATCTCACCTAATGTTGGGAGTGTTAACTATACAAAGCATGAAAGATAAAATATGAAATATAATTCTTTAAACCCAACTATACCATCTCTAAGGGACGTGAGAAAAAGGCACTAAGGAAGTGCTTGGCAGTAGGTCACCAAGCCCAAGAGGGAAGGTCACCAAGAGGCCAAGCCCAAGAGGGAAGGCCAATATGAAGACCAAGCCCAGGAGGGAAGGTCACCAATAGGCCAAGCCCAAGAGGTAAGGCCAATATGAAGACCAAGCCCAGGAGGGAAGGTCACCAATAAGCCAATCCCAAGAGGGAAGACCAATATGAAGACCAAGACCAGGGGAGAAGGTCACCAAGAGGCCAAGCCCAGGAAGGAAGGCCAATATGAAGACCAATTCTGGGAAGGAAGGTCTCCATGAGCCCAATGGTGGGACATAAAACAAATGATGTGCACCCTGAGAGATGGAGAAAATTCGGGTTAAAGAATTACATAGAAATTTATGTGGTCTAATGTTGTCGAGAAACCTCAAGAAGAATGTGTATGACATCTAAAAAAACTTTAGGAAGGGTAGAGCCCTAAGTCACCCCTAAGGTTTAAAGTAGCAACCTGACCCTAGCCTTGAACTTTTGGGACCTACTACTTTGATGTCCAAAGTTGACTCTTGATACTAAATAATGAAATATTAACTCTTGATTAATGATCTTTATATTGATTTGACTCCTATGATCGTCCTATTTGGATCTTGAGGTCACCCTTGACATATGAGTAATGAATTCCATGTTCCCAAATCTCTAAACATAAATAGAGATTGTATTAACTCACTTGATTAGCTTAGGGTTAAGCTCCATGTGGACTAAGGTGGGCCCTTCCATATATTTTGAGCACAAAATCATGATATTGAAATATGATGTATGTCGCAAATTGTTGAAATATGAAATCTCGATGATGGATATATAACCCCACCTAGGCCATTTTGGAAGCTAAAACCCTAAATGTTTGGATTGGCAGGCTAGGATAATCGATATTACTATTTTGTGGCAATGATGCTCGATTTCTCAATTATTATATAATGATGATGTTTGAACTACTAAGATGATGGCGATGTGGAATATGAAATCCCAATCTCGATTGATGACTTGATTTAATTTTGGGGAAAAAATTCCAATTAAGGTGGAGGATGCAATAACCTAGAATTTTCTCTCTCCTAATATATGTGATATGTATTTCATCCTTGCACAAGTTTCTCATTCTTGACTTTATTTTCATAAATTGATCATGTTTATGACCCAGTTTCATCATGACATGCTTGATAAACCCATCATGTGACATATTTTCTTAAAAAATTAAGTTTAAACTCATAATATATCTCACTCTTTCAAGCAATGGTGAACCCCATAAATGTGCTCTTCTTGCTCCTCATTGTATTTTATATTATAGATCTTTCAATTATCATTCTATGATGCGAAATTGCTTCAATTCGACCATTGTAGCTCGAGTTATAGACTTTCAAAATTGGCTCAATTTCACTTGTTTTAAATATATTTTACCCTTTTTGGTCCTATTTGGGCCTTATTAGAGGATGCGGCCCAATTAAGGGAACGCCTCCCTTAGCTATCCCGGTAAGGGAATATTGGCCAATCGTTGCCCATGGTTTATATCACGCCCAATCTAGGCTGTTAGATCCCCAACCACACGACTTGCACCTTAGATCAATGGTTGTGTGTTCATCCTCTTCCTCTGTATAGTGGTCATCTAAAGTAGTGTTGCGACCACCTCCCCCTCTGATGGCACCACCCTACTACCACTTTTCCCACACTCTTTCCCATCATCAACATTCCTATGTCTATAAAACCACTCCCCTAGCTCCTTTCCTCTTTTATCTTCTCATCTCCCTAACCCTAGCATCTGATAGACAGCTTCTTCTTCCTCCTTTGTGGTTGTCGTTGTAGCAAGAGACACTTTGTGCATCTCATTTTCATGGTATTTTAAGCAAATTGAGTGGCAATGACAGGCCTGCCTGGCTTTCTCTAGCCCCAGCGGCTAGTTTCTGGCCTCCTTCGACCACTGGTGCACCAACTCTGAGCATCCTCAACAAGCAGCCTCATGCGGTGTCATAGCACAAGATTGGGTGATTGGGCATGATGGTTGTGACTGTGGGACTCTGCGAGAGCGGCCACCAAACATTCATAAATGATCCAAGATCGTGGGCTATCCACTCAGAGTGGCTAGAGGCGTTCAGTGGCCGCTACTGGACAAGGAAAGTGGGTTGAACATGTGGCCCAATAGTTGGTAGCCCAGACGGCCAGGCCTAGTGGCACCAAACCTGGCGGGCTTCATGCCCTCCTCATAGCCACAAGATCAAAATTTGACAATCTAGAACCACCATATTAAGGTAATTCTAAAAATGATATCTAATCACTCCATGATCCATTTTGACCATACCATATATGAATTTTGATCTAGAGAACCTGATTCACCTAATAAGAATACTTTAGGACCTAGTTTTGATATTATCTTCTTTGGTTTTCTAAATGAAGTTACTTTATGATCCTTGTTTAGTAATCAATATCAATCATTCTCTATATGCAACATTAGTGATCTTTAGTCTTTCATATCCCCATAAATAGTAAACATTAACTCCCTTTCACTATGATGTTGTCTTGGAAAGGTCATGCGACCTTCTATGTTCATCCTTGACCTAAAAGTGACTACTTATGTAGTTTCATGTTATAATTCATCAAGTGTAGGAGTTTGTCTTAATTTTTCATCTTCTAATCTGACAATCTCAAAATCAATAAATGTTATGATGATTTGTGAAATATTTGGTTGAGCTTTCATGTTTCTTTCCATGTTTGTCCCTTAAAAAGCCTCAAGTACCTAGTTGTGCATTAAAATGACTATGTAGACCTTGTAGGATTTCAGGGGATGGAATATGACTCCTATGCTAAACTCATGTTCTATCTTGTTCAAACCAGTAGATTCATCACCCTTGTAGCACTAATGCCAACTTAATACTATCCAATGCTCTTAATGCTTATATGACTTAGAAACATGACCATGTTGCATGAAATGGACCTAATGTGACAAAATATGATCTTGCATGAATATAACATGACGATAATTTGATCTTTCATGTATCCCTTATATCCAAATCAGAGATTATCTTCATTTATTATTTGCTCTAATGTGGATGTACCACCTAGACCTAAGGGGTCGATATGACTTTTGAACAATGTTGAATAATTGTGTGCATGTTGGGAACTTAGGAGACTAGGTTTGAACTATTTGAAACCTAGATCTAGGGTAACATCCATATGACTCATATTATGTTTGTAATATCACTACTATACTAATTTAAGACCCTTTTATGTATTCTTATATCTTAGGTCCCCTTGGGTTTGGACCATCGTTAGAAAGTACTCATGGATCATAATGTGTACTCTACTCGCAAGGTACACTTTCCTCTTGACCCTTCTATGATATTGTCTTGCTTGTATGTATGCTCATATGCATGCTTGTCTACTTACTTGGTTGAACTATTTTTCCTATGATACTACTTTCATGTTTGAGTATTCTACATTGAA
Organism: Alisma plantago-aquatica; assembly: GCA_963693085.1. Lineage (NCBI taxonomy): Eukaryota > Viridiplantae > Streptophyta > Magnoliopsida > Alismatales > Alismataceae > Alisma > Alisma plantago-aquatica. Next base: position 1,374,039,256 of record OY856409.1, on the reverse strand, counting down.
AAACCTTGAATATAATATATAGAAATCCATTATGCAACCTAATGTTGAAATAATGTATAACGAAACCTAAAACATGCTTTGTATAAAATGATGTCGTTAAGTGTTCTCACCTTATATCTTCCTGACTATGATCATGTTTCTATCCAAGCAAGTTATGTATTACTCTTGAAATGTTTACTTGACATTTTATAGCATACTTAATGCTTTAGGATTAATATGTTTTTCTTATTGAACTTTTAGTTCCTAAATGAAGATCTACTACCCTCAAGGATCTACTCTATGAAAAGAAATGCCAATGGGATGCTAGAAGTAGAATTGAGTGCATGATTATCTATCCCTTTTTTAGTTACTTTTTATCTCTTGTTGTTACTGCTTTCACATATATATTTCTTGTGTGAAATATTTGTGCCATTATATAGATGAGCGCCCAAACCCTATTACCACTGACTCTATAGTCATTGGGTGTAGGATGAGGGTTAACAAATGCTTTTGCGATAGATTTTATCCCCAAAATCTTAAGCAAAGAGGGAATGGTAAGTTTGTAACATTTCTTCTTTGAGATCCCAAGTTGTTTCCTTCAAACCATGATACTTCCATAGAACTTTTACTAGTTCAATTTCCTTGTGCTTTAGTTTCTTTACTCAGGAGTCAAGAATCTTCACAGGATATTCTTCATAAGAAAATCTCGACCAATTTTTATGGGTTCAATAGATAACACATGGGATGGATCTTTCACATATTTCTTTAGTATGGACACATGAAAAGCATTATGAATCTTATTGTAAGATGGTGGTAACATCAAATGGTAAGCACACTCCCTGATCTTATCCAAAACTTCAAAGGGTACCATAGAATGAGGATTGAGTTTTCCCTTCCCCATAGATATTTCAATAGACCAAAATGGCTATATTTTCAAGAAAAAAAAGTCCCCAACTAGTCACATCCATCCTCTTTTTATCAGCATACATATTCTAATGATCTTTCTCTAATTCCATCCATTTCTTTATCTGAACAATCTTGTCTTCCATTAATTGCATGTCATCAATCTTTACCAAACTATGCTCACCCACTTCATCCCAATGTAAGGGTGAATGACAAGGTCTTCCATACAAAGCTTCAAACGGTGGCATACCTATGCTTTCTTGGCAACTGTTATTGTAATCAAACTCAGCTAAAGGGATATATTTATCCCAAATACCTCCCCAGTCCATCACACAAGATCGTAAAAGGTCTTCTAGAATCTACATTGTTCTTTCAGATTGTCTGTCAGTCTGGAGATGGTAGGAAGTACTAAAGCATATATCGGATCCCATTTCTTCCTAAATCTACTTCTACGAGTGAGAAGTAAACTTAGGATCTCTATCAGACATAATAGACTTTATCACACCATGCATTCATACTATCCAATCCATGTAAATCTATGCCATATCTGGAACCTTATGTGTAGTCTTGAAAGGTAAGAAATTAGCAGACTTGGTAAGTCGATCTATCACTACCCAGACAGTACTTCTAGATTTTGGAAATCCTAACACAAAATCCATCGTTATATTTTTCTCACATCCACTCATGTATTTCTAGAGTATGCAAGAGTCAACTAGGTCTTTGATGTTCAATCTTTACTTCCTGAAAGGTCAAACATTTTGCCACAAAATCAGTGATGTCCTTCTTCATTTTTCCCACCAAAAACTTATTTGTAGGTCTTTGTACATCTTGGGGTTCTAGGGAGAATTGTATATTTTAATCCATGAGCCTCACTAAGAACCTTATATCTGAGGTCATCCACATCTAGTATCCATAACCGATGGCAAAAATGAATTTCACCATCAGCACCAATATATAAATCATATTGTGATCTTTTTTTCATGGTCTTCATATCACCAAGGTCTGGACTAACTGCTTGTACGGCGATAATCCAAGATAGAGTAACTAAGAGACTTTCCTTGTGTACACACATTCAATCCATGAAAAAATCATCCATGCCATCCTTTATCTCAGGTATCCAATGAGAAACATGCTCCAAGCTTTTCCACACAAAACTATGAAGAGATGCACAAATGAAATCCTTCTTACAACTAAGAGCATCAACAACAACGTTGGCCTTTCCATGATGATAAGTGATCACAAAATCATAATCATTCAAAAATTCCATCCAGAACCTTTGTCTCAAAGTCAAGTCCTTTTGTGTCATAAGATAGCAAAGACTTTTATGGTCTGACAAAACTTCAAATTGCAAATCATACTGATAATGCCTCCAAATCTTGAGAGAATGAACAATAGTTGCAAGTTCAAGGTCATGTGTTGGCCAGTTTTCTTCATTCAACTTCAACTGGTAGGAGGCATAGGTTGTAACCCATCCTTCTTGCATAAGAACACAACCTAGGCCTTACCTAGATGCATCAATGAAGATAACATAAGATTTTACTTCTATGGGTAAAGCCAAAACAAGAGCAAATGTCAAACAACACTTTAGCTCTAGAAAACTCTTTTCATACTATGGGAACTAGATAAACTTGGTTTCCTTGGGGGTCAACTTGGTTAGAGGATTATCCAACTTATAAAAGTTCTTCATAAACTATCTCTAATAACCTGCAAGACCCAAGGAACTTAGTATCTCAAAAGGATTTTTTGGAGGTTGCCACTTGGTTACAACTTCAACCATTATTAGATATGCAGCTATGTGATCCACTGATATGACGTGGCCTAAGAACATCACTCCTTTATCCATAATTCACACATAAAAAACTTGGCATTAAGTTGGTTTTTGTGAAGTGTCTACAAGACAATCCGCAAATGTTCCTAATATTCATCCATCATCCTAGAATGAATGAGAACATCGTCAATGAACACTACCACAAAGATATCCAAATACGGGCACAAGACCTGATTTATCATGTCCATAAAAGTGACTTGGGTAGTAGTCAACCCAAAGGCATCATTAGGAACTCATGGTGCCCATAGTGAATATGGAAGGTCGTCTTTGGTACTTCTTCATCTTTTACCCACATTTGGTAGTAATTGCTTCACAAATCCATCTTAGAGAAAATTGTAATACTCTTCAACTGATCAAATAGGTCATTAATGCAAAGTAGAGGATATCATTTGTTCATTGTTACTTGTTTTAGCATTCTATAATCCATACACATCCTCAAAGAACCATCCTTCTTCTTTATAATAGAAGACACCCCATAGAGAAACACTGGGATGAACAAACCCCATGTTGAGAAGTTCTTGTAGTTTCTTCTTAAGTTCTACAAGTTATGTGGGTTCCATATGACAAGGAGGTTTTGATATGGGGGTGGTACACGGTACAAGATCGATGGTAAACACGACCTATGGAGAAGGGGGAATCTAGGTAACTCTTCGGGAAATACATCATGGAAATCTCAAACCATTTCAATATTTTCTAATTGAGGCGGTGAAGGTTCGAAGACAATGGAGGCCAAATAAGCACGACATCCATGGGAGATAAGTTTTTCATCTTTCATGGATGATATGATGAATTGCCTATCCTCATGTTTTCTACCTTTTATGCAAAGTCATTCAATGTCAGGGTGAAGCAAGATAACCTTCTTCTCAACACAAAACAAGGCTACCTTAAACTATTTCAACCAATACATACCCAAGATGATGTCAAAAGGTATCATGTTCAAGAAGATGAGCTCAGTTGTAAACATCTTTCCAGATATACTTAAATCTAGGGGTGGGGTTTTCAGATAAGATGAGCATATCCTATGACTAGGGGTTTGAACATCAAGAATATAGTCCATATAAGCAGGCTCTACGTCTAACATGTTAGAAAGTATAGAAGATATAAAGGTATTTGAAGAACTAGAATCAAACACAGCCTTCATAGGATGTTGATGGAGATGTACGGTACCTTCTATTACTTCATTATCATCACCGACATCAACACCATCCATAGAGAAAACATGTCCATCACGACTCTCTACCGAGGGACGTTGACCTTGAGGATTGTTGTTATTATTATTATTTCTTGGAAGCAAATTAGGGAAAGGGTTTGACTGATTGGAAGGCTATTGGGCAAGAACAGGACGTTGCTATAGTCGAGGGCACTGGGGCCTGAAGTGTCCAGCCTATCCACACTCATGGAACACCACTGGTCTACCCTCTCTTTGTGGTGTTGTGTCACCACCAAAACACTTCCCCAGAGGATGATGTCAAGAGAAATGCTTGCACCTATCTTGAGTTCCTCATGATCAGAGTTCTTTCTCTTATTGTTCCGCAATGGGGCTTGGAATCCAGGATAAGACTCAATGACTAGGGCTTTATCCTCTATTTTTTGAAAGGTTAGAGAAGTTGAGGGACTAATGTATGACCCACATGATACTTAAGGCCTTGCAAGAATAGACAACTCTTTTCTCCTCAGTCAACCCAACTATGTACCGCTTAAGCAATATAAATCTCTACATGTAGGGAGAGAGAGCAATCGATCCTTATCTCAGACTATAAAACTCTACTTGATTCTTTTTTAGGGTTGCAGTACAGATGTACTTCCCATTGAAAAGTGCCAAGAACTGCTCCCAGGTTAAAGTAAAAATGTTGTGAGTTTGTGTGATCCTGTTCCACCAGACATGCATGGGTCAATCTAGCACATACGAAGCAAACCTGACCCTTTGGTGAGGAGGGCATGCCATACCCTCCAAAGTCTGATTGATTGCTAAAACCCAATCATCAGCCTTATTGACCATCTCCAGTTCCCCTTAACTTTTGAAGTAAGGTGGTTGCATTTTAATGAAGTTGGTTAGAGTGTATTCCTTCATCTAATCCAACACTAGAGGGGTGTTCAATTTTTCCAAAAGTCTGTGGTGAGAAATAGTCGCAGGAAGGTTAACTCCTACTCAAGGGTGAGGCCATTCGAAGCAGAGGTGATGGTGGTGCCAACCCCATGAGAAAAGTTAGGGTTGTTCCTAGGAAGGGGGATCCATGCCACAACAAGGGTTCTCTAGTGTTGAGAATCCATCTGAAATGCCAAACTGAGGGGTATCACTGATATCGCCAAACAGGTTGGATCTCCCAAAACATATGCTTAACGGGTAAGGTATGCATACTAAGTATGGACTTCTAAAATAGTTAGATTACTGATAAAAAACATGCTATGATACCATTCTTGTAAGTAGTGGGGCCCAAGAGGGACTACATCTTATTTAAATTTAATGAAATAATTGTAAAATACCCCAATAGATCATATTCAACAAAATAAAAGGCATTCTACTAGTTGGAATTCATAATATATCTTTAGACAGAACGATAACATGAACATAGTGGTGTTACATCAGAATTTTAAATCTAACAATTACATGATATTCTCATCAAATTTTAACTAATAAGCCATAGATGACTTCTAACTGAAATCAAAGCTTAAACTACTCGGATCAGTTTATGGTGAGTAACCTTTCCATCTTAGAAATCCTCAACGGCTAGTTATGGGTATCACCACCTATCTCCTGGTCCTCAGGCTGTGCAACCTCTGGGTGAGTTCAATGCAACATGTAGTGTAGAAGAAAACAAAAAGAAAAGGACATCAGTGAACAATAAGTATGTACATAAATTACATTAAAACAATACTTAAGGTATTTGGAAAGGTAGGGCATGTCATCAATTTAAAGAAGAGCTCAAAATAAGAAGTTCCAAGAAGATTTAACAAGCTAAACAATGAGGCATTATAAGAAAAGAGATGATTAGCAGGAAAAAAATATTGCTATACGACAACAATAATAATATATAAGTAGTACATGTAAGCAACTAGACCACTTTTATTTATGTAGGGATGAGACCCATAAATCTCAAGTCTAAGTTGGTTGGAAAGGCACACCCTGGGTGGAAAGGCATGCCTAATATATATAATATGAGTGGAAAGGTGCACTCGGGATGAAAAGGCGCACCCAAATACTATGGTAAGTGCATATGCACATGTAGTATAAATAAACTGTTTATTTGCATGCACCAAAATATAAAGCAAGATATCATTTCAGCCATCATCAACTTGATTCAGTTGTGAGAATGAGATTATTTCAATAAATAGGCAGTCAACAATAGAATCTCATGGTTTTAACAATAAATTTTGCAAGGATATAGAATGGTGTATTCAAAGACAAATACAAGGGAACTAGGTATTAGCAAAATGGCGAGCTCTAGTTTGGAAGTCACGAATGGCGATCTAAGGGGCAAAGAAGGAAGGGAGCCGGGAGAACCACCGCTGGAGTCATTTGTGGTAGGCAGAAACTAGATTAGTAGGACATGAGGTTAGATTCGAAATGATGGTCCTCATGTGTCTCAACGAGGGGACCAATAGAGTCGGAGATGGAGAAATGAAATCTCAGTCGCAGTTGGGAAATAAGGATGGTTAGATCTATTTGTTAGGAAGGAAGATGATGCTCCAGTATTGAAGTAGTGCAGATTGAGATTGTTGATGGATCAGTCAAATACTCCAGAACCACTACAGAGAAGAATGTTGAGAAATGGAAGAACACAGTGGCAGGATATGTAACTGGACTTAAACCGCATTGGCCGATGCTACATCAACATTTTCAATTGATCTAGAATGCAAAGTAGACTTTAAGGTGTTGTCGAGGGGTAATGATTATTTCATCATTCGTTTCTCATATCTGGAGGATATGCGAGTTGCTTTATAGGATGGCCCATGGTTTGTTGTAGGACATTATTGTTCTTGAAGAAGTGGTAGAGAGGTGAGCCGTAGGAAAAATTGAAGCTGATAAGTGTCGATCTGAATTCATGAACTGCTAGTGGAATTGTGGGATGAAGAAATTTTTAGTATCATCAGAAGTTATTTTGGAACTCCTCTGAGACTAGATAGGATTACAAGGCAAATGAAGAGACTAGGATTTTCCAGGTTATAAGTGTTGATTCCAGCAACTTCATCCTTTCCTAAGGAGGTGAATTTTGTCAGTGATGATGGGATTAAAGACTCCGTTAAGATTGAGTAGGAATGGCTCCTTATGTGCTGTAAAGAATGTGGGACATTCAGGCACAAGCAAGGTGAGTGAATTAATGCGAGTAAGAAGGTACATGATGGGAATGCTGGTGTTAGAGATAAGAATCCTAATGAGTCTAAAATGTTTTATGACTATCCTCGTGATGATGACCATGTAAATGAGGGAAGATCAACTCAGGTGCTAGTGGAGAGTCCAGAGACCCCAAGAGTGGTTGATAACTCAGGTGACATCAGTACTCCTCCATCTTAGGATGGAGAAGGTTGGAGTAAAAGTGGCAAGAGGCATAAGAACCCACCATGCAATGTTTCAAAAGTACCATAGTAGAAAGCTACTGGTATTCCAATTTCACCAAATAGCTTCAAATTTCTAGATTTTGGTGAGATGCCAATGGATGGAGATGTAGGGTGTCCCCCGTACGGGCCTTCTAGCAAAGGTTCAAGCAATTAATATGTTGTCCTGGAATGTTCGTGGTCTGAACAAACTAGGACAATAGCTAGTTGTGCGTGAAGTTGTCATTAAATATGATGTCAATATTTCCTGTCTTCTTGAAATAAAAGTTAGGAGGAATAAGATGGTAAGGGCGATGAATAATCTATGGGTAGGTTCCAGATGGATCTCTAACCATGCTAAACATCCACTGGAGCATGTTGTTATCATGTGGAGTAGAGATAATATTGATATTTAAATAATAGAGGAATCTTATCAGTTTTTGGTGTGAGGGGTCACATATGCAGAAAGAGATTTATTCTTGTCACTGTTTATGGCCATAATTTTGAAAAAATGAGAACATTTCTCTAGGAAGATCTTACCTATGTTCTAAGTAAGGTGGGTGATGTTTTGATCATTCTTGTAGGGGACTTCAATGTTGTGAGGTTTTCTACAGAGAAGATCGGTGGGGATGAATCGTCTTATAGATCTATGCAGGGGTTCAATAGTTTCATTAGTAGCAATAAACTCATTGATCTTGATTTTGTAAGCTCAAAATTTACCTGGGAGAATAGGAGAAAGGGGGAGAAGATGGTTATGACCAAGACTGATAGATTTCTTATGAGTGAAGAGTTTATAGCTATTTTTCCAAAGATCTGGGGGATGAATTCTTACTCTATACATAGTGATCATAAGCAATTGATTATTAAACTTTATGATTTTGAGTTCAAGAAATGTACTCCTTTCCGCTTCATCAATTATTGGATTTATTGTGAGGGATTCAAGGAGGTTGTATAAGATGCTTGGAAGGAGCATGTGGATGGAAATCTAATGTTCGTGGTTTGTAGGAAGTTGGGCAGGGTTAGAAATGATCTATGTGCCTAGAACAAGGAAAAAGTTGGTAATTTACATGAGAATAGGAAGATTTTGAAAGATAAAGTGAGTTTTCTTGTTGAGCAAGTGGAGAGTGATCCAATGAATGAAGATAGAGTTCAACAACTGATAGAGAAAAGGACGCTTTGTACAAAAGTGTATGAAGCTGAAGAGAGTCTTTTGAGATAAAAAAATCTCGTGTCCAATGGCTTAAGATTGGTGATAAGAATTCTAAGTTCTTTTATGCTTTCCTTAAAACAAGGCACATGAAAATTTCTATAAATTGTATCAAAGTCGATAATAAAATGTGTTATGAATGCAAGGCTATTGAGATGCAGATTAACTCTTCTTATAATGTGTTATTTATGAGAAGGGTTGATTGAAGAGATAATATCTTCCTGGATGGTACTTTTTCCAAGATTTCTCAAAGTGAAAGTGATTTGATGTGTGTTGATGTTTTTGATGAGGAAGTTGATGAAGTAAATAAGTATTCTAAAGGAGATGAGGCACTAGGCTGAGATGTCTTTAACTATCAGTTATTTAAATCATGTTAGAGTATTGTAAGGGAAGATGTTATCAAAGTAGTGAAGAATTGTTTTTGGAGTGGTAAATTTCTCAAACAAGCCAATATATCATTCATCACTCTTATCCCTAACATTAAACATATTGTGTAAGTTAATGATTGGAGGCCTATCTCGCTCTATAATGTTATATACAAAATAATATCAAAGATTATGGCTAATAGGGTTTAGAAAGTCCTTCCTGGATTAATTGACTCGACTTAGTTTGTTTTTATTAAAGGGAGGTCTATCACTAATGCAACTCTTCTTGTGAATGAACTCATCAATAATATGATGAAGAGTACTCAAATAAAATTCTATGTCTAGATGGATATTAGGAAAGCCTATAATTTAGTTGAATGGGATTATCTGAACAAAGTTCTGGTGTATATGAATTTTCCTCCTAGGTTTAATGCTTGGATTAGTGAAATCTTTGCTAATGCTAGAAGCCATATTCTAATTAGTGGAGTGCCTTCTGAAAGGATTTATCCTTCTAGAGGGATCAGGCAGGGAGATCCTCTAGCTCCTTATCTATTTCTTCTTGCAATGGAAGGGTTGTCTACTATGATTAGAGAAGATGTGACGAGAAAAGACTTGAATGGCTTCAAGAGATCACATGAATTGAGTATTACTCATGTTTCCTTTGCAGATGATGTTATGTTGTTTGCTGATGCAGATGATAAAAGTGTTGATTGTATTCTGAACATTATAAGGGAGTTTAGGGAGCTTTTAGGTATGGAAGTCAGCAAAGAGAAGAGTTCTTTTTTTAGTAACAAAGAGGATAGGGCATCTAAAATCTTTAGGAAGATCAGTATTCTTTTAGATACCTTACCCAAGAAGAATTTAAGATTACCTTTGTTTCAAATGAAGATCACTAGAAGTTTGTGTGCACCAATTATGGATAAAATCAAGGGGAGATTAGATTGTTGGAAGTCAAGATATCTACTATATGTAGGTAGAGTGGAGCTCATCAATTTTACGTTGGGGTCCTTCCACTTATATTGGGCAGCTTCTTTTCCACTTTCTAAGGGGGTGTCAATGGAGGTAGACAAAATTTGACGTGAATTTCTCTAAGGTGGTCCTGGTCTTGAGAAGAAGCTGCATATGGTTTCTTGGGATGATGTTTGTACTCCTAAAGAAGAAGGTGGGCTAGGTATTAAAAAGACTGATGACATTATCAAAGCAAGTATGGCAAAAAATATACAGAATGTTTCTCCGAAGAAGTATTCCTTGTGGGTTCGGTGGATCCATGCTAGATATTTAAGAAAGAAGTTGATTTGGAAATCTAAAATCCATGCTAATTCTACAAGGATGTGGAAATAGTTGGTTATATTTAAAAGGCAGTTGGTTACAAAGGTTCACTATTCTGTGGGGAATGGTAAGGATACCTTTATTTGGGGTGATTTGTGGGTCAAGGAAGGTACTTTCCTGGATGATGTTATTGATAGTAAGAACAAGGTTAACTGTGGGCATGGAGATTTCGCAAATGTTAACTTCTACTGGTCTGATGGTAAATGGAAAACTTCTAAGTCGAGACATATCAGATTTATAATGACTACTATAAGGAATGAGGTTGAGTTTGTATGGGATAAGAAGGACTGCATTCTGCTAGATGGGAATGAAGTTTGCAAGATGAAGGACTTCTGGGATGCTCTTAGAGAAAAGAAAGTCAAAGTGTCTTGGTGTAGATGACAATGGAAGACAAAATCTCCTCAAGTTAGTATTCTGACTATGTGGAGGTTAGTTAAATGGAAACTCCTGACTCACCAAAAACTAAAAAGCATGGGGTTTAGCTTGGCCTCGATGTGTGTATTGTGCAAGGAATGTGAAGAAGATGTCAAACACATTTTCTTTAAATGTGACTTTAGCAGTGGTTTCTGGAGAGAAGCATCTTTGGAGAAGCATATTGAAGTTATTCATAATTCTTTGGGTTTTTCAATGAAGTTGTATGATGGTAAAAGAAAATCATTTCTATTTCTGGGTGTACATGAACTCTATAGGGAAAGGAATCTAAGGATTTTTTAGGATAGATGTAGGTCTAGAAGTAGTTTTGGCAGAGATGTAAAGATAGTATACAATAGTATTAGATAGTTCTTTCTTTTTTGTATATGCATTGCACAGAAATCATTTCAAGCTTAATAGAAAGTAACACGCTTTGAGGGATCAAAAAAAGATGAATAAGATTTAACCCAGAATGCCTTATATGGGAAATTTATTGATGAAAATAGTATTTCCTTGATAATTGAGAAATATGCACATACCTTAACCTGAGTTGTTAAATCAGATATTGAATCCTAACCCTCCAAGTCTAAAGTCAACTCAACCTAAATATAAGATTAGGTCCTACACTTAGAGTTTACTTATATGTATTGGGAAAACCCTAGAAATACAAAACCATCAACAAAAATTGCAGGTTGGTTATTGTTTATGACCTAACATTGAGTGCAGGGTTTCTTAATGACATCTTGGCTCAAAATCACAACTTTACTAATTATGAAGTTCTCTTTAGTTATTTTTAAGATCATAAGTAAGAATAAAAACCTAAAAACTCAAATCTTTCACAAAAACCTAGATTGACACTTGATTATATCTTAGAGAGAGATTACATGGTAATTCATCATATATTTGACTCCAATATCTCGACTTTATACTTTAAAACCTCACGTTAATTATTAATGTGATATTATGAAGGTTTAGAACCATAAAATCATATATGTAGAAATTTTGAATCACGCAATGAAATCTACACCAAAAGGTGGAGAAAACTCTCACAATTCTAGAACATGTTTTTTTGTAATTTTTGGATAAATGGTGAGAAAGTTATGAATTTTGAAGTTTTGACAAATCATAAATCACCAAAAATCTACGCCAAAGATCTAGTGGGTCAAGCCAGCTTAGTTGACCCAATCATGAGTGGCCAAATAGCTTGGGTCCACTTCCAGTCACTCACCTTAGTCAGCACGACAAAAGAAAAATCCAAACGGCGGAAGGACCCATCTAACCTCGGGAGAAAAAGAAAGGGAGATGATGAGGTGAGGGAAAAATAAAAAAAACCAGGGGAGTCATCCCCTTCCTCACCCTCTCGCGATGTCTATGAGGTGTAGAAAGAGCTACACGAGATGGATTTGGGGAAATCCTAATGTGGCATCAAAACATTGATCCAAAGTTACAGAATCAAAGGTCAAGGCTCGAGAAACTTACCCCCAGGCTCGATCAGAAATTGGCATTGCTGACAACTGGTGTGAGGAGTTGCAACCTTGGAGGCAAGCCTATATTAATGGTGGTCTCAGCAGTGATGTGCGGAGAAATCAGGAGGGGGAAGAGCTAGTTTGGATGTGGCATAATTGAGGGTATTGTCCCCTATATATATGTGTGGTTTCTAGGGTCCCTTTGCATAGATCGTGAGAACTTGTGTCCCAAGATTTTGTGCGATTCTAGAATACTCAATAGGGGTTCGTGATCAAGGCATCAATTGGTATAATTTTGTTCTACGAATTCAATGGTGAAGAAAAAGTGAGAAAAGATAAAGTGTAGCGAGAGAAATCTATAATTTATAGAAGTGTACATGCAAACCTACTTGCCTAATTTGGAACAAGCTAGGAGATGAATCATGAGTCATCTGATTGCGATCCAATGGATGAAAATGAGCACGAAGCAAGTAAGTTCCCAAAATGGGTGACGCGTGACATTTAAAAGAAAATAAAATCTTATTCTTATAAAGTGACATGTAATTAATTTCCTTTCTTTTTCTTTCAAATTGGATGAGTAATTACCATCCAAATAAAGTGGAATTAGGATAGTAAGGGAAAAAGGACATAAAGAATCCAAATTTGGGGTAAACTTTTCCTTTTGGAAAACTTTTATGTTTGGAACACCCAATTAGAGGTAAAATATATTTTCATCATATTTATGCATTCTTTGACCATATCTTAACCAAATTTTGTGTGTATCTCTCTCTTAACCAAACCAACCTACACGAAAAATCTAGAAGGATAATTTTAAAATCAAATGCCTTAAATTGATAGTTTTGCACAGCAACCCCAAAACTAATGAATAACTCCAATTTCTTGTATAAAGGCTTACTTTTGTCTTAAACTCTCATAACTGAAAGATATTAAGGTCCTAGTATCTATCAATATTCTAAGAGGGGTTCAACATAAAATATTATGATAAAAAGATTAAATGACAAATATTACCTAAATTTGAGTATGTTACATATTCCCTATGTGTGGCATTAGTTACTATTTGGAATTGGACTAGGAATTACAATAGGATTCCTAGTTGCAAGCAGATGCCATGGAGGCCTATAAATAGAGGCCTTGGGGGAGGCCATGGAGAACATCCCATTGGTTGATGTGATCCCTCCAATTGCTTGTTGGTATGTTCGGTGGTAGAAGCGTCAGACAACAAGAACATTTGGTGGAGCTCTCTTGGTTGATAAGAGAAGGCCAATGGCTTAGCCTTAAAGAAAAGTTATGATTGGAGGTTATAGACATAGTGTTTCCATATTGTCAATAGTCTAACCCATCAATAGTTGCAGTGGCATCATGTAGTTCCTAGCAATGTCAACGGTGTCATGAGGAGATAAAGTTAAGATGGAGGTTTTGTACACATTCAGTGTGATTCTCTTCTTCCTCATCTTTGTTAACATGTGGGGGGCTACCCAGATTTAGAAGTAATTGAATTCAGGTAGTGTTAGTTGTCATCTTGATTACATAGTACATGTTGGCCAGTATTTCCGCATGGTTTTTTTGTTCTCATCTTGAGGAGAGTTTTCCACGTTAAATATGGCATTTCTTCTTTGGGTTTACATGCTTGTATGTAATACTTACACAACAATTTCTCATCACATTTGAGATTGAATTGGATAACAACCCCAACAAGTGGTATCAGAGCACAGGTTGTAGATATAAGTCTAGATGGGGAAGGATGAATATGCGTCGATGATAAAGTTGACTAGTACAAATTGGCAGATTTAGAAACTCAAGATGAGTGATATTCTCTATACAAAGATTTGTATTCCCCGATAAATGAACAAATGTTAGAGAGTATGTATGATGCAGACTGGAAGAAATTAAATGGGAAGATTGTAGGAATAATGAAAAAGTAGATTGATCTTTCCTTGTTCCTTCACTTCTCAGTGGATACTAATGCCAAAGATCTATGGGAAAAACTCAAGAAATTATATGAGTGGAAGATCTAGAAATAAAGCTTCTTGATTAGAAAGTTGGTGAACTTGAAGTACTGTGATGTTGCAAGCATCGTCGAGTAATTGAATATATTTCAAAGCCTTATAAATCAACTATGATCCATGCAGATGGTTCTTGATGATGAACTCCAGGATTTACTTCTTCTGACATCATTACCTAGTAGTTGAGAGATTCTCATAGTGATAGACAACAATTATGCATAGGAAGGAGAGTTGACATTGGATTAGGTGAAGAGTAGTCTACTGAATTTAGAGAATCGACGAAGGGCCTTAGCTGACAACAGTCAGATGTGCACTTCATGGATAGTAGGAGCACTAAAAGATCGAGAGATTGTAGCAGATCTAAGAGCCATGGAGAGTCCTACGACAGTGGAAAGGCCCATGGTAGATTCAAGTAAAAGAGTAGAGGGTGCTTCCATTACAACAAGATAGGTCATTTTGAAAAGGATTGCAAGATATGGATAAATAAATATGATTCTCCAAAAACAAGAAAGATGACGAAAAGAGTATTATACTAGTAATTTTAGATGACATGAATGATGATGATAATATGGTCTTAACATTATAGGAACAACAAATGCATGCATATGAGGATGATTCTGAGCAAGTGGTGGATATTGTAACTTGGCATCATAATTCCCTTAGTATGGAGTTCTCCACTGCATATAGGAAGGGAGACTTCTGAAGGATGAATATGGGAAATTCTAGCTTCTCTAGAATTATTAGGATTGTAGACATTTGTGTCTAGACAAGTGCTAGATGCATGCATACACTCAAGTATGTTTAAGTATTGCCTTCTATCTAATTATTCAATCTCCATTAGTTCCTTTGGGGTTTGATATACATGTAAAGGTATGGACATACAAATATGCTTCATATTCTCATTTGTGAGTATTTGGGTGTAAGTCTCATGCACATGTTCCAAAGGAAAAGAGGCAAAAGTTGGATGTTGATGTGGTGCCATGTATCTCTCTTGGCTATGGAGATCAATAGTTTGTCTATTGGTTATGTGCTCTAGTGAAAATGGCCCTGAGAAAACACAAAGATGTGACATTCCGGGAGAGTTAGACAGTGACACAACTTGAGATTGATGATGCACATGCTATGGTATCAGGTGACACTTCTTATTATGATGAGTATGAGGATGCTTTAGATTCTTCAAAGGTGCAGTCTTCAAATGATGAAGAAGATCATCACGATCGCCTTGAGCAACAAAGTGATAGCACATCCAGTGTTCCTATTCCAGATGCACATATGAGTGATACATAGAGATATCTGAGTAGGGGGGAGAAAAATCATCACCAGGAGGAGTACTTAGAGCAGATGTTGAGGACGTGTAATAGAGTTTTTCGTCCTTCATCTAGATATCATGTATCACAATATATTCTACTTACTAATCAGGAGGAGCCAGAGACTTTTTAGGAGGCACATACTCATGGAGATAGAGCTGACATCAGGTGATGTAGGATGAGATGTCTTCTTTGTAGAAGAATGATACCTATGAGCTTGTGGTGCTTCCCGAGGGCCGAGGATCACTAAAGAGAAAGTGGGTTTACATGATGAAGAGAGATGACAACAATGAGGATATCATATACAAATCCAGACTAGTTTTCAAGGGATCTATTCAAATACCGTGGGAGTCTCATCAAAGGATTTTTTTAGCCTTGTCAGAAATATGTTCTTCAACTATGATGGATCGACTGATTGGTCAGGTGGAGCTTACATTATTCCAAGTGTAGACATGGAAAGAGAAGTGGCGCTGTGAGGATACTTCTTCCCTGTTGCCTAGAACACATTATATTCAGGATGGGACTTCAAGAACATGGATGAAAATGACATGATGCTAACATGTTTGAGGATAATAGATGCATCACATGTGGTGATGGGGTCTAGAAGCTACTCCACATGACCTCTAAAGACAAAATCTCCCTCATGGACCGGAGGGGGAAATTGTTGAGATAAAGAAGGATTCTGGCCCATGCCCTATTGATATTAGGATTTAGACATAAAAGGACTTGGATGATGTTGCCAATTATAATAGAAGTTAAATCTGAAAAGGAGAGAATATGGTTCCCTATCTCTGACATTAATTACTATTTGGAATTGGACTAAGAATTGTAGTAGGATTCTTAGTTTCAACCACATGCCATGGAGGCCTATAAATAGAGGCCATGGGGGAGGCCATGGAGACCATTTTATCTGTTGATGTGATCCCTCTAGTTGCTTATTGGTTCCCTCCTTTATAGAAGCATCAGGAACAAGAACAACTGGTGGATCTCTCTTAGTTGATAAGTGAGGATCGATGACTTTTCTTTGAAGTAAAGAAGCGGTTGGTGGTTACATATATAGTGTTGCCATAGTGACAACAGTCTAACCCGATTAACGGTTGAAGCGACATCAGGTAGTCCTCAGCAACGACCATAGAGTCGTGAGGAGATAAAGTTAAGAGAAAGGTTTTGTACACATTGGGTGTGATTCTCTTATTCTTTATCCTTTTTCTTATGTGGGGAGCTATCTAGATTTAGTAGTAATTAAATCCAGACAGTGTGAGTTATAATCTTGATTATATAGTGCTTGTTGATCGGTATTGCACCATGGTTGTTCTCCTCTCATCTTAAGGAGAGTTTTCCACATTTAATCTAGTATTACTTCATTGGATTTATACATTTATTGGTAATGATTTTGCAACAGGTTCTCATACATCTAGGACTGTATCGATATAACATTCCCACCATTTATTATTCTCCAGTCTCTTCGTAGATTCACATGTCTTGAGATCTACGACGCCTGTGTTAAAAGAGTAGTGACACACGTACCTATTTTCAACACCCCATCTATACCGTAGTCCACTATCACAAAGAATAGAGATAAGGTGGCATATGACATGAAAGAGAACGAAAAAATAGGAGGGAGAAAGGCTCAGAAAAAAGAAAAAATAGGAGAGAGAAAGATGTTTGGTTTAATATTGTCAATCCATAGTGAACTTTTTATGAAATAAAAACTATTAAAATTCTTATAAAAGTATAATCCAATAAGATCGATGTCGACATATTTTTAAAAAAATGGTACGGAATATAAAAATAAATATTTCATACTGGGGTAGTACTCAATTTCTAAACAACACACTAACTTAAACATGAGTATTGCATGTTGTTCTTTTTACGTACTACTCATTCTATATTATATTATGTTTAAAATAAATATCAAAATGAGTTATGCATTATATTTTTGGGGATCATTTTTTATGTCATTATATATTAAATAACTATTTTCACCATAAAATAAAGTACAACCTGTATTTAAAAGACAATGACATAGAAAATAAGTAGTATACCAAAAAAAGGGATTTTTAGTTAGTTTGTTATTCTAAAAAGAGTACCATCCCGTAATATAGTACTGATTTTAGAATATTTTTTTTAACGAGAATGTACACATTTATTAATATTATTTATTCAAAAATAAGTATTGTATATATATATATATATATATATATATATATATATATATATATATATATTGTGAATAATATTCATTTTTTGCATGTATAACAATACTTATTTTTGTATTTTTCTTATATTTCAATTTTTTTAATATATATCAACATTAGTCTTGTTGGAATGTATCTTTTATAAAGAATCCAACAATTTTTAATCCTTCAAAAAATTCATTACGGTTTGAACTTCTAAGAGAAACAATTTTCTCTCTTCTTGTTCTCTTTTATGTATTTTTTTTCCGCTCTCATCTATCTTGTCTTTATCTCTTACTGCAGTCCACTGAAATTGGTGTGTTTTCATTGGGCACAACTATTCAAGAGTGGAAACGTAATATGAAACCGGATGAAGTGATGCTTAGCATTTTCCGTTTTAGACGCGTCCTTTGCTTGTTCGCAAGATATATAAGTGGTAAGAGCCGTTCGAGGATACCTACTTGCATAATTTCTCTTTTATAATATCTAAATATCCAGGTTATTTTACTTTATTATATTTTTCGTTACAGTGAAAGATTAAATGTTTATAACAGCTCACAGCATAATGGATATAGCAACCAATACAATATTCTAATCACGGAGTAAAATATATCATTAGAAGAGGTCTGTTGACATCTGTAATGTGCGGACAATGAATCAGCTTGGAAGAAAACAAGATAGTAATTCTATGTTCCATGACCGAGCGCCCACAATGTATCTAAATGGTATACCTAACCAAAGCCAAACCACGCACAGCTCTACAATGACCTGACGCCTATGCTATTATGTGTCTTGACCGAGGCAATGTCTGAATTCTAAGTCGACTTCTTTCTTCCATCCTCAAACCGGTGCTAGTCTATCTTCTCCTCCAAGGCCGGCTCAGCACGAAATCAACCAAAGGGCGGCGACCTCGAGTCAGACCTTCACAACGTGCAGCAGTTTCAGATCTGCATATGCGTGCACGTACGGTGCACCGGGGTTGATCACTAGCTTCAATGGTAGGGACCATTGCTGAGCAATCTGTACAAGTCGTGAGGAAAGAGAGGCAGACCTCCCTTCCTGCTCTGTCGCTGCACCATTGTTGTCTCAACGCCGCCGAGGATGGGCGAGGCGGCCACCTTCATGTCACATGCTAGAAGAAAGCAGAGCATAGTTAGTGCGGGTCCGCCAACTCTTGTGTATGGAATCATCGTCGCACTTGTACTGCTGCTGCCGACGTTCACCCTTCTTAAAGGCTACCACCAGACTCCTCCTGCGGCGCTCGCCCACTACTCCCGTGACCCAATCAGCAAGCCCAGGAAGTTGCACGTTGCGGGCTTACCCCTTCATCAGAAACGCCACGACAACAGAGAAGGACGTAAAGGTAATCCCTTACGTGCAACTTGATTTCTCTTCTTCCTCCTTACTTGCTTCTTAAGGGAAATGCCGTGCAAGAATGGACACTTTCCTTTGCGCGATATTTGGCTGGTATAATGAAAAATATATAGCAAAGCCTCAGCGAGATGCTTATCATACCTTGGGGACCAGATCGATCTTGCTGGGACGCTCGGGGTACCAGGATTATTCTGGCAGAATAAATGCGCAAGCTAAAAATGCATAGTGATATAAGAAGTCTGTTATATTTTGTTTTGGATACAAATCGAAGATGATAATATGCACGCCCGATCCGGAAAAAAAAATCCACGTTGAAGAGAGCATAAACTAATATAATATTTAAACTTAAGGGAGAAGTTGAGAAGAAATTGATAGAACATGTGAAACAAGGGAGACTATGAGCAACACAGAATAGCAATTACAATTTTTCCCAATGATCCATCCCCATTAAGAATTGATTCTGATTTCTGTTGCCCAGAATTGTTCCATAACCAGATCATCACTGAGCACACCCCCACATGGGATTTAAGCTCTCATTCTATAATTGTAGTTGTTGAAATTGATAATGTTGATACAAGTTTAGGTCACGGATTGTTGCAACTGTTTTGAGAACATGATGTACATTACTCCTGAGACTTAATTTTTCATTTGGGTGGAACAGATCATAATGCAGCAAGTTGTAACACCTTGTCCCATTGTGACGTACCGAATACTTCAACCATTATGTAGTCTGAAATTAACATTATTACTTTTTTATAATCAGTCTGTTATATATAAGTTGAGGCTGATTGCCACAAAAGCGAGAAGCCATGTGAGATATCTAAAATATAAGTTCAGCGTAGTGTGAGGACTACAAAAGTAGGACATGATAAAATGTACATGAGTGGGGTATATTGTAAGCTCAGGCTGATAGCCACGAATGCGACGAGCCATGGGAAACAACTAAGTTAAAAGTTTAGCATAGTGCAAGGACTACATAGTAGGACATGATAAAGCGTATATGCGTTGGGTACACCCTTAGATCAAACCCTGTCAAAATGGGAGGGGAAATATCACATGTAACCCATGAAACCAAAAGCACATCCATCGTGGAAGAATTGTGTCCATGTCATGTGAATGACTTCAACAACAAGGGGGAGGGTCCTTTGGAGAAATTGAGGCCTTTTCATCATCAATATCTAAGGGTCTAGAAGTTGCGAGAACATTCAGGAAGTTGTCATTTGGGTTACTGTGCCTTTTCGGTGGAGTGAACTTACTAACTGTTCATGCGATAATCAAGGCAATTATAGATAGGATACCAACTATATAAGCAAAGAAAGTTATGCATCCAAATGTAGAATGATATGTTATATAGTAAATATCAAAAAGCCTTTAATTTTTTTCTTATACGCATAAGCAGATGACGTTTGGTTGAGAAGTTTTTTTAGGTATGAAATTAACATCTCCCGTGAATTGAGGTACGAGTCATCTAGGCATAGTATTTGTTCAGGGAGATTAATGTTGTAATGGTCCAAAAAAAGGGGAAATGTGTTGGATATATAAGTTTTGCAGTTATTATTTCACATGGGTTAAGCCCAATGTAGTGCAGCCAGTATATAATAGAAAGGAACTTAAGTTACTCCTTTTGTATAAAAGGATAACTACGTTATTAATTATTGATTGAATTAATTGTATCTTTCTGAAATGGTTCAGCAACTTTCTGTTATGTGAATAAGAGATGAAGTTAATTATTTATATAATTAATGGTCTTCTTTCCTTAACGGTATAGACATGTAAGTTTCATATACAAGAGTGATCGAGTGATCGTGTCCGTCTAGGATTAGGACGTGGGGCGTGAAAGGGTTATAAAAAGGGAAATATGTCATTAGGATTGGACACACAATGAATTCAGCCTCTCTCCGCATAACGCACAACCGTTAGTCGTCGTTTACAAGAGATGAGAGATGTGTCCCTTTGACGGGGTGTTTCTCTTCTTTCCCTTCGCCTATCTGAATTGGTGCTTCGTGGAGACTTGTCTTGAGAACAAATCGAGCTTTTAGAAAAGTTGTCTCATGGAGATCATTCTCCTGAACAAGATGAACAACGTCGTCCTTCTATTCCTTTGACACGATCTATCTGGGTGGTGGTGCTTGCGATCGCTGGGCTGTACTGGTGGTGCAAATGTTTCGGCATCAAATTGACGTGCCGAAAGAGCGACGTTAAACACAAGGAGACATGCGGAGTAACTCAGCATCTAGCATTAGCCAGATGAGCCGAACGACGTGAAGTCATCTGTTACATGACAGCCAAACGATGTGGCGTTAGGCGTCAATGTAATAAGCAAGGCTATCGACGTCTAACAACAATTAGATTAGACAAACGACTTGGCGTCAAACGTTAGCGAGACGAACTAAGGATATAGACTTTACTGCATTCTTAATGACTGAATGGATTGGAAGAACATCGCTTATCTGAAAGATTGCAAGGAAATGATTTCTTTAAGTATATACGTATATACAAATATACATGTCTTGTTTCTCAATAGGACGATCTGGTGAGGAGTTTCTTACTCATTTATTTATGTTCTCCTACAATATTTTATTTTTTTATATCTTATCTTGATCTATCTGCAATTATTAATTATTTGTAATTGTTTGTTATTGCATGTAACAATATTTACACCTAAATTATCTAACAAAATGGACATTGTATGATAGTTTTTGTAGCATATTCTACATTATCTCATCATATTATGCACGGTAATGGGCCATGTACATTTCTTTTATGTATTTTAGGTCCAACAATGAGTTTGTTTGAGCAGTAGCACTAGAAGAAGAGTGATGTTTGGTCTGCGTTGAGTCTCTAGAAGGATTTCGTGAAGGGTGTTGTAGAACCTATGAATGATAATAAAGTATAGATGTTTTCTATCAAATATTGCCCCTCATAACCAGGTGATGATATGATTGTAGTGAGGAGGGATATTATAGTTCAGGATGTTTGACAGAATATCATTGTCAAAGGTAGTGAGGCATAATCTTTTCAAGGTGTGAGATATATGGCTAAGGATGTATTTAGTGGAAAGTTGTATATTGATTTTTGGTTTTAGTGGGGATCTAATCTTTTGTGTGGTGGATAGTGACAGACTGCCAAACCAAGGGTCAAACCAGAAGGATAGCGGTAAAGCATCATGTATATGTATGTGCAAAAGATTGGAAATGAAGTTTTCCTTTTGTACAATGTTCCACACATCAAGGAGCATTTGTGTAGTGGGATGGGGTACTAGAGTGGATGTTTTGCAGTATTATTTTGTGAATATATTGCACCATAGGAATTTTGGTTTTCCATGTTAGGTAAAATTTTGTATTACAAACTAAATGGCCATAGTTTAATATATACGAGACCCCATTTTCCCTCAAATATAGGAAGGTATATAGTATTGCATGAAACCAAAAGGTGATTTTTATAATTCCATAGATTGGTCCTCTCTAAGTTTTGTCAATGTACGTAATTATCTTGTGTTGGATGGGGATGAAATTGATATGGTACATGTGCAGGTGTTAGAGGACAGAGTAAATTAGTATATGGAACCAGCCAATGAGAGGGATGAACTGATCCAACCATTAAATTTGGCTTTAATTTTATAAATGATTTGGTTGCAGGATGATTATTTAAAAGTTTATGGGATGACCGGTAAACTAAGATATATGATGGGAAAGGTGGCTAAATTATATTGTAGAATGTGTGCATAGGTGATGAGATTATGTAGTGATGTGTGACAACTAAGGAGTGAAGATTTATTGTAATTAATTTTTAAACTTGATATATGTTGGAAGATGTCGAGTATACATTTTATATTGAGGATATTTGTGAGGATAGATTTGGTATAGGGTAGAGTGTCATCTACATAGAGGAATGAGCTATTAATGGATAGTGAGTAGATAGTAATAGGTTCAATGAGACCAACCATCGTAGTAAAATGGAGAACATGACTAAGGTATTGTGTTACATGAATAAGAGCAAGGGGGAGAAAGTGTCAGCTTGACATAAATTGCTTGTGTTTTTTCAGAAACCATGGGTGTGCCATTATTGAGTATAGAGAACGAAGTAGATGAGACACAACCTTTGATCCAATTTATCTGTTCTTAGTGAAACCAAAACCTTCATGGATTTTCCATAGGAATGACCATTTAATGTCATTGAAGGCCTTCTAAAATTCTATTTTTGGGATATGAAATGGGGTTGGCTTTTGGAATGGTAATGATGTAATATTTCATTTGTAGTGACGTAATCATCATGAAGGCGGATACCTTTTATAAAGAATGAGTGCTAGTCAGAAACTCAGGTATTTTAATTGTGGGGAACGTCTACAAGTAAGGACTTTTTCTATGATTTTGCAATTGCAATTTAGGAGGCTAATACATCCATTTTTGGTTATATGTTTTGATTAATCTTATTTGGTGTAAATTCAAAGTGTGTGGAAGTTATTGTTTCCATCAAAGATTTCAGTCATGATGAGAATAAAATGAGAAAAATATGCTATAAGATATGTTTAAAAGATCCCATTGTTATGTGTAAAAGGATGTAGAGAAACCATTAGGTCCCAATGATTTTTCTACATAATTTTTTTGTGGGCTTCAAATATCTCCTCTTGTGTGAAGGGTAGGGTAACAAAATCTAGATTGATGATAGTGTTTTGTTTTGAGTAGGAGGGATTGAGAGTAAAGGTAAAATTGTTGTCATCTTTTGTTGTTTAGTAGTATTTTGAAGTGATATATGATGTTCCTAACAATGTTTGATTTGTTACTAGTGATGTTATTGTTGACAAGGAGGGGTTTTATGGTGTTGTTCTTTTGTGTGTTGAGGAAATTTGATGAACACAAGTCTGTTTTACACCCATCTTTTATCTGTCTCTTCTTTTTATGATATTCTTCAAGAATCTACCATATGTAGAAATTAGTTCTATCACCTTCACTAGTGGGATGTTGATGTGGAGTTTGTGGAAGATGTCCAAGAATTTGTTGAATTTCTTTTCCTCCTTTATCAGCTTCAGACTATACAGGAATGGGACATGTGATTTCTCTACACACTTGTATGGGGGTATATGGCACATTAGGGATCTCCTGCATTAAGCTTGCTTCAAAGCCACTTCCTAGGATAGGATTTGAAATGTCTCCAATGGGTGGGATGACATGTGGTTGCTCCTTTTGAATTGTGGGTGCTTCCTTGTTGATTATGATTGATCTACTATGAAGTAGAACCTTCACTACTCTTATGGCACAGACACCTTTTCTAGAACTAGAGGTGTGGACATAGCAATGGTGGAACTTTGAAGTTCCTTGTTTAACATAGGTGGTGAAGATGGGGTATCCTTGTTGCTTGTTGTTGACTGTATATTTACTGAGGTACATATGTGAGTGTAATTCACTGGCATTCTACATCCCCTTGATCTTTCATGCATGCTGTAGGGAAATGGAACTTCTGGCACATACACCCAATTCACCTCGCAAATGTGTTGTTTTAGTGACTCATAAATAACCTACTCTATTTTCTCAAGAATAGAGAAGAAATTTACTTGATGATGTTGATGTAATGTCTTTATGTTCATGGGAAATCCCTACTATATGGGATTCTTTATGGATGCCACCTCTGTGATTTTCAATGTAACTGATATGTGCCCCTTGATTTTATTGCACCCTTTTTGTTTGTTCCAATAGAGCCTCATTTTGACTCACCAATCTACCCAACATGTCTTTAATCATGTCTATCTTGCTAAGGCCCCTATCCTATTGATATTGTTGATGCATGTACATGAACTCCTTATCTTCACCTCCATATGAGGTGTCAACTTTATGATCAAGCCTCTTTGCCAGCCTATCAATCTAGGCATTGAGTTTGGTGAACTCCCCAGATTACATAGAACTTTTGATTGTGGTCGGTACCTCTCACTCCTCACCCCAGTACTAGTTTTTAGCCATGTTCTTCAATATCTCACGACACCTAGTAGCCTTATTGTTCATAAAGAAACATGCGCCTATGCTGTTAAGATGAGTCATCTCCCCTTTGTGTAAACCATAATAGAAAATCTTCACCTACCCATATAGTTCAATCCCATGATGAGGGACCTTCCTATGCATGTTCTAAAATCACTCCCAGGCTTCAGAATAGGACTCCTCGACATGCTACTTGAAGTTGTGAACATTCCTCACTAGCTTATTTGTCTTTTTAGGTGGAAAGTACCACTCAAAAAGACATCTATCATCCCATCTGAGGTCCCTATAGATTCTAAAGGAAGACTGAGAAACCATGATTTTGCCTTGTCCAAAAATGAGTATGAGAATAGCTTCAAGTAGACCATTGCAGTTGGGACCCTGTCGAGTTTAAGAATATCACAACTCTCCAAAAAGCTATGAATATCAGTCATAGGATCCTCGATGTTATTGTCATGAAATGAATGAGATCAGTGCCACCAATCTAGGATCTATCTTGTAACTACCCACATTGATTGCTTATTGTTGTGGCTAAAAATACTTTCATCTTTTTCTAGATAGTCTATTCTTTAGCCCTTCTTCAACATGTTGTTTAGTATTTGGGTCCATTTCTACTGCATGTGTCTTCTCTTCCTGAGGCAGTGGGGTTTGGATGAGCTTTTCAATTGAAGCCACAAACTATTGTGCCTTGCAAAAAATCTCCTCCTGATCTACAATAGATAGAGTAGACTTTTTGTAATCTATGGTTTAATTGTGAACCATGCACTAGTACCTGAAACTTAATGGCAATGTGAGAAAAAAGGAATACTAGTGAATTGATAAAAGAAAAATTTTCAAATATCTTCGTATTCAATGAAAGGATTGAAAATAAAAATTAAAAGAGAAAAATGAATGGCCTAGAGTAGTTAGTCACAACACTTGTAGTGATGGAGTTATCATTTCCCCATCAACAACGCCAAAAATTTGACATGCCTAAACTATGTGTACAAAACTCAAGTGTACGTGTCAAGTAGTATAGGCCTATGAGGCTCGAATGTCAAATATAGAGAAATGTACTCCAAAGATTACTACTAACTATAGCCTAATAAGCTACACCGAAGAAAAGGTGATTGGTATTTTGGTTATAACTAATTTTAAGAATTGAAATCTTAATTAAGTGGAATGTGATAATAGATTGGTGGATTCCCTAGGATAATAGTTTCACCATGGTTCACATTGCTTTGAACCTCATTTCTTTAATAATCATTTACCCCTAACTTTGGACTAAGGGACTTTATCCAGTATTATCCACTCATGTAGTGTAATTTCCTGCCTATACTAAAGCAAATCCCACTTCTATAGTGATTTAAGATATATATAGGTGCATTAACGATGTGTTTAGTTTATTCCCTTCATAGTTGTAAGCCCTCTCCCTAGGAACTGTGTAAATCTATGACCTATCAAACCTTTAATCCCACTCCTAAAGTAATTAATGGTTTAAGAAATTGAATATGATGATTAAACACATGGAATTCATTAAGGATTCAAAGATTTATGTCCAAAATTAAGGAAAACATGTGTATTAAATCCTTAAGTCAATTATAATGTAAAATCAGGCTACTCCCAGATCCTAAAGAACAAGGGGATTAGCCTCGCATGATTTCTATCAATAAAGACATGGAGGAAGAGAGAGAAAAAGAGCTAAACGATAGGAAAACCAATGAAAAATCCTTGAGAGACTGGTCTGGATGATCCCCTCTGGTGAGCGTCTTGATCTGTAGCTTTCCAACTACAAATCCACTGCTAAGAGGTACCCAAATTGTCTAGTATGTGGTCGTATCCACCTGTCGTAGCTCCATGCTCGATAGAAACATGAAACAGCATGATCCCTCTGTCAGACCAAACTCTCCTTAGGTCATAAGTGGGACTCAAGCCGTCATTGAGTCTCATTTGTCAGATTTGTCTTAATCTATAATCTACTCCAATCGTGAAAAGTCGATACCACCAAATGGTTAGTTGGTGACACCAAGTTGTCGGTAACTCAAAACCCAATAAAGAGTCGGTACTACTGACTATTGTCTCGGTAACACCAAATTGTTTCTTGTGAATTCTAACTTGTTCTGGATGCAAAAGTCGTTACCACTTACTAGTTTTTGGTGTCACCGAACCCATTATGTATGGATCCTAATGCTTTTTGGGTGGAGAGTCAGCAGAACCGACTCCATCTTTCAATAGCATTGAACACTCTTTTGGTAGAACCATGATCACTCTTGGTAGCACCGACTTATTGAAATTTCCTTGTTGGATTTTTCCTAGATTTCTATCAATAGCACTTAGTTGTGTTGTAAATGCTGAAATAAAGGAAAACCAACATAAGTTTGGATAAAAATAATGAATTGACATAATTCAATAAAAATACTCATAATTTGATGCAATAATGCTCGACAGGTTAATGATGATAAACAATGCCTAAATCATGTCAAGATGAACAATTATGCATGAAATATATGGGAAAATAGCATGTGAAAAGCGATTGAAATATAGCGCATCAAAAAGCCCATGGAAAAGATAGTCTCATGGTGGATAACCTCAATGGTCTCATCACCACTCCGAAAGATAGCTACAATCTCCAATCATGTCATCTAGTAGAGTGCTTCTTCATGCCAAGCCATTGACTCCCATCTTTGGCTCTTCTTGGTGGAGGCTAAGTTTTTCAATGGCATAGAATAGATTGTGAATCCTTGTCCTAAACATCACCAAGTGCTTATATATATGCACATTAAATATCAGAGGCATCCGTCTTAATCCAACGCTTGTCAACTGTTTGATGCAACTCCAACACCGACAAAATGATCAACTATAAGACTGGTATATAGACTAGAAGAGGTTAGTAAATATGTTCATTTCTTAGATGATAAAATTAAATCTAGATTTGTTTTAGTGTTGTTATATATTTTCTAATCGAGTAACTTTTGGAACAAACTGACGATTAAACATTTCTTAGAGAAAATTTTCTATAGATGAGTCATGCGACTCATGTGTGAGTTGAATATTAGTAATTCATCAAATCTCATGGAATTTACTATGATAGAAATATCAAACTAGTCGAATGACTCACCAAGTGAGTCAGATGACTAATCACAAAGTCAGTCAAGGGCAGGTTGATCACATACATATTTATTTTGTAGGAAATTGAACTTTTCATCCAATTTCTTTTAAATCATATCATTCAGAGTCTGCATGATTAAGTTATGGTCATTTGAGTGACTAGCTATACTTTAATAATTATCAATCCAATTGTCGAAGGTGGGGTGTTAGGATATGCAATCTTTGAACATTTTCTATGGATTTTTATGGAGGGAAAATTTCTTCTCTTTGATTTAAACCATACCTATAAATTGAACATAAAAATATATTAAATATCAAATAAATTGTATAAACTACTAAAATCATAATATAAGTTAAATATTGAGTAAAATGCAAGAAAATTATGTATAATCAAATTTAAAATGCAAATCAGAAACATGATGAATAGACATTCATCACAAATTTGAGCTTTAATGGTGTTCATTCTCTTAACATAAAATCCAAAACACTCTCCAAATAAATAGTTTCAACCAATGTATATTCCTCATACTTGCATCGTGTTTGAATCCTAGCTCTAGTATGGCTAAGAAATTCAAACTCCTAATATCATGGAATATAAATTTCCATATTCCCATTTTTTTACTTCAATTCAAAACACCACTTCTTCACCACCATTCAAAATACTATGTCTAAGGATTTCATGAAAATTTAAGTAATCCTACGAAATGACAAGTATGCACATAATCCAACACTGGGTATGTGACCGGCCTAAATCATGCCGGTGGGTGGCTGTGTCGCCCGACGAGTTTGGTCGTCGATGCGGCTTTGGCTCCCTGTCGGGTAGACGGTAGGTCGGCCGGCACGTCCTTCTTGCGCAGCGCCCCTTCTCCGCCGATCACTCTCGTGTCGCCCAGCCCCTGTCGGGCTGGGTTGTATCGGGCGTCAGGAAGGTCGAGACGGGCTTAGACTTATTGTGGGCCGGAATCGGCCTTATTGCACAAAAACGAGGAAAACTCTGTAGAAGATAGGAAAAATTGGAATAAGAGCGTTGCTTGGCCAATTATTGCGAAAATGCTAATAAAATAGAGGAAAATAGCAGAAAAGGGTAGTTTTGATAACAGAATAAAGGGCAAAAACGTCACAAAATTTGGTGTTATCAGTATGGTAAATGGATATTAATGAAGCATAAAATGAAGCCCTAGCTGAAAATTAGAGTGAATGGAGGTAGGGAAGGAAGAATGTATATCTCTCCTCTATTAAATATGAGATTGCATTTTATTCATCAAAATGCATATATTGCACTTTGTTTCTTGTTTCCGCATTGGCATATTTTATTTTTTTATGATACTCCCCTAATACATAGAGCGTAGTATGGAAGAAGAGATTATAGAAAGAAGGGTGGTGTGTCACCTAGAGTGCATCATTTGACACATTTCATGGCTATTTTATATCTTTTCATTTTGATGTATGAAATGTAAAGATAGAAGAAGAAGAAGTGTAAAAAACAGTTTGAATCATGTGCAAAACTTGTTTTTATAATTAAATACATCGAGTTATTCCTTTAATTCATTTCACACAAAATAATCATATGATAAGAGTATGAATGGAAAGTACAAAGATATTATTTACTAATTAATAGGAGGAACATTTTATTTGATCTCTATTGGTACCTCGAACACATGCCATCCTTTTCAGGGAACATCATTCTTATATTCATTGTCTATAAAGGATGGTCTATAACCATTGGCATGTTTTCTAGAAACATAGATAAGATCAAGGACTTACTTTGAACAAGGGAATTGTATGATAAATTATATATGTAATGCAAAAGATAAATGTAAACTAACCCGACTAGATAATGTCTTCAACTAACATTGAAAGAACTAAGAATTGAAATAAGAATAGTTTTAAGCTACATGGCATGCAGTAATTTAAATGTGAATGATGTAAGAAAAGCTAACATGTTGACATAAAATAAGAAAATAAAATAGATAGGTATGGATGAAAGGGAGTATGTACCACCCAATTCCACCTAAAACGTAGAAATTTACTCATCCTTGAGAAATCTAAAAACTAATATGGAGCGTAAGAATCCTAGAAGATCAACCAGATGGTCTTGGAAACTCAAAGACGGCTCAGCTGAAAGGAATTTAAACAAGGGTTAGCACTTTGAAACTGAGAGCTCCATTGCACAAAATGTGATCAGGTGTTTTTGGTTTCTCTAATGGACTTTGACTATTCTTGAATTGATGTTGCTTTGTCGCAATCAATTCAAAAAGATCCACAAATAGTCCTCCATGAATAGACGCAGTGTAGTATTTATGTCTAGAACTAGAAGGGTTAGCATAAAATAGGAATGGTGCATGTATGATGGCCTCAGGATCTACTAAGATGTGAAGAATGGAGGAAGACTACCTTCTTATATGGTTAAGGTATTATTCAATAAATATACAACTTGTGTTTCCAAATTTACTACATCATTTCACGAGTTAGGCTCAGGCTTCTTCCCATCACCTGGATCTAGATATAGAAGATGTGTAGTTGGCTTAGGAGGAATTATCTCATGTGTAGCATGGTAAATGTTTATATGTGGTTGTGAATCCTCATAGAAAATCATCCACTCAACATCAATATCATAGAAAACATTAGGGTCCCTTACAATATTTTTATGTATCTCTAGCTCCTCCATGTGAAACACATCTAACTCCAATATGGGTTTTGAAAGAAATAGAATTGGAGAAGAGATAGAAAACTAAAGTAGTGGTGACATGTAGACCCCCTATGAGGGATGCACCTCGTCATATGAAACAAACAGATTCGTAATATAACTTGGTTGTATATCTTCCAGAATAGATTCTCTAAGGTTAGTTGATCATTGTAACCATCTATATGTGAGCCTGTAAAAGATAAAGGCATTAGACCATCTGAAATACAATGTCATCAAGACTCCCCTATTGTTACATTTTACATAGATTTCGTTAGGTCCCTAATGCAGAGAAGAATAAAGTACAAGTGTATGTACTACCTTCAAATCCAATTCATCAAGTTGTGGTTGTGTTTTTAAATCATACCTTGTCATCTCTATAAGAACACAAGTATCATTTTCATCATTGTTCATGAATGTGGGTTGCTCCACCTTCCCTAGGGATCCATCTGATTGACCCTCACATGACGTGATTGGCTGGGATGAAAGATCTAGAGGGGGTGAATAGAGCTTTTTGATAATTTAAAGATAATTAAAACAATCAACCAAAGAAGGAGGAGAAAACATGGAAGACACTTGTGTTTAGAGTGGTTCCAACTTTTGAATTCAAAGGTTGTCAGTCCACTACTCAATTGTCTCCAATTGGGATTTTGAAAGTGATTATTTTTTTTACCTCTCAAGGATGTTACAATAAAATGCAATCACCTTCCTTGAAGTAGCCTTCTCCTAGAAGTAGACTCAACCTCCTTGAAGCAGCCTTCTTTGAAGTATCTCCAAGCCCTTAGAGCAGCCTTCTCCTCCAAGAAGTAGATCCACCACCTTGAGATAACCTTCCTTTGGAAAAAGTTGCAACCTACCTTGAAGCAGCCTTCCTTGAAGTAATATCAAGCACTTCTTGAAGAAGCCTTCTCCACCAAGAAGTAGCTTCAACCAAACTCCCTCAAGCAAACTTCACAATCTTGGAGTAGCCAAGGAGCACAAGTAACTTTATCCTATGAAGGGGGATTGGAAGAAAGAAGTACAAAAATTGAGTATAGCTCTTTGATCCTATATCAAGTGTTAGACCTCTCACACCACTTAGGATTGACGTTGCTATGAGGTGGCTAAGAGGCTATGGCTATAGGACATGAATTTGGAGCTTGTAGAACAAGATGGCAAATGTTGTTTTATTTTGTTGCTAACAAGAATGTATTCTCAAGTGTAACTTAGTTGCTTTAGGTGTCCTAAGGCCTCTCCTATTTATAGGAATGGTTTGAAAGTATTAGGGACGTTTTAGGGAGTCTCTAGAGTTTTCATAGTGCTTAACTATCTGTTAGGTGTACATTAGTTGGCTAGCAATAGCTAATTTGTTCGTGCTTAAAAGAACAATCTGCAAGCCTGCTCGTTCGACAAGTTTATCGAGTAAATTGTGTCTCAGTCGAGCTTTTCTTCAAATGAGCCTAGGTTTAAGGAAAATGTGCTGCAACGTCTATTTTTAACTCCCAACTACTAACCACTTGGTCTAACAGTCGCAAGCTTTAGACCAAAGTTTGCTTGTTCGAGAATATTTTTGACCGAAGACCATTTTAGAGAACAAATGTGTAATTTATTGAATAGTGCTCATAAGTTTGACCAAGGTGGTTCTCGGTCGATAAAAACTTTGATCGAGTGTGTCTCGTCCATCAAGTTTTTCGATCGACGATGTTCCTATTACAGACTTTTGAATCACCTACTAAGTGTGTGTTTCAATGGGTGATGGTGACTCTAACTTTGGGGGAAACCTATCTAAGGGTTATAAGTGGATAGTTAAGATCTAACGCTTGATTTACATGATGTTTAAATACTTGTACATTATATTTTTCTAGAAATGTTTACATTTTAGTACAATCATGAACATATATACAATTAAGAGCATTTGATCTTCAATTTGCATTGATTATCTTCTTTACACTTAGTAGAATTTCCTTATTCCTTTGAACCCTGAAAAACTCAAATAACATGTTAGATCCACAAGTGTGAAATGTTTGTCATCATCAAAACAAAGGGTATATTAATGTCCAATTTAGCCAACAATCTCCCCCTTTTTGAAGATGATAAACATTTCTAAAATATAATAAAAATAATTTAAATGAGATGAGTTTCATAGATGAGATTTACCTAAGATGAAAAGATTCTCTTGTTTTCATAAAGTGTGTGATAATTATTCCTAAAGAGATGTGGAACATAGTATCCATCTATTAATTAATGTAGCATAAATTAATGTCAAGCCAAGAGAACATGAAACTCTTTTATTTTGTTTTATATTGTTTCTCCCCCTTTGTCATTTCAAAAAGATAGCCATATAATTATTTTACTCCCCTTGAATGAGATACTCCCCCTAAATATCATACAAAAGTTGTAAAAAATAAAAATAAAGTAATGGAAAATGTCCACTAAAAGTCACAAGATATATTTTTATTATCATGATCAAGTGAACACAACAAGTTCAATTTCATTGATAACAACACAAGATAACAACATAAGTTTATCTAGAGTGATTACACAAGATTTCACAACATAGGATAACATCACTTGAAAGAGTTCAACATCACATCAAGCTTAGGATCTTTCCCAAGAAATAGAGCATCACCATAGCACTTGGCATGTGCTTGCCAATCAAGTGCACCTGTCTTCATAAGAACATATGCCTCCAGAAATGTAGGTGTCTGATCAAATTTTAAGTGGGCAGTGAAAAACCACTAGAGGGGGGGTGAATAGGGTTTTATGATATTTTAAAAATAATGTAACCAAAGCAAGCAACCACAAAAGTATTGGACAAGGGGACAAGGATTTAGAGTGGTTCCAACCTTAGCAAATACTAAGGCAGTCAATCCACTACCCGGTTGCTTACCCAACCGGGATTTTGAAATTACTTAAATTTTATTACCTCACAAGGATGTTACATAAAATTACAAATACTTTCATCAAACCCTTCGGACAGCCTTCACCTAGAAGTAAGACTCTCACCAACCTCGAAGCAGCCTTCCTTGAAGTAACCTCAAGCTCCCCCTTGAAGTAGCCTTCCTCTTGAAGTAGCTTCACGTTGAGACAACCTTCGTGAAGTAGTCCAAAGTCCACCTTCTCCACCGAGAAGACCCTTCTCCACCTGAGAAGTCAAACGCTCTCCAATCTGCAGCCTCCAACCCTAGGAGTAGCAAGGAGAGTAAAAAAGATATAAAGGAACAAGAAGGAAAAACAGAAATTACAATACCGTTGTAGCACAAGGCTTGATTTCCTATATCAAGCATTTTGATCTCCTAACCAATGTATATGGAAGTGTTAGTGTTGTGGGTAGGAGATGCTAGCCTATAGAACACGAATTTGGAGCAATGGAAATGTATAGCCAATGTTGGAGTTGCTCAATTGCACACTATAATGAATAGCCAATTGCAAGTATTATGCTCAAGTGTTGCACAAGTGTATTTTGGCTGTCCTATGGCTTGTCCTATTTATAGGAATGACCTATGGATGCTTAAGGACGTTCTAGACACTTTCTAGGGGGTTCTAAGTGCTCAACTAGCCGTTAGGTATCCATTAGTTGCTTTAACAATGGCTAGTTAATTAATTCTGAAAATTACAGACAGAGACATTCTCGGTCGAGGAATTGTCGACCGAGATCCCAGTCGGTCGAGGTCTTTGTCGACCGAGGGATTGTCTGGAGAAAGTGTATGTAACATTCTGATCCAACTCCCAACTACCTTGTCTGTTGTGTCTAACGGCTACCTGGGTCATTCTCGGTCGAGGAATTTGTCGACCAAGAGTGTCTCGGTCGAGGAGTTTGTCGACCGAGAATGACCCTATTTTAATGTTTTGAACTAGATACTAAGTGTGTGTATGAGTGTGCAGTTGTGATGCTATTGTAGGGGATGACCTATCTAAGTATTGTGATTGACTAGGAAAGATCTAGACGCTTGATTTACATGATATCTAAGTACTTGTACATTATATACTTGTACAAGTTTTTCCATTTGATTACAATCATGAATTAAAGCAATTTGAGCATATAGATCTTCCAAGTTGTTTGTCATCCACCTAATTCCTGCAACACTCAAGTAGAACGTTAGATCCACAAGAATGAAATGTTTGTCATCATCGAAACAAAGGGATTATAATAATGTCCAATTTAGCCAACAATCTCCCCCTTTTTGAAGATGAAAAACATTTCCTAAATATAAAATAAGGAAATATAAATCATTTGAGTTTCATACATGAAGTTTACCTTTTGTAGTCGTTCTTGTTTTGCAAGTGGGTTGCCGAGATTTTATGAAACTCATTTTGTTTTATGTTTTTTATTTTATACTTTTTCTCCCCCTTTGTCATTTCAAAAAAGATATCCAAGATAATCATTTAGTATGACTTTTTATTTCTCCCCCTTAATTTTATGCTATGCTCCCCCTTAAAGAGATATTCAATTTAAAAATAAGGGATTAATATGAATACAAACTACGCATTGTCAAATTTAGCCACAATTTATTTCTCAATCATTTGCAAAGAATGATAAGCCTTGAAATGATATGAGATCCTTTTAGATCTATGGCATATGTATTTTGATTTCTCATCCATTTTACACGGGATGTTAAGCCCTGAAAATGATATGAGATGCCCTAATTTGTTTAGAGAATTCCATTCAGAACAAGATATATCACATTCATGAAATTTATATTCCTTTATTTTCATAACCAAGATTAAAAATACTAAGGTCATAACATGTTTCATCTTTTCTTTATGATGTTCTCAAAATTTTGTAAGCTCCTTCTTAATCTTATAATCAAGATGTTTTAAGGATTCTAAGGTCACAATAAATATTAGATCATAAAAAGTTATGCACTAAAAATTTTGTTTTCAATATACTAAGATTAAGTGTAGTAAAATGATGTGCAAATAAGCATTTTGTCAAGCTTATTTTAGGTCGACCTTGACTTCGACCATAGCGCCCCTTGGTCAAACTTGATTTCAACCAAGAGGCAATTTCTGCATATTTCCAATTTGAACACTTATATGTGAAGTATAATTTCTGCAGATTTTCATTTTAAAATGCATTTGTGCCATGAAGTTTTATTGTTCATGCAAAATGGCATCTTCATATGAGCTGAATCACAATGATCAAAAACAATATCCATTCATGGTTTGTATATATGGATCAAAGATTATTGTAGACAAACCAATGAAACACAATGATTATGGCACAATAATTATGATAGAACAGTAGAAGTATATCCACAATACAATGATCAAGATGGAAGCATGTAACTTCATGAAATACAATTATTAGGATCATTTAAATTTTAATACACATGGTTCCTACATAGATAGACCAAGAAATACTTAGGATAAACCATGTGGACTATGATAAAACAATAATTTCCTTGATTATATGGTTCATAATTTTCAGTTTTAAACCATGTAGAGGATAAACCAAAATAATCTCATTCATGATTCATGTATTTTAAGATAAACCTTGTAAATAAACATGCTTAATAAACTTTTTCAATCAATGAAGAAAGTATGTTCAATGTCAGTCTTCATATAGCACTTTTGCAAATATGTTTAAGGATTTCATATACATAATGTTATATCTTCATTCAACAATTCATGAAAGATCAATATGTCTTGATTAAAAGATGATCTCCAAGATTCATTCTTAATCAATCATTAACAACAAATTGATAGCAAAGCTGGATTAATTAAAATAGGTTTAGTAGAACTTGGTTCGGTCGAACTTTTGTCGAC
This sequence comes from Alisma plantago-aquatica, assembly GCA_963693085.1. Lineage (NCBI taxonomy): Eukaryota > Viridiplantae > Streptophyta > Magnoliopsida > Alismatales > Alismataceae > Alisma > Alisma plantago-aquatica. The sequence continues at coordinate 1,374,002,890 of OY856409.1, read as the reverse complement.
CGAATTTTATCTCGGTCGACGTTTTTCTCGACCGAGAATGTTGTTGTTTGTACAGATTTTATCTGATTTGTTACAGAATTCAAATAGTAACCTGCTCGGTCGACTATTTCTCGACCGAACGTGTTCTCGGTCGAACGGCTTCTCGACCGAGAATGTTTTTGTACTATTTCAGAATTGTTTTCAGTAATTGTTTCCAAGTAAAATAAGAATATGAAAGTTAAAGCTCGATTGTGTTGAGATATGACATTTGTATATCAAGAATCAGTTTAGGTCAAATCTCAACTAGTCAAATTCAAACTTCTAAGTTTTAGGAACCCAAGCTAGATCATCATTCCTTTTCTTGTATGGGCATGAAAAAGAGTAGTGTCCAAGACGCAAGCAATAATGACAACTAATAGAGTCAATCTCATTTCTCTTTCTAGGAGTTGAGTTGTTCTTGGGTACATACATGGATTGATTCTTTAGCACTTGTGTCCTTCTCCAACTAGGTTTTTGATAAGATTTTCCCTTAGTCTTATAGCCTAGTCCTCTCCTTCCAATTTGATGATAATAATCATTTAAGATATTATCAAGAATATTATTGTTAATCAAGCTACTCACTTTTTGTTGTAACTTCATAATCTCATCCATTTTCTTCTTGATATCTAATTTTACTTGATCTAGATTAGATAACAAAGAATCTCTTTCTTTCATAATAATATCATAATCTAGATGTGTACATAAAACAGATTGTTTTTTAAGATCATTTACTTGAGTTTGCAAGTTTAACTTTTCGAGGGAAAGAAGATTGCAATTTGCTTCTATAGATTTCATCTTAATATCATAATCTTCAATAGCCCTTTTGATATCTTCACTTTCATATGTGAGAGCAAGAAGTTTAGTATTTAACTCATCATTTACTTTATTTTATTTCTTAAATTTCTTCTTGCACTCAATATATTTCTCATGTGTATCTTGAAGACTAGCAATTAGATCTTCTTTTAGCAGATCAAAAAGACTTACCTCTTCTTCTTCTTCTTCATTTGTTGTAGCAATAAGACATTCTACTTCTTCTTTTCCATCATCACTATCATCACTTGAATCATCCCATGCAGCTTTATATGCTCTTTCTTTCTTTTTGTGAGATGATTTCTTCCCTTTCTTGAGTTTTGGACAATCACCTTTCATGTGTCCCTTTTTGCCACATTCAAAGCACCTGGAAGAAGAAACACTAGAAGTTTTGTTAGTTTTAAAACTTTTATACTGCTTATCATTTACAATGAGAGTTTCTTCTTCACTATCATCTTCACTTGTGTCATGACTAATCTTGGTTGATGCTTTGAATGCAATGTCCTTCTTTTTCCCTTGTTGAAGTTCACGTTCTCGTCTTTCTTCCTCTTCTAAAGTTGCCTCATGTGCTTCTAGGTTGCCAATAAGTTGTTCCATCCTTAGCCGGGTGAGATCATTTGCTTCTTCAATAGCAGTCACCTTGGGCTTGTATTTGGGTGGAAGAGACCTAAGGATTTTTTATACTTGATCTTCTTCAGCGATTACTTTTCCTAAAGCATTCAAACCATTTACAATAGAAGAAAATTGTGCATACATTTCACTAATAGACTCATTTTGATCCATATGAAACTGTTCAAATTTTTGCTTAAGAATTCCGATTTTAGAGTTCTTAACTTGAACAGTTCCTTCATAAGTTATGGAGAGTCTATGCCATATTTCATATGACGTTTCACAACTTGATATTCTATTGAATTCACCAACGAAAATTGAACAATAAAGTATACTTATAGCTTTTGCATTCATTTGGGCTGATCTTACCGTATTAGCATCCCAAGTTGCATACTCTATTTGAGGGAATTCATATGGATTTGATACCATTCTCCATAGATCCCAGCTAATTCCTTGGAAGTAGAATTGCATCCTCCTTTTCCAGTAGGTGTAGTTAGTGCCATCAAAAGGTGGAGGTCTAGCCACGAGTGTCCCTTCTAGGTTGAGGTTGTTAAGTATCCTGTCACCCATTCTTCAAGACTTTGTTATAGTTCCTTGAAGCCCTGCTCTGGTACCAATTGAAAAACCACTAGAGGGGGGGTGAGTAGGGTTTTATGATATTTTAACAATAATTTAACCAAAGCAAGCAACCACAAAAATATTGGACAAGGGGACAAGGATTTAGAGTGGTTCCAACCTTAGAAAATACTAAGGCAGTCAATCCACTACCCGGTTGCTTACCCAACCAGGATTTTGAAAGTACTTAAATTTTATTACCTCGCAAGGATGTTACATAAAATTACAAATACTTTCACCAAACCCTTCAGACAGCCTTCACCTAGAAGTAGTCTCACCAACCTCGAAGCAGCCTTCCTTGAAGTAACCTCAAGCTCCCCCTTGAAGTAGCCTTCCTCTTGAAGTAGCTTCCCGTTAAGACATCCTTCTTGAAGTAGTACAAAGTCCACCTTCTCCACCAAGAAGATCCTTCTCCACCTGAGAAGTCAAACCCTCTCCAATCCGCAGCCTCCAACCCTAGGAGTAGCAAGGAGAGTACAAAAGATATAAAGGAACAAGAAGGAAAAACAGAAATTACAATACTGTTGTAGCACAAGGCTTGATTTCCTATATCAAGCGTTTTGATCTCCTAACCAATGTATATGGAAGTGTTATTGTTGTGGGTAGGAGATGCTAGCTTATAGAACACTAATTTAGAGCAATGGAAATGTATAGCCAATGCTGGAGTTGCTCAATTGCTCACTAGAATGAATAGCCAATTGCAAGTATTATGATCAAGTGTTGCACAAGTGTATTTTGGGTGTCCTATGGCTTGTCCTATTTATAGGAATGGCTTATGGATGCTTAAGGATGTTCTAGACACTTTCTAGGGGGTTCTACGTGCTCAATTAGCCGTTAGGTATCCATTAGTTGCTTTAACAACGGCTAGTTAATTAATTCTGAAAATTGTAGACAGAGACATTCTCGGTCGAGGAATTGTCGACCGAGATCCCAGTCGGTCAAGGTCTTTGTCGACTGAGGGACTGTCTGGAGCAAGTGTATGTAACGTTCTGATCCAACTCCCAACTACCTTGTATGCTGTGTCTAATGGCTACCTGGGTCATTCTCGGTCGAGGAATTTTTCAACCGAGAGTGTCTCGGTCGAGGAGTTTGTCGACCGAGAATGACCCTATTTCAATGTTTTGAACTAGATACTAAGTGTGTGTATGAGTGTGCAGTTGTGACACTATTGTAGGGGATGACCTATCTAAGTATTGTGATTGACTAGGAAAGATCTAGACGCTTGATTTACATGATATCTAAGTACTTGTACATTATATACGTGTACAAGTTTTACATTTGATTACAATCATGAATTAAAGAAATTTGAGCATATAGATCTTCCAAGTTGTTTTTCATCCACCTAATTCCTACAACACTCAAGTAGCACGTTAGATCCACAAGAATGAAATGTTTGTCAACATTGAAACAAAGGGATTATAATAATGTCCAATTTAGCGAACAGGCAGCTATGTCCTAGAGTTGCATGGGTGAGTATTGGGTATGGGAAAGATCATGTTAAGGTGGTGGTGAAATTTGGGTGTATTGGATTGAAGGGTTAAAAGGATAGAGTCTCATGGGATAGAGTGTATATGGGTATGTGTCGGGGAACATTGGGAGAAAAATCTTGCAATCTTTGATTGAGATAGGTTATGGCATGGTGATTGTAGTCTAATTGTCTCCCAAGGTGATAGGTGGCCCTTTTAAGATAACAAACGTCATTTGCTAGATTTTCTATGGAGTATCTAGGAGGAGTAGGAGGTGGAGTATTTGCTTCAGTGGATGTCTCTCCTTTGGACCTATCTCTCTTGTGCACAAATTCAAGTCCCATTTTATCTACTGTGTTTTTGGTAAGTTTTGAGGATGCCTATCTCACTTTGTGGTTTAAATCCTATAGGTTTTTGTCAAGACAGTATTGGATAATTTGGCACACAAAATCAACATAGGGAGGATTTCCAGAATAGTCAATCATATTGGATAGGATGACGTGGATGAAGTTGACTGGAATGCTTTCTAGTATAGCATAGATTAGGCACATCCTAAATTGTGGGATTCTAGTTTTGTTTGTTGTAGGGTAGATGTTATGGGAAATAATTAGGTTTACTACCCTAGCTTCAAGGGTTAAATATGTAGCATAGTAAGTTCCCATATTCTCATGAGATGAAGTATTAGGAAGGAAAATTGCCTTACTAGAAGTTGAATATCCCAAGAAGAATCATTTATGTGATTTAGGGTCAAATTTATCTTTATCATCATTTGTATTTAATATGTAACAAGGTGTACCAAAGGTATGAAAATAGTCAACTCTTGGTTTCTTGTTGAAGATAAGTTCATAAGGAGTCTTCTTAAGATGGGAGTGAATTATTACATGATTTAATACATAGCATGCCATATTTACTACTTCTGCCCATAAAGTTTTAGTTGTATTGTGTTCAAGTAACATTGTTCTTTCCATTTCTTGTAAAGACCGATTTGTACTTTCTACTATCCCATTTTGTTGTGGGGTGCATGGATCTGAAAAGTTATGAGAGTACCCTTGGGATGTACAAAACTCTTAAAAGATGTGATTTTCAAATTCCCCACCATGATCACTCCTAATGGTACATATTTTGTATTGTAGTTGATGTTTAATTTTAGAACAAAATTAAATGAATATTCTAATTGTATCATCTTTAGTTGAAAGAAGATGAAACCAAGTGTATCTACTATAATCATCAACAATAACAAAGCAATGTCATTTACCACCAATAGATTGAGTTCTCAAAGGACCAAATAAATCCATATGAATGAGTTCTAATGATCTAGTAGTGCTAAGCAAGGTTTTGGATTTGAAAGAAGTTTTACTTTGCTTTCCTAAAGAACATGGTTCACAATTTTTAGGTTTATCAAAAGAGAGTTTAGGTAAACTACGAACAAGATCATATTTAATCAACTTTTTGATAACATGTGAACTTGCATGACCTAATTTTCTATGCCATAATTGTAAAGATTCATCATTTGCAATAAGACATTTTCCAATAATATCTTGCATGAAATTAGGTCTAAGTATATATAGATTTCCTATTCTTTTTCCTTCATAAACATCATTATTAGTGTTCTCTATGAGTAGCTTGCAACAAGATTTTTTAAATAGAACAGCATAGCCACTATCACATAATTAACTAACACTAATCATGTTGTGATGCAATCCATCAAAAAGTAGAACATTTTAAAATTGAATATTTGTACTAATATTATCTATTTCAGTAATTTTACCATTGGTGTTGTCTCCAAATGTGACTATTCCACTCTTCTTTTCTTCAAATGTTTGAAAATACTCTTTGTTTCTAGTCATATGTTTGGAACAACCACTATCAACCACACAATCCTGTAAAATTGATGAATTTTGGTACCCATGTGGTGGTCCATTTTGATTAGGAACATTTTCTAAAACATTTTATATATTAGAATACTTAATTATGAAACATTTTTGTAGGATTCTAAGCAACAAAGTTGAACATAGTCACATGTTAATTGGTTCAATAAAAATTTCTTTACAGAACAATACTCGATTGACTATTTCCTCGACCGGAAGTTTTCTCGGTCGAGATATTTGTCGGCCAGAAGGATTTTCCAGAAGAAACAATTTTGACATAACGTCTCTTGGTCGATTATTTCTTCAACCAGATAGGGTCTCGGTCGAAGATTTTGTCGACCGAGAAGGGTTATGTGTGTTTTCAGCAAGTTTATCAATTTCAAACAACTTAGGTGGTTATTTCCAATTAAATCATATGAGAATATACAAGTTTAGTTTAGTTGAAATAAGACAATCATATTTTCAAATTAAGATTTAGGTCAAATCTCAACTAGGTATTTAATATTTCTAAGTCTATGGTTTTGGAACCCAAACAAGATCTTTATCTATATTTTTCTTGTAAGTGCATGAAAATGAATAATGTCCAAGACGTAAATAATAATGACAACTGATGAAATCAATTTCATTTCTATTTTTAACATTGTGGTCATGAGTTGGATTGATTTTAGTTACATACATGACTTTGGTCTTGGTAACTTGTGGCTTTCTATCTCTAGGTTGATAAGATTTATCTTTGGCTACATAACCTAGGCCTCTCTTCTCAATTTGACCAGAAGAGTCCTTTAAGATTTTATCAAGAATGTCATTGTTTTTCAAGCTACTAATATCTTTTTGCAACCTAGAAATTTCATCAATTTTATTTTTAATGTCTAACTTTGCTTGGTCTAGATTAGATAACAAACTATCTCTTTCTTTGACAATAACATCATAATCCAAATGAGTACATAGAATAGGTTGATCTTGAAGATCATTCATTTAGCAAACAATTCAACTTTTTATTAACAAAGAAATTATAGTTAGCTTCTATAGCAAGAAGCTTGATATTATATTCATTTATGGAGGATTTTAAAGTATCTCTTTCAGATATGAGAGTTTCATTTTTAGAAGAAAGGATATATAATTTAGCATGCAAATCATCATTTTTTGTGTAAGCTTCATAAATTTCTTTTCACAATCAACATATTTGTCATGTATTTCTTGAAGACTAGTGACTAATTCTTCTTTAGATAATTCAAGAAGGCTTACCTCACTTGAGTCTTCATTTTCATCTTCCTTGGCCATAAGACATTCCACTTCTTCCTCTCTACCTTCACTTTCATCACTTGATTCATCCCAAGTAGCTTTGTAAGCCTTATCTCCTTTGTCTTTCTTCTTGAAGGAAGATTTCTTCCCTTTATTGATTTTGGGACATTCTTTATTCACATGTCCTTTCTTTCCACATTCAAAATACCTAAGGGAAGAAGAAGAAGAAGCACTAGAATTTTTGTTGGATTTATACCTTCTATATTTCTTACCATTTTACAATGAGTGCATCTTCTTCTTCATCTCACTTGTTTCATCACTTTCTTGAGTGATCACCTTTGATTGAACTTTTGTTTTAGCTTTTAAGGCAATGTCCTTCCTTTTTCCTTTTTGAATTTTGGCCTCCAATCTTTCTTCTTCTTCAAGAGTGACCTCATGAGTCTCCAAATTACCAATGAGATGCTCCATCCTCATTGTGGTGAGATCATTAGCTTCTTCAATGGCTATCACTTTTGGCTTGTATTTTGGAGGCAAAGATATAAGGATTTTGGACACCTGGTCTTCTTCACTTATATACTTTCCTAATGTACTTAAGTTGTTAACAATGGAAGAAAATCTTTCATACATCTCACTAATAGATTCATTAGATTGCATACGAAATTGTTCAAACTTTTGTTTAAGCATATTAACTTTGGTATTTTTGACTTGGGTAGTACCTTAATGTGTTATTGAGAGTTTATTCCATATATCATAAGCCATATCACATGAAGATATTCTATTATACTCACTTACAGAAATAGAACAATATAGTATGCTTACCGCTTTTGCATTTAATTGAACTTATTTTACTATATTTGGATCTCATGTTGCATATTCGGTTGTGGGAAGCACATAAGGGGTAGACACCATCCTCCATAGATCTAAGATGTTTCCTTGGAAGTAGAATTGCATTCTTCTTTTCCAGTAGGTGTAATTGCTTCCATCAAAAGGTGGTGGCTGAGTTACATGAGTTCCTTCAAGGTTGAGGTTTCTAGGCATATTGTCCCCCATTGTTTAAGACCTGTTAGGACTCCTTGAAGACCTATTCTTATACCAATTGAAATATCTAGAGGGGGTGAATAGAGATTTTTGGTAATTTAAAGATAATTAAAACACTCAACCAAAGAAGGAGGAGCGAATAAGGAAGACACTTGTGCTTAGAGTGGTTCCAACCTTTGAATTCAAAGGTTGTCAGTCCACTACCCAATTGTCTCCAATTGGGATTTTGAAAGTGATTAATTTTCTTTACCTCTCAAGGATGTTATAATAAAATACAATCACCTCCCTTGAAGTAGCCTTCTCCTAGAAGTAGCCTCAACCTCCTTGAAGCAGCCTTTTTTGAAGTAACTCCAAGCCCTTAGAGCAGCCTTCTCCTCCTAGAAGTAGCTCTACCACCTTGAGATAGCCTTCCTTTGGAAGTAGCTCCAAACTCCCTTGAAGCAGCCTTCCTTGAAGTAATCTCAAGCACCTCTTGAAGCAACCTTCTCCACCAAAAAGTAGCTTCAACCAAGCTCCCTCAAGCAGCCTCTACAATCTTAGAGTAGCCAAGGAGCACAAGTAGCTTTATTCTGTGAAGGGGGATTAGAAGAAGGAAGTACAACAATTGAGTATAGAGCTTTGATCCTATATTAAGCATTAAACCTCTCACACCACTTAGGATGGACATTTCTATGATGTATCTAAGAGTCTATGGCTATAGGACAAGAATTTGGATCTTGTAGAACAAGATGGAAAATTTGGCTTGGCTTTGTTGCTCACGAGAATGTATTTTCAAGTGTAGCTTAGGTGCTTTAGGTGTTTTAAGGCCTCTCCTATTTATAGGAATGGTTTGCAAGTACTTAGAGACATTCTAGGGAGTCTCTAGAGTGTTCTTAGTGCTTAACTAGACATTAGGTGTACATTAGTTGGCTCAAAATTGCTAATTTGTTTGTGCTTAAAAGAACAATCCAGAACCCTGCTCGGTCGACAAGTTTGTCGACCAAATTGTGTCTCAGTCAAGCTTTTCTTTGACCGAGCCTGGGTTTAAGGAAAATGTGTTGCAATGTCTATATTCAACTCCCAACTACTAACCACTTGGTCTAATAGTCGCAAGCTTTAGACCAAAGTTTGCACGGTCCAGAATATTTTTGATCGAAGAACATTCTAGAGCACAAATGTAAGTTATTGAACAGTGGTCACAAGTTCGACCGAGGTGGTTCTTGGCTTACAAAAACTTCAACCGAGTGTGTCTCAGCTGACAAGTTTTTCGACCGAGTATGTCCTTGTTTTAGACTTTTGAATTACCTACTAAATGTGTATTTCAATGGGTGATGGTGACTCTAACTTTGGGAGGAAATCTATCTAAGGGTTATAAGTGGATAGGGAAGATCTCATGCTTGATTATCATGATGTTGAAGTACTTGTACATTATATTTTTGTACAAATGTTTACATTTGAGTACAATCATGAACATATATATAATTAAGCACATTTGATCTTCAATTTGCATTGCTCTTCATCTTTCCACTTAGTAGAATTTCCTTATTCCTTTAAAACCTGAAATACTCAAATAACATGTTATATCCATAAGTGTGAAATGTTTTTCATCATCAAAACAAAGGGTATATGAATGTTTGATTTAACCAACATGGGAGAATTTCACTTTTCATCAGATCTATTGTGATATTATTCTTTTTTCCCAAGCTTATCGATCTGTGAGCTTTTCTTGTTGGTTAGTGAGCATCTTCTGGAGGACATCCACCCTCTCATACATGACAGGTGGATATTGATCTGCATAGTAAGGATATTCACTATAACTCCCACAATATTGTTGACTGTAGACTGTCTCATCAATATATTAATGTTCATGCCATGGCTCCTCATAGTACCCCTTGAAGGTTCTTAACAAAGTCTGTGTCAACATGATATTGATTAGCATAAGATATGTCATCATTATAATCTTCATAGAAATAGTTTTTTTCATAGCATGTCATGAAGATCCTAAGCATTACCACTCTAATATAAGAAGTCACCTTAGGGAAAACCCATATATTATGATTGAAGGAGCCATATTTTCAACATTGTATAGATTGTAATAGAGAGTACTCCATTTAATATGAATGCATGAAAAATGGAAAAGTTGACTATCTGGCTTGAAGAGAGGAAGTAGCCCAATGAATGCAGATATAATTTCTTATCTCTTTGAAAAGATGAGAAAATAAAATTTATTAAAATGTAAAAGAGAATAAAATCTAAATAATCTAATATAGTAAAATAAATTACAAAATCAATTTTAAAATTACAATTACAAACTAATACTTATAAAAATAATGAGGAAATTAAGATAAACTACAAATTACAAAAATAACTAAGAAATTGTAAAACAAAACTAGAAATACACAAAACTAGACTAAAATTATAAAAATAAACTATTGAAAAAAATCATGAATTTATCTTAATAGATAAATAATCTAAAGAGTCTTGAGATCCTTAGAGACAGTTCCAAAATTTGATGTATTGTTTTTATAACCCTCAAATTCACTAAGATTTGAAATCCTAATTTTTACCAAAATTATAGCCTAAAAATACCACCCTCACGTGGATGTCTTATCATAATACAGGAAAGGATCGAACCATGGGGACAAATATTTAATAAATAGATCTTTATCCTCATTAAGAAAATGTACTTGACAAGGATAGTTTGTTTGGAAGGTTAGTTTGATTAAAATTAACAATGAATCAATAATTTTTTGTTATTAATTAGTTTAGTGACGTGGTCTATTATCGCACTAACAAATTCACTCGGGGTTGAAATCCCTGAGTTTTTAACCAAAACTAGTGCAATAATACCACCCATAAGCGGACGGGTCTTATCGCAGTATAGTTGAGGATCGAATCCCAAGGGACAACATTTTTAAGAATATTTTACTAGTTGAATATAGTTGAATCAAGACTAATATTTAGAACAAAGGTTAGTTTGAGGTTAATTAAACTAAATGTAAGGAAAGTAAAGAGCAAGATTAAAAGTTGATTAAATATTAATGATGGGAATTGCTGGGATGGACCCGAGTTTCACCACAGCTACACATGCAAACATATCCAATCACAAACACCCAAGTAAGATATAGCTATCCAAATAGAGTTGTTGTGAACCCTCCGTTAGGATGTTTAGGTTTGCATAAGCATCACCTTAGGCATTAGATTTCTCATCGTCGTCTGGATCATGCACTTACGACTCCAAAGATATAGATATCCAACTGAAGTTGTGGGCCCCCTATACAGGCGTTAGGCACACAGAAGTGTCATCGTGGGCTAGATGGCTCGTCCCCTCACGGATCATACACTTACGACCTTAGGGAATCCCATTCGATTTCTCGTCAGGGAGTCAACCGTGTTAATTGACATTCAAACATACATATTGAAGTTCTTGCAACATAGGAATGAACAAGATAAATGCAAGCAGGTGATCAATCCACAAGCACACATCAATGATTAACAACGAAATGAAAAGTTACATACATGCCATGGAATGTTTAATAAAAGGACATATAAGCATGGGAAGCAGGGCTAGCCCCGCACCCCAGCGAAAGGAAACTACTCGCACATGATGCGAGGAACAAAAAGAACAAGAGAGAGAGAAGATTTTGCCATGATCATGATGTTGAAGACGGTCGCAGCTCGGTGAAGATATCGTCTTCTACACCACGTCAGAGAAGATATGGATGAGGAGCGAGGGAAACCGTGACAGACGGGGTAGGCCTTCTCACTTCACCTTCCTTCTCTTCTCTTCGTTCTTGCTCGCAGTAGGAGGAGCAGTCTTTGGACGCGTATGTGGCATGGATGACAGATGAAAGTGCAAGCCTATCGTAAGACTTGGTTGTGGAGATCATACTCCACTAGGGGGTCGAACGTGGATGCACATAGCCTGGTGGTGGTTTTTGATGATCGGGATCCTCCCAGGGGTCGAGCGTGTAATCACACAACCTGGCGGCATCCCTGGATCCCCCCTCCCCGCTGAATGAGAACCCTTTAGGTCCTATTTATAGTCATGGATGATTTGTTAGTATTTCTTTAACGATCTTAAGACTGGTTGTCTTCTCACACAGTTTGGAAACTGTGGGTCTTCTCACGGTCTTGGGTTTGTTTCCTTCTCATGGTTTAGAAATTGAATCCATGTCTCACGGTTTTAGATCACAAGCCTCCTCACAGTCTCAAAGGATCAGTGCCATACAGTCTAAAGACTGTTCAACCACTGCACGGTCTTCTCACAGTTTGGAAGACTGCTAGCTATCTCACAGTTTGGGTAAGTGATCCCTTCCTCGCAGTCTCGAAGACCCCTACCTTCACGGTTTTGGTGGCAACGCCCCCCCCCCATTTCACGGGCGCAAGACCGCAAGGGCTTTCACAGTTTGGGAAATCGTTGTCTTCCTCACGGTTTCGGGGTAGGACAGTCGTGGAGGTCAAGGCATGTGGGGGACGCGGGAGCGTGGAGTCATCACTGATGTTGGAAGGTGAAGTGCGAGTGGCGTTGCAGGTGATGGGACAATTGCTGGTGGTGATGCGTGGAGCTGATGATCTGGCGGAGGTGCAGGTCTGGAGCCAGACGATTGTGGGAGGAGGACGCAGGCGCTATGGGTGGTGAAGGTTGAAGACCAAATGGATGAGGAGACTGCATGGGCAAGAGACCGAAGGGCCAAGACCGCTAGGACCAAGACCGCTAAGGTCAAGACTGCTAGGGTCAAGTTGTGATGGGAGACGGAGGAGTGTTGATTGTTATGAGGATGGAGGATGGAGGTGCATTCACAATGAGGTTGTTTGTGGTTTGGATGGATAATGGGATGAAGGAAAAGGATGATCAAGAAGTTGACCATGGATGGTGGCTATTGATGGAATATGATGTAGATGGAGGATATTAATGAAGGTGGAGGTGGAAGGTGGAGCACACCAAGGTGGTGATGGTGGTTGTATTGATCATGGCAGTAGGGTTGATAGGAGGATCCAGGGTTGCTGAGAGTTGATTCGAGTGAAATTAGGCATGCAACCAGTGGTTGGGCCCAGATGAAGATTCGGCCTCATCGTGACCTACATGATCTTCATGAAATTCATATAAACCCTTAGTTAATAAGCTTGATAAACCAATCAATTAAGCAAGATTGCACATTACGAGATAAAAGTGAAACGTATTGAGACGAATTGGGCCCAATATGGCGACTGAAATCGTGATGAATTATGGATTCATCAGAACACCCCAAACTTAAACGTTGCTCGTCCTCGAGTAACAAAAAATCTGAAACAGTCGCCAAATGAATGATTTCAATTCGTGTGATTGCCTCATCTTCACATCACGATCGCTTCCTTTCTGCTTGGTATGACTAAGCATCTCAACTTCCTGAGATCACCAAACACATCTTACCATATCTTTGTTCTTGAGTTTGTTTTCCAACATCACTTCCTCCTCACTTTTTCAAATAGCATGCATTTTTAAGAGTTTCGTAAGAGTCTAGAGACACCCGCAGAACAACAAGTGTGCACCTGATCTGACACTGGTGTTTTTTAGGATAGTGGAGGCATTCATTTTGCCAGTAGGTGGAAAAGGGAGTGAAGGGTGGTATGGGAGGAAGAAATAAATCTCTCCTCTATTCGACTCGATATTTTTATTATTTGGTTGCAGTTTCATAGACTGCAACTCTTATTATTGATTTTTTTTGTGTGAATCTCTCCTCTATTCAACTCAAGATTGCATTTTTGTGTACACATTGGCATCTTTTCGTGGTGATACACCCCTATTACATAGAAAGGGGTATGGAAGAAGTGAATAAAGAGAGAGAGGGTGTGCCACCTCGAACTTAGGGTTTGGCACTATATTGGCTATTTTTGTTTCTTTTTGATGGACGGAGGGGTAAGAAGATGATAGAAGAAGTGTAGAAGAGAGTTCAGATCATAATGCAACTTGGTATACAATTTAGTACACTGGGTTGTTCTCCTTATCATACTCTGCTCAAATAATGACATGATGAGGATCTGGTGGAGATTCCATGCTATTGTTCCACTCATCAGTTTGGAAGCACAATGTGTTTGATCCCTCTCAGTTCGACAAATACTTTCCATATTTACTGATCATGAAGTTAGGATTCATAATCTTTATAAGATGATTTCGTGATCGGGTGGCATGTTTGTATCGATTATCAACGTTTGAATTTTGCCACTTTGAAGGATCATTTCCTGTTCCCTTTTATTGATCAAATTCTTGAGCAGCTCGCCGACCGCTCTAATTTTTGCTTTCTCGACAGCTATTCCAAATACAACCATATTTCTATCGAGCCACAAGATCAAGAGAAGTACACCTTCACTTGTCCTTATGGCACTTTTGTGTATCGTCAGATGATGTTCAGTCTTTGCAACACACCAGCCACCTTCCAGCAATGCATGCTCACCATCTATTCTAATATGATAGAACAATGTCTGGAGGTATTCATGGATGATATTTCTATTTACGAGGAATAATTTGAGGATTGCCTCTCTAATCTTGATAAGGTGATGTAGAGATGTGAGGACACTCACCTAGTTTTGAACTGGGAAAAATGGCATATGATGATGAGTGAGGGTATTGTTTTTGGGCACAATGTGTCCAGTAAAGGAATGGAGGTTGGTTTTGTAAAGATAGAAGTCATCTCCAAGCTACCCCCACCATCATCGATGTAGGGAGTGAGGAGCTTTATAGGACATTCTAAGTTTTAACAAAGATTTATAAAGGATATTTTGAAAACCTCCAAACCGCTCTCTGAATTATTTGAAAAGGATGTTGATTTTAATTTTGACGAGCGATGTTTAAAGCTATTTGAGGTGTTGAAGGAGAAGTTGGTCTCTGCACCTATTGTATAGGCTCCAGATTGGAGTCAACCCTTTGAGTTGATGTATGACGCATCAGATTATGCAGTGGGGGATGTTCTAGGCCAATGTTGAGATAAGGTTCCTATAGTCATCTATTATGCATCTAAAACACTTTATGATGCCCAGTTAAATTACATAACAATAGAAAAAGAGCTTTTGGAAGTTGTTTTTTATTTTGAGAAGTTCCGCCAATATTTGATAGAGGCTAAGGTAATTGTTTGAATTGATCATACTACAATCAAGTATTTGCTGCAGAAAAAGGATGCTAAGCCTAGGTTGATTAGATGGATATTTCTTTTGTAGGAATTTGATATTGAAATCAAAGACAAAGTAGGTACTGAGAATGTGGTTTTTGATCACCTATGTAGGCTTGAAAGTGTGGATGAAAAGGACATAGACATACCTATAGTGGAAGAATTCCCAGATGAGTAGCTTTTTGCTATGAAAAGCAAATGTCTTTGGTTTGCAAATATTGTAAACTACTTGGCATGTGGAGAGCTGCCAGAGGATTGGGGTTATCAGGAGAAAAAGAGAATTTTCCACTCGTTGAGGTATTATAATTGGGATGATCCCAATTTCTCAAGCAATGTAGGAATGATATTTTGAGTAAATGTGTGCCAGATTATGAGTTTAAGAGCATAATAGCACACTGTCATTCTTTACCTACAAGGGGTCATAATGCTAGTTCTAGGTCTGCGGCCAAGGTATTAGAATGTGGTTTCTATTGGCCTATAATTTGTAAAGATGCATATAACTTTGTGCTTCCTCATGACTCATTCAACATGTAGGTAATATTTCAAAAAGACATGAAATGCACTTGAACATTTTTCAAGAAGTTGAAGTGTTTGATTTATGGGACATTGATTTCATGGGCCCATTTGTGTCTTCAATTTCAAACTTATACATTTTACTTGCCATTGACTATGTTTCTAAGTGGGTGGAAGCAATTCCAAACCGTACTAACAACACTCAAGTTATATGTAGATTTGTGAAGGATCACATAATATGTAGGTTTGGGGTGCCCAAGTTGATCACGAGTGATGGTGGATCTCATTTCACCAATAGGAAATTTGGGGCACTTTTGAGTAAGTATGGAATGAAACATAGGGTTGATACTCCATACCATCCCCAAACCCAAGGGCAAATTGAGGTGTGTAATAGAGAGATTAAGCAAATTTTTGTAAAGACAGTCTCAACTGATTGAAAAAATTGGAGCATGTTTCTTAATGATGCTCTATGTGTGTATAGGATAGCCTATGAGACACCTATATGAACCACTCCTTTTAGGTTGTTCTATGGGTGAGCCTGTCACTTACCTGAAGATTTAGAGCACAAAGCTAGATGGGCATTAAGAAAATTGAACTACATTTTGGATGTTCTAGGGAGAAAAAGGATGTTGGAATTAAATGTATTAGATGGGCTTAGGTTTGATGCATATGAAAGCTCAAGGATCTACAAAGAACAAACCAAAACAATCCATACTCACCACATCCTACATAGGGTTTTCTATCTAGGACAAAAGGTACTTCTATTCAATTCTAGGTTGAAATTACATCTCCATAAATTGAGGTCTATATGGAGTGGACCTTTTGATGTAGTTAAGGTTTATCCCCATGGGGCGGTAGAAAAAAGAAATGGGGTTGAGCCATTCCTTGTTAATTTCCAGTGGATTAAACACTACTTTGGGGGAGATGTGGTGAGAAAAGAGGAGGAGTTGAAGCTCATTGAGCTTCAATGATGGTTTAATTTGGAACATCGAGCCTA
This sequence comes from Alisma plantago-aquatica, assembly GCA_963693085.1. Lineage (NCBI taxonomy): Eukaryota > Viridiplantae > Streptophyta > Magnoliopsida > Alismatales > Alismataceae > Alisma > Alisma plantago-aquatica. Next base: position 1,373,986,590 of record OY856409.1, on the reverse strand, counting down.
AGACATAAAATAAGGGTGCTTGTTGCGAGGCAACCCAACCATCATTTTTTGTTCTTTACATTCAGTTTTTTAGTTTCATAGATTTAATTTTCAATTTATTATTTTTATTGTAAAAAAGGTACCTTGATCAATTTTGTGTGGTGTGCAAGCTAAGTGCGGGTCGGTACTACCGACCTAAAAGTTGGTACTTCCGATAGAGTCACAAGGATGAAGATCAATTTTGACTGAAAAACTCAGTACCACCGACCACCATGTCGGTAGTACCAAGGACATCACTGGGGAGCTGAGCAAAAATGTGAAAATACTCGATTATCAACCAAGAAGTCAGTAGGACCGACTTTTTGCAGAGAAGGAGCCAAGTAAACTTATAAGCACTCATTACTACTAACCAAAAAGTTGGTAGTACTAAAAAAAGCCACACTCCAGTTTCAGAATACCGAGTTCCCACTCGGAAGCACCAAAAAATTTGAACGTTACCACCGACTGATAATTCGATATTGATGACATTTGAAGACACGAGATTCGTGGGAGTGCCATCGAAGACTGAGAATCTTTACATATGACGATCTGTACAACTGATCCATAGCAAAGGTCAGTACTACCGACATCTTGTCGATACTACTGATGCCATGCAATCCACGTTAATGACATCATCAAAATTGAGACCTTCGGTAGCACTGAGACCCACAAATTTAAGATGCAAAGTCGGTAGTACCGACACTATCTCGGTATTACCAATGTGACGGTAGGGCTGCAACCTCATCTATATAAGGAGGGGTTCATATTCATTATTCTTCACACCTTCTCCACTGCTCCCTCAAGCAAGTGTGTGCAAGAAACTCTGAGCATTCAGAGGTGACTCTGAGTACTTCCCTTCTTAATCTCCTTCTCTTACTAGTGATGGCACCCATAAAAGAGTCTTCTTCATAGATGGGGATTCCCAACTTGATCCCCAAGATAATTTGAATCGCTCATCCCAACACCGTCATCAAGAGGATATACGAAGATCTGCAAAAGGGGGACATGGTGCCAATGCGGTACGATGACTGTGCATTTCTCAACTCCATTGGCTTCACCAACAATTTCTTCCTAGTTTGTGAGCATTAGGGGCTCAATGGTGACAACCCTTTCTTTGGTGACTAGATCACCTTCCCGGACCTCATCTGTGACTCCCTGGCATCATTAATGTGTTCTCCCCGAGCATGGGGAGGGATGGAGAGCAGGCCAAGTCAACTTCTACATGTTCAACACCTAGTTCCAGCTCTCACTAAGTGAATTCAACACCATCTATGGATGGCCAGTGGGGGAAGAAGTTTGTGTCCCTACCAACTTCAACTTCAAGGCGACACGAGATCTTTTGGCAGAGGTGCCAGAACGATATCACATTAATTGGTACTCAAATTCCCTCACTAATGTCGAGCATCCTTTTGCTTATATTCTTCATTGCCTCCTCACCAACACTATCTTTGCTAAATCAAGTTAGGTATAGGAGAAAACCCAGTAGTTTGACCTCTATTTTCTATACAAGTTTCTTGAGATGGGACCTAAGACCATGGACTTTGGTGCTTTATTGCTTTGCCACATGATGGGGTGAAGCAACTGGTGCAGAGTAAACCCCCATTCATTTTGGAGGATTGATCACACCGATATCCATCCATCTCAACCTTGACCTCTCCAACTGTAGATCCTTGAAGGCCACACTAAAGCTAAATGTGAAGCACTTCAAGAGATCCGACCTCCTCAACACACAACAGGGTACATTGCATGCATGCTTTACAACATGTGATAAGTACAAGGAGACAATGCTTCCCAATGCCATCTTCAACTTACAAGGAATACATCTCATGAGATGGCCTATGAATATCTCTTCAGAGAAGGAAGAGGGAGAAGATGAAGCTAGGAAGACCAGTAGGAGCAAGAAGAAGATGAGGAAGAGGAACCACCAATCCCCATCACGTGGAGGCATGTTCTTCACAACCAGTTCCTCTGCTCCCTCACCATCACAAGATGATCCATACTCCATGGTGGAAATGTATGGCATGTTATATGAGATACAACAAGGATAGCAGCAACAACCGGAGACCTTGGCAGGCATCCATAATGTCCAAGGATGATTGTACCACAAGCAATATGTTATAACCTCAATTTCCTAAGAATGTAATGAAAAGTGTAATTCTCTTTTAAAGAATAAATGAAATCTATTTCTTTGATTGGTGATGGGTTTCGTGTGAAATGGCCTTGATTGATTGATAATTGGCTTTGTTGTCCATTGAGCCCAATTGAAAAGAAAAGAGAAATAAAAAGGAAAAGGATTTAATTAAATAAAATGAGAATATGTGAAATAGAAATAGATAAGAGGATAAAGGCAAGTAAATATTCCCCGATATGGGAATTCATGCCTTTACGTTTTCTTGAGGTCCAAGGGACCCAAAATAACAAGATAATGGCAAAAGGAAAAGAAATACTAATTAATTTTGGATTAATTAAAGGATAACTTGGGAGGGAAGGAAGCCTTCTCATCCATTAGAATTTATTTCCCAAATTTTGTAAATATCTAGATAATGTCAAGATGAACTTTCCCTTAAAATTTGAGATAAAAAGGAGCTATGGTTCAGGAGATATAAATTTCTCAAATTATCTCCAAAAAATAGCATTAATTTTGCAAATAGGAATATGTATTTCCTTTTGGTTGATCGCGAGCAAGGAGGATCGTTGGATCTTGATCTGACGCCTGGCACTCATCGTCTAAGTCCCACAAGGACTGGGACTCTGTGAGTTACAGAGGGATTTTCCTCTCAGATATTCTCGCGATCCAGAGAGTGTGCAAGCCCGATGTTGGTTCCTCAGAAGAGGAAACTGAGGAAAACCAACCCTACTTTGTAGGGGATTGGCCGCCTATTGGGAGAATCCCCAATCCAGTAGGGACCTGCCACGACCCTATATATAGGGGAGGGTGAACGAGGGAACCAACACCCCTTTTTGCTACCCCAACCTCTGCGGAAGAGCGCAAGGAGTACTTTCATACCTTCAGTCGATCCTTTCATCCTAACCTGCACTCTCATCACCTCAACAAACCTCGCCGGAGTCCGGCGAGTAGGAGAGGGTTATGGCGTGGTCGCGACACGCAATTAAACCCCTAGTTGAGTTCGTCGGTAAAAGGCAAAGCACCCTGACCCCTTGGCGTGCTCACAAGTGGACGAGAGCGAGAAGTCAACTCCCTGGTTGACCACGAGAGTCGCTGTGCTCAGGCACGAGGTAGGAGAAGACCTTGGGGTAAATTACCAAACTACCCCGCCGTGCCTTCAGTCCAGGTAAGGAAAATCTTGTCCTTTGCATTCTTTTGATTGCAAAATTAGGCGTGCACATCTTTGGTCATTGGATCCTGAGTGGACCAGTGGACTAAGGATCTAGCGATCCTCGTTTTTCTGGAATTAGCAAATAAATCAGTAAAAAGGGTTTTACTTACAAAAATCGTATCTTTTGCAAGAAAACTCAGATGAGGAACGTTAATACATGAAAATTGATTAGAAAAATATGAGGGATACGTTAAAAATAGTTAGGGAACCTAAATCAGTATCTTTTTGCAAAAGTATATAATTTTGATGGAAAAAGTATTTAATTATGGTTAGAAACCCTAATTAATGATAAACGATAAATTTAATCTTGCAAATAAGTTAATTCGAGTATTATTAACTTGTTTCATGATAAAGATGGATTTTAACCTGTTTTGAAGATGAAATTGCAAGGTTTAGGGTTTTAAACCTAATATGATGATTAATATGCTTAGAAACCCTAAATAAGAGAAAAAGAAAAGAAAAGTACTTATAATCCGAAATTAGGGTTTCATGTTGCTAAAAGATGATCTTAGAATCTTTTGTGAAAGAAAGATGAAATAATTAGGGTTTGTAAGTGATTTTATAAAATTAGGGTTTAAAGTAATAAAAATGAAGTGGAACCCTAATTGTGATCAAAACCCTAAAAAGGACTAATAACCGTAGGAAACAACTAGGATTAATAGATCATGATTAATGATAGAAAATTGGATGCCTATTTTAGGATCAACTTGTGTGTGATTTCTTGGTTTCTTGCTTGGTTGAGTTATTTCTACATTCAAGTCAGCTTGACAGGTATGTGGTTAATTATGATTAATCGCAATAGTTTCCCGAAAGTTTCCCGAATGATCAATCGCATTGAATGCAACCTATCAGTTGGATGTTCATTCTTGCAAATTATAAAGTCACTATGATTATCACACTTGTAATATAAATGTGTATTCTCGCACCTACATGCTACCCTGATGGATGATGCAAAAAGGTCAAGCTCAGGAGGGAAGACCAATGGGCACCATGAGAGGTGACCCCAGACACCAAGCTCGGGAATGAGAAGGTGGTCTATGTTGCATGACTAATGGGCACCATGAGAGGTGACCCCAGGCACCAAGCTCGGGATTGAGAAGGTGGCCTTAATTCAAACCCTAGAGAGGGTATTCCAGGGTTAGGGCAAAAGCGGTGGAGATTGGCACATTGAAAACGTAAATTGACTTGTTAATTACCTTAGTTGTGATAATTAGTTTATTAGCCATATTTGTGAACTTTTGGTTGTCCCCACATACCGACATGTTTCGATACGCTGACCAACATTTTGTTTGTCAGTGTTTTAGGTGCAACCTTGAAATGAATAAACAGTAAAGTGACACATTGCAAAAATAAGAAATAAAGAGCAAGGAGGATTAGATAGAATAGATTCAAGCTGTGGATAGAAGTAGATTTCCAAAGTTTTTAAAAGGTATGCAAAATTTTTATTTTATACCAAATTTCAGTTTAGTTGGTAGAATTTCATAATTATTATTGATTAATTGTCGAACCTTTCATCCGGTTTATTGGGATAACAACTTTGACCTCTTAGTCTCCCTTAATTGGGGGTTACCGGGAGGCGGGGTCGTTACAATTGGTATCAGAGCATTGGTTCCTCATTTAATCTTTAATAATTATTAAATTTTACAAATTCTATAGAACTGAGGGAGTTATTAGAGGATTTTCTGAAAGACAGAGGTGTCTAGAAAAGGATCATGTCTGGGGGCTGGCAATATTTTCCTTCACACCGCTAGTCGGAATACGAGGACTCCCAGACTGTGTGACTTCCTGGCCAATGTCCTAGGATTTGACTCGAAATAAGATACCTTTAGGACTCTCTCATCTTGTTCATCCCTTCTTAACTCAAATTCTGTTAAGGCTTTTAAGGATTAGCATTTTCTCTCTCTTCCTCACCCTCTTGAGGTATGGGTAAGGTCGATAAGGTTTAAGGAATCCTCGACCAAATTAATAAAAGATATGTAATTAAGATGGCATCGACATAAGTATAAATAGATAAGTATAGAGTAAAGGTCTGTTTGTGTGCTTATGTAGATGGCTCGTACAAAGATTGTGGCTATCCCGGTTGCCACCAACGGTGGTGGGCCTCCCCGCAAAGAGAATGCATCTTCTGAGAAGAGGAAGCGAAACCATGGTGGTGAAACCTCAAAGAAGAGAAAGAGACCTAAAGAAACTGCACATGAGCCCCCCAACCCTAAACCAATACCCTTCAGTAACCTTAAATAAGAGGATGGACCGGGATATGAGGAACAACATGTATACGAGGAGGTAGCCCAGATGGAGGAGGACTAGGCTGGTTGTCTGGAACCGGCTATGGTAGTCCACACTACGGATGCGGTGTGGATGGAGCAACATAAATGGCTAACTGAGGATATCCATGCCTTAGCCCTCAGGGACATAGCTAGAGATGAGAATCGCGAGCCACTACCTGTTCATCCTCGATTGGGAGCCACCATCTTGGACTTCGTCAAGCTGAACATCGAGAAGTTCTGGGGATAAGCAAGTCTGAAGTGGTCGACAAGGTGGAAGCTTGGCTGCTTGCAGTCGAGAATGGATTTTGTATGCTTGAAGTGCAGCCAAACAAGAAGGTTATGTTTGCTGCTCACCTTTTGGAAGGTGCAGCCAAGATATGGTGGTAAAACAATATCATGGGAAGATACCTAAGCGAAGAACCAATGGCATGAACCGATTTCAAGACCATCTGCACCGCCAGATTCATCCCTGTCTCAACCAAGAAGAAGAAGGAAAGTGATTTCACTAACATGACACAAGGAAGCTTGTTAGTTGCGGACTTTGGTCACAAGTTCCACATCCTGGAATGTTTCGATCACATGATGGATGAAGAAAGCAGGGTGGATCACTTCATCGAGCGCATGCACCCTGCCATCAAGCCCCATGTGATGGCTAGTAAGCCGAAGACGTTCTCTGAAGCCTACAACACCACCTTGGACATGGAAAGGACGGTGATGCCTACACAGAATCCCTCCAAAGGATACATGGGTTTCACTGAAGGAGCTCAGGGGTAGAGGAATGAACACAAGAAGGGACAAGGGTGCAACCACAAAAAAGTAAGCATGGGCACAAAGGCAAGACCCGTGGTCGCCTCCAGCAGTGTCGCACCTGCGGACGGACACATCCTGGGAAGTGCCACTTTGAGAAGAAGGTGTGTTTCAGATGTCAGCAAGAGGGACACTTCATCGCCAAGTGCCCTCAGCCCAACCCAAGAGGACCTTTGGGGTCACAGCCTATGGCAGCACAACTAGTAGCTGCAAATCCTCCAGTAGGAGCACCAGCCAGAGCACCTCCATCTGGAGAGAGGAGACAAGCTAGAGTACTTGCCATCGACAATGAAGAATCCTAGGAAAATGCTAATAGACTGATTGAGGGTAATAATCCCTAGAGTTTTCCTTTTGGTTTAGTAGATCATGTAATAGCTTTCTGATGTGGTATGAACTATGTAGACCTGTTGGAAGTCATGGGACAAAATGTAAAAGCACTCTTTGATTCTGTTTCTACTAATACTTTTATTTTGAGAAATATGGCAACTATGCTTGGTTTGGATATCAAGGATTTGGGTTACGTTTTGGATGTCACAACCCCGAGTGTTCATATTTATACCTCTCTTTTGAAAATCCATGTTTTTCCAGTAAAGTATCTGAACCAATAGCTTCCCACTGATTTCATCCTTCTCGATATGAATGATTTTGATGTAATCATCGGTATGGATTGGCTTTCCACCTACAGAGCCCAGATTGACTGTAGAGAGAAGAAGATTATTATTAGAAAGACCGGCCATCCACACTTCACCATTTGAGGAAGGAGGGATGCAACAACCATCCTTTATGTGTCCACTTTGAAAGTTGAACGGATGCTATCCAAGGGTTGTCGAGCCTACCTAGCCATAGTTACCGTACCTGAGGTTAAGGGGTGATCCTTAGAGGAGATAGAGGTGGCTCGGGAGTATGCGGATGTGTTTTCAGATGATCTACTAGGAATTCCCCCTGAGAGGGAGGTAGATTTCTCCATCGAGTTAGCTCCTGGGACTAACCCTATATCTAAGGCACCCTATAGAATGGCCCCTACAGAGTTGCTTGAGTTAAAAACCCAGTTGCAAGAGTTGTTGGATACAAGCTTTATCCGGCCCAATACATCACCTTGGGGAGCACCAGTCCTCTTTGTGAAAAAGAAGGATGGGTCACTTCGCATGTGTATTGATTATCGGATGATCAACCAGGAAACCATTAAGAATAAGTATCCTTTGCCTAGAATAGATGACCTATTTGACCAACTCAAATCAGCTCAAGTCTTTTCCAAGATTGATTTGAGGTCAGGATACCACCAGGTGAGAGTAAGGAGTGAGGATATACCTAAAATGGCTTTTCAAACCCGCTATGGCCACTATGAGTTTGTGGTCATGTTGTTTGGATTATCCAATGCACCTAGTGTCTTCATGAACCTCATGAACAGTGTGTTCCAGCTTTTCCTTGACTCTTTTGTAATAGTGTTCATAGATGACATCTTGGTGTACTCGGATGACCTAGCCCGACACCGTGACCATTTGGGTAGAGTCCTTGATATCCAGAGAAAGCATAAGTTTTTCGAAAAGTTATCAAAATGTGAGTTTTGGTTAAACCAAGTCATGTTTCTTGGACACATCATCTCAGTAGGAATAATCACCGTCGATCCAGCCAAAGTATCGACAATTCGAGACTGGACGGCACCAAAGAACCCCTTTGAGATTCGCAGCTTCTTGGGGTTGGCCGGATACTACCGTCACTTCATCAAGGATTTCTCAAAGACTGCTTTGTCACTGACCATGTTAGCCTGGAAGGATGTGAAGTTTGTGTGGTCTGACATATGTGAAGCTCGCTTCCAGGAGTTGAAGGAGAAGTTGACCACCACCCCAGTGTTGACTCTACCTTCTGGCAATGGGACTTGGTTGTGTGTTGGAAAAGAATCGGCACATGGTTGTATAAGCTTCCCACCAGCTCAAGCCCAATGAGGTGAATTATCTGACACATGACCTAGAGCTAGCTGCTATTATCCATGCCTTGAAGATATGGCGGCAGTACCTGTACGGTGCTACCTTCGATATCTTCATCGAC